>JAKIJQ010000071.1:600000-1101499 GCA_023373905.1 Rhizoglyphus robini | reverse complement strand
AAAGATCGTCTTAAACAACCTTCATATACCAAATGCTCATTGGACACACACTCACTCACTCAATGATGTGGTGATGATGACTGTTGTGCATTGTGACCAACCTGACAAAGATCGTCTTAAACAACCTTCATATACCAAATGCTCATTGGACACACACTCACTCACTCAATGATGTGGTGATGATGACTGTTGTGCATTGTGACCAACCTGACAAAGATCGTCTTAAACAACCTTCATATACCAAATGCTCATTGGACACAGACTCACTCACACACTCAACCTGACAAAGATCGTCTTAAACAACCTTCATATACCAAATGCTCATTGGACACAGTAGTTTATAACAAAACTGTTGAATCAACAGTGTTGATACAAATCCAATAATAAGATATTCCTAAAAAAATCTTACACAAAATAATGTTTATTTATTACACAAGTAAATTATTATTAATAAAAACATTTATTGAGAATACAAAAGATAAGAATAATGCATAAAATTGTACGAGAGAGGGAAGAATCATCGGATCAAATTAATAGAGCAATTTGCATTACTCACGCACCAACAGACTTTTCGCCAGAAATGTACTCAATCCTCTGCGTCATCAAATTCGTCATCATCTTCAACTTCTCCTTCAACTTCGCCTTCATCTTCAAAATCGTCTTCATCATCTTCATCGTCTTCATCTTCTTCGACAGCAGCATCTGCGATGTCGGCAATCACCGGAAACGCCGAGTCCTCCAACTGCAAGTAATTGGACCAATCGATCCATTCGGTTGCATGGAAGTCAAAACCACGCATCGAATACAGTCGGACCAGCGAATTGGAGAACTTGTCCTTGATGGAAAGAAGCAGTTCACGATGACACTGTCCGGTGCCAAGACCAAGTCTACCATCAAGTTGGCAGGCGTCACAACGACTCATTTTATCCTTCAAAATGATCGACTCGACCGACGGAAAGACAAACGGTGGAAGAGACTCAAAGTCCAAGTGAGAGAACTTCCAAAGATTCAACTCGAGGATTTTGACACTAGGCAATGAGATTCGTTGAGGTTCGTCTTGTTCTTCTTCACCTCGGTTGCAATCATCATCATCTCGACTGGCCAGAGCAAAAGAATTCTCTCGATATAGGAACATAAACAGGGAGAGATGAGTCAGCTGTCGAAGAGAGACCAAATTGGTGATGAACTGGGTGAAAGTGATCTCTTGTACCCAATGCACTCGAAGCATAGTCAAGGAGCAGTACCGTCCACAGAATTGACTCAAACGCTCAACAGTTTCGATTCGAAGTTCCCAATAGAGTTGATCCACCTTGTGGGTAAAGCCAAATCGAGGATTGAGAGGAGTGCGATCTAGTTGAAAGTTGAAATCAGCCAGGCCAATCTGGCGCAAATTGTCACTGTCCACTCGGTTGACAGACTTCCAAATCTCTTCGTCTCCATCATAATTTCCAAGGCAAAGTTTGAGCACTTGGGTTGATCGGTCAAGGAAAGAGTAGGTCAGGCAGGAAAGTAGATCCGGTCACCTTCACCATAAATATTGAGGGTGAGTTGCTGAAGGTAGCGCTGTCGCCCGATAGCTTGAAGTAGTGAACGCACAGGGTGTTGGTCATTTCGATCCACGAATTTAGTATCAATGCCAGTAAAACTGGTCCACAGTTTCATGGTGACCAGTGGCCACGATCCAACCAAGCCGATAAGTGAGGCTAGGTCTTGCTTGTTGTACTGAGGATTAATCACCACCAAATTGCGTAGTTTCGGGAACATATTCGAAAGGTAGGTAGCCAGTTTATGAGAGAAATGAGCCACACGGAGACGAACATTTGCGGTATAATGCTCCTCTTTAGGATAAGCCATCGAGGCTCGGTAAAGAATGTCAAAGTATCCTTCCGATTCGTCATTATCGTCCAAAACATACTCGTCGAAGGGCACATTTCTGGGCACAAATGGCAACACAATCGATTCAGTCCGATCGTATTCGGAAAGATCGTAGAATGGCACAGTATCGAACGATATCTTGTAATCATCGTTGAAGGGAATGACAAAATCCATTTCTCCAAATGGTAATCCACCGATAATGAGCACCAAAGTGCGTCGACGGGAGCAGGCAGTAGGCAGTAGGTCCGTCCAACGGTGACACACTTGATCGAGCAGGAGTAGTTTGGCCAGTGGGGTTCGGTCAAAGACGACCAGTAGAAGCTCGTTGGGCAGTGAATTGATGTAATCGCTCATTCTGGGAAAGATGGTGACAAGATGGTGACAAGACACTTGGGCTTCAGGACAAGAAAAGTGCAACGACAACAACAAATAGAAACTAGAGAGCTGAAAAGTAGAAACACAAACAGGCAAAAAGTGCTTTCTCATGTAGTGTAATAGAACAGTTCTGTTTAACGTAAATCATTACTAAAAGTCACACCAAGCGACAATAAATGGCGCTACTACATTACTAGTTAACTATAGGCGGCCCCATTACAACCTTCTTTTTCCCTTCAAACAAACCCCGAACATTTGCGCACAACAAATTGATTGATAATTTGTGAATAAGACTGAACGGGTTAATGTTTTATTAATTACACACAATTAATACACAAAAAACAATTTATTAATTTTAAAAAAACCTATTAAATCAACTACGACGAGGTGGCGGCAGATGCTGAGTCTCGTAGTGGTCGAGAACTGCAGACTGTTGTTGGAATTCTGGATGATGGCATCCCGGGAAAGCGCAGAGAAACGCCCCGGGATGATGCTGCTCCCGATAGTGATCGTTCAGCTGCACCTGGGCAAATCTCTGCGCCCCACAAACCGTGCAGTGGTAGGGCAGTCGGTCCACGTTCCGACCCTGGGCCCTATTTTGACCATCCACCCGGTCGTGGTCACGTACATGGCGGTTGATGGTGGCCTGGTCGTCTGGCTGGGTTGGGTTGATGCACCCAGCGTGCCAGCAGTAGTGCTCGGTGAGTGGCTCGTGGCCACCAGGAAACGGTGCTCGAGGGGTGGCGAAGTGGTCCCGCAGCTGGGCCCTCACCCTCTCGTTCGTTCCCCTTTGTGCATTACGGAAGCGGGCCGGGCACTGTACATCACGGTGGCGCATCGGGCAGTGCAATTCGACAACAATCACCTTTCGCTGATGCGCCAGAGTATGCGGCTCGAACACGATGCTGGGCATTTTGACCATGATGTTCGGTGGGTTGAGATGACACTATCATAAAAAAGAGAATATTGATACGAATTCAATAGATTTCATGTATGGAACATACCTCTAAAAAGTACAGTAGAGTCATCTACTAGTAGAATGGTGAAAGATATTATCAAACTTGACATTAGTCCGGTACGGCTTCGAGTCGAGGAGATGCACGGATGCTGGTGCCTCCATCGATGTAGCTTGTACCCAAGGGAAGGAATGTCACAAGAAGAGACAAAGGTGACAAAAGTTTGGAACTTTGTTTGGCACAAAGATATAGAGGCTTTTCGGGACCCAGGGCTCGTACTCAGATCAAAAGGACTATACAGAGTGACTGGTTTAGGCGAGTGGTCCGTGGTTAAATAGCTGCCTTCAAAGTTCTCAGTTCGATGGGGAGAGTTCTAATCGAAGTTCATCTGGAACATGTTCGACTTGTGGCATTTTGGTTTGTGCTTCAAGTTTTCGATACACATCGTCAAATAACTGCAGTTCCTACGAAAGTGGGAGAAGTATATTGAGCATTTCTTACTCTCACAGCGCTTACTCTTACCGTTGCCTCCATAACTGACCAATCAGAAGTGGTTTTCGTTTGTTAACAGCCAATCAGAATGTAGAATGAATCACGTGAATGATCGATAAAAAAGAATGCAGTGCGACTTGCCCCACATTCGAGATCAACTACACAGATCAACACCCAAATCGATGTTGGATGAACATGAGGAGTGTATATCCTATTTTATAGATTTTTTGACGGAGATTTTGAATATCTACGCAGTTTTCCAAAGTTAGTTCATTTTTTTGATGTTCTTTGAAGTTTTAAACTTGTTTATAGCCATTTCTAGCACAAAAGCGTCTAAATGTGAAGTTTTTATTTTAAAATTAAATTTTCTGCGTTTTTCTGAAAATTTTAAGCTCAACACGACCCAAATCGGTCAACATTTGTATTTATATAAATTTTTAAAAAGTGCAATTTGCATGTTAAAGGTGTACTCGTACGAGTACATTCAAATAAGCACAATGATTTACAGTGTGTGAAGAGTGTTCGCCGTCACTGCCTGTTTTGATTGGATTCCATCACTATACTCATTTTTTGATCGCAATTATTAAGAAAATTAAAATTATAAAAATATAAAAATATAAGATAACATAAGCCTTATCTAAAGTAATGAAAAATTGATTTGGTAAAAATCACAATTACAGTAAAACATAAACGATTGTGAAGCAAATACGCGAGTAGAAGAAGTTGAATGTTGAAGGGTAGAGCCTACCCCTAACGTGACCCTCAATATTTTTTTGTTGGAAATATTAAGGATTGGATATACTATGAAATAAGAAAAAAATAAAATGTTTTTGGTACAAGGGTATTTGGCAGTGTGTTCTCAAAAATAGAAGTCCCGATCAAAACAGGCAGTGACGGGAATATCTTTCCTCGTGCAAAGTAAATAATTTTGTTTTTTTATCAATTTATCTTTACATTATCATCGATATAAAATACAAATGTTGACCGATTTGGGTCGTGTTAAGCTCAAAATTTTCAGAAAAACGCAGAGAATTTAATTTTAAAATAAAAACTTAACATTTCGACTTTTTTGGAATAGAAACAGCTAAAAAACAAGTTTAAAACTTCAAAAAACCTCAAAAAATGAACTAACATTGGAAAACTGAGTAGATATTCGAAATCTACGTCAAAAAATCGATAAGATAGGATATACAATCCTCATGTTCATCCAACATCGATTTGGGTGTTGATCTGTGCTAACTGAAGATGAGGAGGATGCTAATGAAGAGAATCTAAAACAAAATTTTGTAGAATTTGGTTTATTTTGATAAAATATCGAACATAAAATGTGAGACATTGACACTAACTTTGAGGAATAAATGAAAGCCCGTTCAACGCCAAAGGGTTAACAACAATAAAATATATATTGTGTATGGTTACTAAGGAGAATCACTGTAGAGTTGTATTGAGAATGTGGTACACGGTACGGTCTTGTCTTCTGACATTATCTGACTATAGGTGGCGTTCGGTATGTAGCCCGGCTCGGGCTCCATTTCACTCTGGTCCGAATCGCTTGAGCTCGAGCTCGACTCTTTCTCATCATCATCATCAGCTTTGGGCAGCGGTGCCCGTTGGACGAATGCCTCCACATTGGGCGTATAGTGAGGCGAGGAGAGATAGCCGAAAACAGTGTCAAAATTGATGCCATACTCGTTGGGTTCGAGTGGCGGTGGAGGCGACTGAGGCGTCACATTTATGGGCATCACAATAGGCATTCGTTCAAACTCATCGTCCTCCTCATCACCGCCATCTTCGAGGTACATCTCAAAGCGCACCATCTGCTCCTCCAACTGGTCCACCAGTTTTGTCCGTCTGTGCTGTAGTATCTTTTTCTTCAAATTCAGTTTGGCCATTTTGCGCATTCGCTTGAGCACTAGTCTCGCATCGGCTTGATGCGTACATGGTGCCGTAGGATGGTAGTTACTGTAGATGACCATCTTACAGTACGTGTCCAGGGACTGGGCCTGAGAGTTGAGAAAGCACAGTGACTCTTGGTACATTTTAGTGGTCAGTTGAATGTTACAGGCAGCAAATGGTTTTTGATCCGTGAATTGGTCGGGCAGAATGGCCAAAAGTTTGTTGGCAAACTCTTCGCCCATGTCAAAGTAGCTGTGTACAGACTCACACTGGTCCACAAGTTCACGCACCCGTACCAGTAATGGGTCCACAATCTCGGCTCGATCCGCCTCGTCGTAGATCAAACTGAACGCTTCACATAGATAGGATAATTCAGTTGTGAGAAAGTCTTTGAGACGGTCGAGTTGACTCTGCGCCTGAGCTGGGAAATATGGCAACGGTAGGGTACACTCGTGAGAAGCAAAATTCCAAGGCTTCAAATCGTGAACATAGACAAAGGCCCGAAAGTAGAAACGTGGATCGAGATTACGCGGTAGGCCCCGATTGTCCTCATTTCCGGGAAGAAAAATAGCACTGAGAAAGGCGGCATACGTGATGCGCCGTAACGGGTTAACTGGTTGACAAACTGCACGATTCTCGGACTCAACCAGTCCAAGGGCGCGTATGAGTCGATACATTGGTGAAAATGGCAGATAGTACGGGATGGTCCACTTTCGATGCACAGCATCGCTGGGCTTGACATTGAACACCAACTGGCGCATTGACACTCGACAGTAGGGACAGCTGATCAGCTGTTGCCGGGCCAGGGATGTTTCAATGTGAGCAAACATACAGTTGTGACAGCACACCTTCTTGCACGGACAGCCAGGCATGATCCGTAGGGCGTACTGCTCGAAACAGAGTGGACATATGAAGGCACTGTCCTCACGTTTAGGATCACTTGATGATGATGGCACCTGTGAAGCACCAAAGTACAGTTCCACAATGTCACCGGACTTGGTTGAACCAGTGGGCCTGTGCTTCTTGGGCCGTTTACCACCGAAACAGGTCAACGAGATTCGCTCACCATTTGCGTCAAACAACTCAGGCAGTCGGTTAATTTGATGCCAATTGACTCTTTTTGGCATACGAGTTGCGGTAGAAGAATGAGTGGTAGTATTGGAACTAGAAGTTGCCACAATACACGACGACGATCCATTAATGGCAGTACTAGAACGGTCATTGAGCAGTGAGATCGATACACGCGATGGTAGGCTAGTTCCAGATCTGAGTTGACGTCGAGTGTGAGATCGTAGCTCGATGCCATAGTTGGACCGGTTAGAACGGGTTTCGGGACTTTCAGGGGTTTTAGGTTGATTTTTGGAGTTTTTGGTGATGGTATTGTTGTTGTTTTTGTCGTTGGTGTTGTTGTTATTGTTGTTATTGTTTCTTCTACCCGGAGGTCGACCAGGGCCACGTTTGGCCGGTTGCTTGTTTGGAGGAGCCATCAGCAGGGGTAGTAGTGCATCAAAGTGTGGACTCGAACCACCAAAAGTGAAAGTGAGTTGTGTGGTTCAGTGGTGCAGCAAGACAAAGAGCACACGAAATTCCAAGAAATCCGTCTGATGAGCGAGTGTACTGTACTGCACTGGCTACTGCTGCTGCATCACTAACGTGAGTGTAGTGTAGCATGTGTAGACTCACTACCATCACAACAACAAACCAACCGACTCACTCACTCATTGATCCGTGCAGAACAATACTCAACTGACAGAAGTGCAAGTACAGTACATGTAGTAGCCAATAACAATGGTAGGGTTGCACGTTGCCAAACAAGGTGGCGCAACTACGACAGTTTGAAAAACGTTAATTTTGGATGTTTAGTTTGATTCTCAAACACGAGATGACGCCACCATCTCCGTTAAAAATGAATTTTATTAACCCATTGACTCTCTTTTTAAATAATTGTATTTTGTTCCAGACATATGTAATTTAGAAAATTCTATAGAAAATCTTAAATAACAAAACAAATTTTTTTAAATATGAAAATTTTTTATTTATTTAAGAAAGAGCACGCGCGCTCGCCAAATTTAAATGTAATAAAAATAATAAATTTCAATTCATCTGTTTATAAAATAGGTATTTAAAAAAGGTGATCCAATTTGATTGGAGGATTTTACAAACGTACGTACAATATATTGTGTAATACTCATAAAAAGGAGGATTTTAGGTTAGAGAAAAGGAAATAGAAAAAATGGAAACATTATGCAATATGTATAATAATATGTACAAGAGAGAAGGGTAAAAAAGTAATGAGGTTTCAAGGGTTAAGGATTCAATCAAAGATTTAGGGATATAATAATAATAAGCATGGGAGTGAAGGGGTTAATATTTAGTTTAGATAAGCAAAAATTCATGACAAAGGATGACTTGTAATATAAAATAGGACTAGGTTCTCATTTTCAGGGTATTGGGGGTTTAGAGACTTTGACTTATTTAGAGTTGAGTTGAAGCTTCTTTGGTTCTTGTTCGTTAGGGACTTGCAGGAGTTGCAGAATCGAGTGTGGGCGGCAGCGCCCCCTCCTCATGTCTCAAAGTGCGTGTAAATCGAAGTGACATATGCCATAATCTTGTGCCAGTCTGGTCGCTCCTGTGCCAGCATCTCATTCAAGTCCAACGTAGTGACAATGCCATTCGATTCTGCAGCCTTGAAGGCGATAGTAAAGTTCCGCTTCTTGTCCTCAGCATTGAGGGTCTCAAAGGGAATCTGTCGTGGCAGGTATGTGTGCAGAATGGCACAAAAGGCGAGACCATCATTCCACGAGGACGAAAAGTTGGTGATGTCAATGTCACGATAGTTGATGGTTTTCGTTTTGCACCATTTGAGTAGGGCGTTTCGCTTGGAACCACCGCCGCGGACGAGTGCCGAGAGAGGGTCCTTCTTATCGTTCATATCACTAGAATGGGAAGGGGTTAAACGGGTTAATTTTTTAAAAACTTAGATCAACTATAAAATTACCTCATTAATGAAGACCGCGGACGAATAGAATCCATCTTAGAATTGAGAATATCGTTCATAATAGAGGAAGTAGTTCCACTTGAGCTTCCACTGCTCGACTTCTCAACGCCCGACGATGACGACGATGATGAGGACGACTTGGTGGGGTCCTTCAGAATGGTGGGCGCAACCACTGCGGTGGTCGCTGACGACCTCTCGGGGGCACTGGTTCCATTCGATCCATTGGTGACCTTATTACTGTTCGAAGCAGTACTTTCCACCTGTCGTTGCATATGTCGCTGAATGAGCAAATCATGGGCGGCACCGCCCACCATCGCGCCCAGTGGGACAGAATTCGAGCGTGTGCACAGTGGCGGTACAGTGGCCGTAGGACTGGTGGACACTAGTCCGTTGTTAGGTGAACCGGGGGACACTTTCGATTTAGACTGTGACTCGATGGACTCGATCAGACTGCGGACAGAGATCTGGTTTGAAGTGTTGCGGGATAGGGATGAGGGACGAACGGTTGAGGTGGGCGTTAGGACACCCGTGGAGGACGAAGGTGGCACCACCACTGTGGAAGGAGTGTTCGAGAGTGGAGAGTCGTACGATTGGATTCGTTGGATCAGTACAGACTTGGTTGGGGATGCGTGAACTTGTGATGATGATTTGACAGAAGATTTCACAGGGGTTGATGAGTCAACTGATGAAAGTGTTGAGGAACTCGTAGAAGTGTTGGATAACTTAGTTGACTGACTTGTGGAAGGCGGTGGTTGAAGAGTTGTAGAGCTTACAACTGATGGAGACGGTACAATACCATCCACAACCGAAATCGATTGTCCACCATTGGTTGATGATGCATTGGCAGTAGCAGCAGCCACCGCCGCAGATCTCAGCGCCATTTGCAACTTTTTATTCTCGCTCTTGACCTTCTGAAACTCGGACTCCATGGCGAGCAGTCGCTCCTCGAGTAGCATTCGTTCACTCTGCAATTTCTTACACTCGCCCAGAGTTTCCTGCTTGAAGTCGTTCGCAACCCTCACAGTCGTAAGCAAATCCTGTTGAAACTGCTTCCATTCTGCCTTCTCCACGGACAACTTCTCAAACAGTTCAGACAGTTCCTTGGACTTGGTCGAAAGTTTCGCTTCCAAATCCGCCAGTCGTCGATCCTTTTCATCCAACAGAGTACGAATCTCACGCTTCTCATCGAGATTCTTCTGTGCCCTAATTTCTGACTCAATTTTGGCCTCCTCTGTACTCTTCAACCGCTGGTACAGCTCCTCGTTCCGTTCACTCAACTCCTTGTTACGGTTGTCCACCGTCTTAAGGTGCACTTCCGTTTTGGCCAACTCCTCCTTGTGCTCCGACTCGAGTAGAATGTTTTGTTCCTTCATCTTTTTGAGCTCAATCTCCTTGACCGAAATCTGGTCCTGCAGTTGTTTGACCAAAAACTGTAACATCTCCTCAGAAGTCTCTTCTTCGCCATCATTCTTCGAGAGGAGACCGTCCAAACTGTGAAACGAACCGGTCGAGTTTTGGTTCTGTATTTCGGGTAGGGACACTGCGGCATGGAGTCGGTTGAGTCGACAGGATTCAAAGTCCTTTCGGTTGATCGAATCTTCATCTCGATTCGCGTCGAGAGTGGATTCATTTTGTTGAGATTCATTGTTGAATTCGGCATCGTCACGATTCAAATCCGACGTTGACGGTTTCCAGAGATATTCATCGTACAATCTATAGAAGAAGAAGATCCGGAATTAGTTCCATTTAGACACACATTAGGATAAGCGGGAGAAAAGATTCCGTTTCAGGGTCCACTTCATATATACAGTTAGGGATTCAAGGTGGAATTAAAAGTGTAGATTCTACACTTTTTCTCGAAAAAATTCTGCTCTGACTTTTCCAACTATAACTTTCGATTGGTTCAACGTACAAAAATTTAGCATACAGATTTGGAAAGCTGTGGAAATTTCCTTCAAGATGGTCGTTCAAAGTTTTTCAGAAAAATGCGTGGAAAGTTCGTTAAAATTGATATAACTGAAACTTACATTTCTGTTCTCGATTCTACGATCTATTCTGTAACGTTCTACTCTCTAAGGCTCTACATCTACCCCCTTGCCTAAGTACGTAACTGTATAGGTGGAATGGACCTATCACACGGGATAATCTCCTATCCTACATTACCGCAAACACTTACCTAAACTTCTCATACAGATCGTACCGCTCCTGATCGACCCGATCATACTTTTTCCTCAACTCCTCCAGCGCAGTACAGAGTTCGTTCTTCTTCGTCTCCAACTCTTCACGCTCAGCTTCGGAAGCTTTGAGTAACTGAGCCAGTCCCGTTTCACGTTCCGTTGCAGTAAGTTTGTTCTCCTTTGTCGTCTTCGGATCCTCCTCAGAACTTCCACCCGAACCGGAACTTTCGTACTGCTCAAAAAGAAGCCTCTGCATTTGATTCATCTTTCCGAGAACTTGTTCCAGCTTCTTCGTCTGAGCACACAACGTCTCCAACAGGAAGCTCTTGTCCATCTCGAGTTGTTCATTGATGATCTGATACTCCTGTACCTGTTCGTGCATGTCGTTCAACTCCTGTAGGGTCGCTTGCAGCTCCTCAGAGGTCGAGTAGTGGGTCTCCTCCATTTGGTTGATACGATCCTGTAGATTGGCCACCGAGAGTTCAGACATTGATGAGGAGGACTGCTTGTCCCAGTCGTAGCCAGAACTGGAGATGGACACAGGTGGACATAGACCTAGGGGTTGAAAGGGTTAAATAGGAAATCAAACATTTGGAAATACTAACCAGAAGGCCCAGCTTGAGACTCAAAATCGTTCACAGAACTTGTTGGCCGCTTAGAGTCCTCCAAATCTTCCACATCATCCTGACTCTTGTCCTCTTCTTTCGACTCTTCTTCTCCCTCTTCCACCTCTTCCGGTTCATCATCGACCTTGTTAACCCGTTCACGCTCATCATCTCGAGTCTGATTAGCCTTGAGCAGTAGCTCTTCCTGCTGCTGCAGTGCCTCCTGCTTCTTACTGTGATAGTACTTTTCCTTCAACTGCTTCAACTCCTTCTGCAGCTTCTCAATCTCGACCCGTTTCGCATCGGCATTCTGGACTAGATCCACCAGTTGACACTGCAGCTCTTGCTTCTCCTTCTGTATTTGCACAATGTACTGGTGAATGTTGTTGTACTGGTGATTCTGCTGATTCTTCAGATTAGCGTCACGGATCTGGTTCTGTAAGGAGAAGAAGATATTAGTAAAATCGTTCCAAAATCAAAAATCCTCTCATCCCATCCTCATTCTCTCATTCACACATACATAAGAATCCTTCAACGAAACACTTCTCGTAACCGGTGAATCCCCAACCCTACCACTCGAATCCACCAAACTCGAATCGAGAAACAACTTCTCAGTAGCAGTGTGTTGATCACCCTTCGAAGCGGAACCAGTCTGATCTGAATCAGCCCTCTTCCGGTTCCTACTTCTCGCCGAGGCAATACTCGAACTTCGTCGAATCACCGCACGATACTGCTTCGAGAGACTGTTCCCAAAGCTCTTCTGAATTGAACCCGAAACGTGCTCAATCACATTCGACACAAACACGTCAGAGGAGACGGCCGTGCCAAAGGAGGATCTCGATGGGAAGGGTAGGAAAAAGCTCGGTGAACGAATGGGCGAAATGGAATAGGTGGGTGATTGAGTCGCAGATTGATTGATTCGGTAAGGAGTCGATTGTTTAGACTCTTCCGGTTCAGATTCTTGACGTTGAATCTCAATTGATGTTGATAATGGCAACGATTCTGATTGGTACGGAAGAGAGTGAAATTCCTCGTTTTCAGATGATGAGGACACAGAGTTCTGATGATGGTTGCGAAGTTCCGGTTCGGGTAGTTGAGGTTCCGAATCTTGGATTCGTTGTTCGATTGAGCTAATCGATTCGCGGTAAAAGTTTGATGTTTCAACAACTCCCGGTTCTTCTACTTGGGTAGAAGTATCATCACCATCCCTCAGGATACCATCAAACTCCAAGTCACCGGATGTATCCTCGACTGAGGCGACTGGCGCCAGGGCGACTGACTGACGTACCGCTGGCGTTGGCATTGTCTTCTTCTCCTCAACCTGTACAACAACTTGATCATCACAATCAATCGGTATCGTCTCATTTTGCAGCTCGACATGGTTGGTAGTAGGATTAGTGTCACTATCAAAAGGTCTGATAAAATCCGTGACATTTAGAGATTTGGTAGATTCAAGTGATGGCAGAGTACCATCAACACAGTCAACATCATCATGATCAACAACGGAAATGTTGTACCGCTTGGTACTCAAATCTTCGTGTTTCGGAAGATTGGTTAAAGATTTGGTTGATTCAACAGAAGAAGTGTTGGAAGGCTTCACTTGAGGTTGTACTTGAACTTCTTTTTGTTGAACGACGACCGGAAGAACCGTAGAAGAAGTGACCTTTAGGGACGAAGTCGAGTGTTTTCGCTGCTTTTTCGGTTGGTCCAAAGATCGAAAGTCCTGCGAAGATGTGGAAGAAGGCGGAGGCGGTGCATGCTGCTTCTTCCAAGGCGCTCGGGCTAATTTACTACTATTCTTCACATGTTGAGGATGGTTCACTGATGATGGATGTTCATTATTCAGTGAAGTACGATGATTCGGTGAGGGGGTGGAGGAGGAAGAGGCGGAAGAGGACTTCTGATGGTCCTTCTTACTAGAGTTGGCACCCATTTTCACGGTTTAAAAAGTAGAGTAAAGCTCGTTGGTATATATCAAAGAAATAGTAGGAACTTCCTGACCGTGTAGAAAAATTCGGCGATTCAAGGCATTTGACACGGTTTGTATGGCATACGGTTGATCACGGTAAAGGGGAAAAAACGATCCAAAAATCTGGTTAAAATCGGTCTTTCTTCAGTAAAATCAAGAGAGTAAAATCGGTTTGCCTTCTTTTTCTTCATGTACAAGACACCATGTGATGATGATGATGATTAGCGTTCAGTGAACACGTTCTTCAATCGGTTTGGCACCAGTCAAACAGTCAAACAAAAACAACAAAATCGCGTCACACAAACACACACAACATATGTAACGAGAACAACAAAACAAAACGAGCACACAACTTGACACGGTTGATAGTATAACGGACACAATCAAAGGATTGTGTGTGGTCGTCTTGACAACTAATCAAACCAAACCAAGTATTGGTAAGTTAATAAGCACCCACAAATCGATTAGATAATAAAATCATAAAATCGTGAGGATCGATGGATAATAACGGAAATATGATGATGGAATGTACGACTTTATGATGATGGGAGAGGGGAGGTAATGAAGAAGAGATGATAATGATAAGCAAATGATGGTGAAACACCAGACCAAAAGCATAAGATCGGTGATGATGATGGTTTGGTTGTGTTCGCTTGTGATCACGTTGCACAAATGACAGGCAACTCGACACACAGAGAGTGAGAGGAAATAACGAAAAGACAAGAAGAGGAGGACAATACTAAAGTACAATATGTATGTCACACAAACACACACACACACAACATATGGATGGCGCCCGGCGTCAAACATACATGATGTTGCCGGCGCCGCAGCCGTTGATGCTGCAAACTCATGCACACTAACAAGTGTGACAGTTAGGCTGAACTATGAGTTTGTTTGCTATGACACGAGAACGTGTTCGTGTGTGTCACCACTAATGACAAATCAAACATATCTCACACTATGACTAGAAGTAGAGCGTTTTAGAATAGTAGAACGTTTGAGAGTAGAGAGCGTTACTGAGTAGAGCGTTCATCGAGAAGAAGAGAGAAAAGTTCCATTTTCACTCAACTTCCACACATTTTCGCGTGAAACAATGTATGTACGTATTAAAGGGAATTTTCACAGCTTTCCAAAACGGTGCAATACGTTCTTGTATGTTGAACCAGTCAAAAGTTATAAACCAAAAACTAGAGACTTTTCGTAAAAAGTAGTGTAAAAGAGCGTTCGAGAAAAGTTTCAGTTTCAAAGTAATCAAATCGATTTTCACTCAACTTCAACACATTTTCCCGTAAAACGATGTATGTATGACTTAAAGGAAATTTTCCCAGCTTTCCAAAACGGTGCAATACGTTCTTGTACGTTGAATGAATCAAAAGTTATAGCCCAAACAAACAAATAAAAATGCAGATTAAAATTTTTCAAAAGTGTAAAAGTAGAGCGCCACATGCAGTGCACCACTTGTTGTTGATGATCATTAGTTTAGTTTGCCGGTCGACGGTCGGTGATAGAAAAAGAGAAAAAGAAAGCGCGTTAATTAGTGAGAATTGAGTCGAGTCGAGTGATGGTGATGATGTGAAATCGATGGAGAGTTCTCTTCCCTTGAGAGAGCGTTAAAGGTTGATGACTAAGTCTGTCTGGCAATGTCTACTATTGTGATGATGATGATGTTTACATTGAGATTAATGACCACCAGCCGAGGTAGTGATAAGACCTTCCATCCATCCATCCTTCCATCCAGCCAGCCATCCTCTTCTTATTCTCCTTATTAAATATGCCCAAATTGTAGCTGCCAATTAGTAGTCCAACTATGGCAAAATCTTGATAAGTCGAGAGTGATGATGATAATAAGTCACTTATACTGCTAATGATGAAAGAAGTAGAGAATTCCAGTTGCACTTAAACTTGGCAACTTAAGCGCACATGAACAGATACAAATGCAAATGGCTCAATGTCTTCTTGCTTATGAAGTATATAAACTTGCAACTTGATTGGCAATATGTAACCAATTGGGGGTGTAAAAATGCACATACTTCGAGATACTAAATGTAGTCATTAAACGATGGTTCAACTTGACTGCAAAATGATGATCAATTGGTTATGGACAACAAGTTGGTTGAAGTTGGTTGGTTGGTTGGGTGATGAGTTGAACATTGTTGTGTTCACACTGACGGACTGAATGTTGAGTGAGTGTTGTCATAAAATGTATGAAAAGGCTTCTCCTAATTTGCGCTTAACCCTTTCAGTCCTAATGTAGAACCACAATTATGTATGCAGTAAAAGAAGAGGGGACTGGAAGGGTTAATTACTGCTTGATGGGTTGGTCTTCTAAATAGTTGTTCGGTAAATGTATAGAATGTTTGACCTCGAGCGAAACGTTTGTGTTGTGTTGTTTTATGATGTGAAATGTTTCAATGTTGTGATGTTGTGATGTTCAAGTTGAGTGTTGATGAGTTGAGTGTTGTTGACTTTGTTGACTTTGAGCTTTTCGAATCTCAACAAAATTTGATCATAAAATTCTTCAAAACTCACAGACAAAAAGGAGCCAAAAGACAAAGAAGAAGAAATCAAAGAAGAAGTAGTCGAAGAAGTCGAGGAAGAATCCAACAAAATTTAACAAAACTCCAATCCTCAAAAGACACACACACAAAACGATGTCAATGGCGCCCGGCGCCACAAAACACAATGAATAATAAGTCGAGCAGCTGTTTGAACTTTCTCTCTGCCCGATCTGACCATTTCACGATCCTACGCGCGCCATCTTGAAGAAGATCGAGAGCACAAATTGCATTACGACGAGGAAAGCAAATAAGGCAACAACTGAACATATCAAATAATGAATCCACGTTGACTCTTTTCGAACACAGACAGTCACAGTCAAAACTAGTAGCCAGGTCAGACATTTGAATATATGCAAATGATGGTGAAGAAAGAAGAAAGTCTCGACTCGACTTGAAGACTAATTCTTCATCGTAGACAAATGAGTGTTGCTTTATTTAACGTTGAGTTCAGTAAGTTGTTCACTCCGTCGAAAATCGAGTCCATTCGAAAGTGAATCCATCCATTCATACATTCATTCATACATTCATTCACTAATTTCATTCAAGTCAAGTCAGTCCCTGTCTCCCCTCCATCATCATCACCATATGAAAGGTTATCATGTGGGCGCCAGTTTAGTATTTTTCGGCATTGGGCGTCACATTTAATTTTTACATAACAACATAGCAGTAGTGCAAGCCCCACACATACACTCTCTCCCATTTCACTATCATCAATTAAAGAAAAAAGAAACAAAATATCATTTGTCCAGAAAACAACAAAAAATACTAAAGAAGAATGACACAGGGTGAAAATTTTTGAAAAATTCACGAAACCAATTTTTCAAACAAATAAATAAAATATTTCCAGATTTTCCCAATTAAATTAAAGTAGCCAATCTGAATGAAAATTCTCTCAGCTTTCCAAATCTGTACAATACAGCTTTCTAGACCAACTGGTTCAAAAGTTAAGACTCAAGAATGTGTCTCGCACTTGAAATTTTTCAACAAAATTTCAAGAACAAAAATCTTTAAATAAAATATATCCAGATTTTTCTCGTTAAATTAAAAATATCATATTTAATGGAAATTATCTCAGCATTCTGAATCTGTACAACACAGCTTTCTAGGTAGACT
The DNA here is from genome assembly GCA_023373905.1 of Rhizoglyphus robini. NCBI lineage: Eukaryota > Metazoa > Arthropoda > Arachnida > Sarcoptiformes > Acaridae > Rhizoglyphus > Rhizoglyphus robini. The sequence continues at coordinate 1,084,482 of JAKIJQ010000071.1, read as the reverse complement.
GGTTCAAAAGTTATCACCAAAAACGAGACACATACTCGAAAAATTCTCAAAAATTCTCAAAAACAAACTTTTCAAACAAATAAATAAAATATGTTCGAATTTTTTCCATTATATTAAAGACGCCTATCTTAACGGAAAATTTCTCAGCTTTCCGAATCTGTACGATACAGCTTTCTAGGTTAACTGGTTCAAAAGTTATGCCCAAAAAAGTATTTGGTATTTGAAAAATCAAATTTTTCTCAAGAGAAGGTCAAACCACTTTCGAATCTTATTTTGGTTGATGACCATTGAGAATGCCTGCACATCACATGAGATCACATGACACAGTAGACCTATACGCCACCCAAGTAGAAGAGCAAACAAGTGTGAAAGAACCCATGAGCAGCGCAACTCTAACCACCAGCAACCTTGCCAAATTGCATAATTGATTAACCAATGGAGAGAAGACACAACACAAAACCAAGCTAATGTGAGTGAATGTGTATGCAATTGACATTGATAAATTGTAGACACAAAGTGCAACGTCTTTCGAGTGATGCACACAAACCTACGCAAAAGTAGACATCAACTCGTATGATCATCCCAAACAAATTATACTCTCAACCGGTCAGACCATTTTGTTCATTGATAAAACTGTCTGACAAACTCACTTTTCTTCTTCTTAATCATCAGTAAAAAACAAAAATCAGGTAATTGACTTAATCTTTCCCACCTCACATACTAAAATAACACAAAATTAACACACACAAATATTCTACTGGAATTTAGTTGATTAACCCTTTCAACCCCCTGGGGGCACTTCAAACATTTTTCCTACGCAATTATCGATTTATATAAAAAAATATAGACAGGAGGGTAAATCTAATCTTAATGAATCTATACTATCTACAACTATTTTAATTAGAAATCATCATCATCATGTCTAATCAGTCTGTCTGGGAGGGGTAAATCAAATTATATAAAAATCACGATTTAAAAAATATTTTAATCTTTTGCTAAAAACAGGAAATTGCTAAAAAATTAACCCCTTCAGTTTCACGGATTTAATAAAAAAATTTAATATTAAAAAAAACATTTACAATCGAAAAACATTAAAATTAACCCCAGCAGTCCTATCCCTAAAATAAGATTTCTTAAATTCCTAAAAAACAGAATTCTGAAAACTAAGCAAATATTAATCAAACTATCCGAATAAGTGAACCCAAACGAAATAATTAACCCCATCAACCCCATTCACACCTGTAATCTCTCAAAAGTATTCCAATTCCATAACATTTCCATAAGCATTACCATAAATCATCAAACAATAACCCATTTAACCTATACAAAGTAGTACAACAGCAAACAAATTTTTCCATTAAAACCGCCATAAATCATGAAACGAAACCAACGAGTCCATAACGATTACGGCTCAATTAACCCCGAGTGGTGTGTACTAAACATAGAAAACCACCGTACCCCAAAGGACTAATTAACCTCACAACATATGAGCAATCATAAAATTTAAATAATTTTGCACTTCAAATTTGCACATTTCGCAGATAAACTTGTCAAACTAAATGTTCTAAGTAAAATTTATCATATTTTCTTAAAATATATAAATAAAAATATGTAAATCCTAAATTACATCCCCAAAATAGATCCTTCTTCATACGAAACATGAAGCAAGTCACGTATTAAATCGAATATTGTCCACAAATCAAGTACGACAGATACTCGAGAGTGCAAATATTTATCAATTTAAGCACACTCAAGTGCAAATTGCGTATAAAGTGTGCTATCATCTTAAAGGTAAAGATATGTAAACATTAACCCGCTAACTCCCCAAAGTTGTCCGAAAACTGACCTTTTAGATGTGTAAATATTAACCCGTTCACTCCTAAACTTGTCAAATCGGACCTTAAAGTTATGTAAATATTAACCCATTAACTACCCAAAGATGTTCAAATCGGACCTTAAAGATATGTAAACATTAACCCGTTCACTCCCCAAAGATGTTCAAATCGGACCTTAAAGATATGTAAACATTAACCCGTTCACTCCCAAAAATATCAAAAACAAAAATGCTCTCACACTTCACTCAAAAATCACCAAAAATCCACTTACCATAGTATTCAAATTTTTGAGTATAGTCGACGTCTTGAGATAGTCATCGAACCTATCCCCGGCCCCATCACCACCTCCCCCAGTCCAGTAATGCTTATCATCGATAGAATCCTTCGAAATGGACCGTCTCATCTTGGATAGAGTGAATGGCTTGTGATACAACTTGCTGGTAGCGTTCGCAATATCATTGAGATTGTTCATCAAATTGGCATTCGGTGGCGGTAACGCTGTGTGTGGATTAGCCAGTGGATTATGATTGAGATAATGATGATGATTGTTCTGATGATAGTGATGTTGTTGCGATTGTTGTTGATAGAGATAAGGTTGATGCTGATGATAAGTGTTGTTGTTCAGCACAACATTGGTTGGATCGAGCACAAAAGCACTTTTAACAGCTGGGGGCGCTCCTGCCCCCACTGATGATGTAGAATTGGGTAGCGTAGTTCCAGATGAACCTAGGATGTTATTGTACAGTTTCTTCAAGGTAGAGGTCGCTGTAGTAGTGCCCGTAGTAGTTGAAGTGGATGATGCAGTAGAACAGGTGCATTTAGGTTTACGCGATTTAGTAGTACCGGAATCGTATAAAAGATCAGGGGGCGGAAAGTCGGGGGGCGCTACGTCCCCAGCCGAGTGGCGATGACACCCACCACCACGAACTGTTGATGATGATGATGATGATAAAGCACCGTAATCTGAAGAAGACGTAATAACACTCGTAGGACTCAGCAACGTGGATGACGATTGTGCTACTAATCCACTACTGTTGGACAACAAATTACCACCACTGTTACTGTTGGTTGAGTTATAAGGTGAGTTATTTACATGGGTGGCACCGCCCCCACCACCAACAAGGTGATCCGTTACTGAAGCTGAAGAAGAAGATCCTCTCACTGATGATGATGATAACAAGTCAAGCGTATCGGTGCCAGTAGCATTTGAACTAGCCAACTGGTTATGGCTACTGCCACTTGTTACAGTTACGTTTCGCTGGTTAATGGCGCCCGGCGTCAACTGTTGATGGTGATGATGATGATGATTGTTCTTAGCATTGTTGACAGAATGCTGCTGTTGTCCACCATTATGCAAAGTTGAAGAGATCTTTTTAGTAGTTTTGTTACGCAACGTTACATTTAGTAGGGAATCGTGCGAGATTGATTGACGCAACTTGTTGTTACTGTTACTTGTAGCGTTACTTGTTGGAGTCGACGGCGCAGTGAGCGCCATCTCGTGCACGCCAATCGAAGGTGGTATCACAGGAACCATTGGTAGAAGGTTGGGGCGACTGGTTACGATACTGCTACTGTACTCGTGGTTATTGTTATTCAATTTTCGGGTTCCGGTACCGGTTGTTCCATTGTTGTTATTATCGTCTAGAGTACTCGGAACCGCTGAATCCACGACTGTTGTAGAGTTGAAAAGTGAATTGAGCAGCTGTTTCGAGGGCGAACAATTGGTACCGGTTGCGGGTGACTTTGTAACCGCCCCTGTTATGACCGGACCCGATGAGGTAGGTGTTGGTGGTGGTTGCGCATGCGCGTTCACCGAATTCGTAGTTTGAATGCTCAACGGTGTACCAATCGGAACTTTGGGTTCGTTAAGTTTGTTGGTTGGCGGTAATTTGGAAGAGTTGCGGTAAGATTGCATTTTGGCTTGTTGTTGAGTAACGCTCTTTGTGGACGCATCTTTTGAGGATACGGGATTCACAACTACTTCCTTCAGTGTTGATGAACCTTTGGTACCAGAATTACTACTTCCGTTACTGCTACTGTTACTACCGGAAATGGTATTCTGAGAATTCAACGAGTGTTTGAGTGATGAAGTGGCAAATTTGGTCTTAACCGAGCAGGCCTTCTTGATGCGACCAAACAGATTCGTTTCCGGTTGACTTATTTGATGATGCAGTGCGGCCCCTGTGATTGGATCCTTTGGTTGAACCGGAAGTTGAGTTGACTGTTGCGGTTGAACTGTTTGTACTATTTGATGACTAGATGGCTTAGATTGGGTTACAAACTTGGAAGTAGTAGAACCCGAAGTGGGATGCTTCACGGTGCTCGCCTGAATCATACTGTTCACCGGTTGGGATGAAGCTCGATGGCTTAAAGAGGAAGACGAGATTCGGGTCACATCGTACAGATTCTCAGTTTGGGGTGGTAGGGCGGAAGAGTTGGAAGTAGAGGAAGTTGAAGAAGATGGACGATAATCAGTGGCGGGAGTTCGCATTTGGGATCGAACGGGTTAACACGTCAAGATGAAGAAAATTAGAATCAACAAGTAGAGACTTAGAGATGCACAAAGTTTAAATCCATCTGAAAATAAATAAAAAATGAAATTAATAATCACATAAATAAACATGGGGCTGAAAGGGTTAATTTTTACAATAATTCCATAAACACAGACACAGACAGACACTAAAGAGCAAATCAGACTTTTAGAAATTTAAAATCTTAACAAAAAATCCAAGAATTCAATTAACTTGAAAACAAAAAATAACGTCATTTATGAATATCTCAAAGTTAACCCGTTCAAACCCTTCATTTGAAAAATAAAGCAAAGTTCAATCGTATATATGATAATCCTTGAAAAGATGACTTTTAAAATCCTTAAAAAATTCCACAAAATATGCAAAGTACGTAGTACATGAAAGCCCCCAAAAATAACCCTTTCAACCCCCTATCTGACTAAAATACATAACTTTTAAAATCCGAAAAAAATCATTCAATTTCACAAAAATAACATCATACATGAATGACCCCAAAAGCAACATTCAACACTTTCACCATCATAATCCAAAAGGAGAACACAAAGTTCACAACATCCATCCACAGACACACGATTATCCACACACACACACACACTTATCCTCCCCCAAAAGGGCCATTAATATACAACGTATCCATCCACACAAGCTTAATCCATTCAATTGAATATAATAAATAACTAATTTATGCCCATGACAGGATACAACATGTTCCAACAGCACTTTGTACGTAAAAGAACACACTCCTAATTGATATCCATGGATATATCCAACACACGAAAGTTAACAGATTTTTTGTTGTGTTGCTGTTTTTTCTCATGATAATAATCATCATCAACACAAGTCATAATCATAATCATCATAATGCATTATGCGAATTAAGCTCGCGAGATCTTTATCGAATCAACAACAGCAAAACCAATTAGAGGGGACTTGGACTGTCTCAACACGGTTTGTCTGTAAAAGCACACACACACAAACATGGCGCCATATGAATCATCATCTCATGTATGTATGATTGAATAACGTGACGCCGGGCGCCATCATAAGAAACGCCGGGCGCCATCATCCATCCTAGTGCAACCATTCATACATTCAAGTCAGTCAGTCATCTCATCAATCCATTCGAGGTGATATATGAACAGGTCTCGTAAGTCAGACACAGACAAATACAATACAGCAAAAAGATTATTGGCGCCCAATTATCCTCGGTCGTTTGGCGCCGGACGTTCCACTCAAATGGGGCGCCCAGCCGGGCGCCATAATAGTAGAGAAAGTCGAAAGTCGAAAGCCATGAATGAAAGCCCACAAACAAAGTATAAAACTTTCACACAATAAAACACGTACCGGAAACATTAACAAATTTTCACAAATGACCGATCCAAATGGAACACGCATGCGCACAACATTCAAACACACATTCACATATACAGTAATAATCAATGATTACAAACACACAAATATTCACATACATATGGACAAACGAGAAAGGGCAGCAATAAGGGCAACAACACTTTGAATGAATGAACGAGCTAAAAAGGAGGTCGAGTCACTCACTCAGTGCAAGTCACAAAGTTCAATGAATCAAAAGAGGCAGCAGCATCAGGTGATGCGGCAAAAGGCATCGTCAGATGGATAGATAGAGTGAGTGGCTGCTCTTACACTCATCTCTACTTCTCTCTTCCCTTTCTCTTAAATCTCTCCTTTTCTCTTCAACTTTCAACTGTACATTATACACTCTACATATTATAATATGCCAAACGAGTTATCCTGTAAGAGCATACACTACTCTACTAACAAAAACACTTACCCGTTAGACCTTATGTAACATTTTTTATGATTATATAAATAGACTCTATGCATGCATATACTCTCTCATCCCTTCTTCTATCTATTTTCCAACTACTACAACTACTGTTTCTATTTCTACCCAACTCTAACTGATCGATTGATGATGATGGAGGACTGTAATGTATGTGAAGGAATGGATTGAAAATGACCGGTGGTGCAAACTTTTTTTTATACTTGGACATGGCACTGAAAAGGTTAAATGATAAGGCAAGCCATGCCTGTGGGTATTATTATTAGATTATGTTGTAATAATAATAACTATGTTATACTGATGGACTGAATTTAGAAAAATTTTCAATTAAACTTTCGAACAGATTATGAGACTGAAGAGAAGAGAGGATAAACATAGGACTGAAAGGGTTAATTTTGAACAAAAAGTAGGGTAAGCTTGTAGGTAAGATTTAATCTCATAATTAACCCTAGAAAATAGATGACTTTTAAAATCCCAACAAATATTCAAAGAATTCAATCAATTTGCGAATTAAAACATAACGCCATATATGAATGGTCCATAAAAAGTAACCTACTTAACCCCTTATCTAAAAAGGCACAATTTAATCTTACTAAAAAGGCACAATTTAATCTTATTAATCCTAGAAAATAGATGACTTTTAAAATCCCTAAACAATTCGAGGAATTCAATCAATTTGCGAAAAATACCGTCATATATTAATGGCCCCAAAAAGTAACCCGTTCAGCCCCTATTTATTAAAAAAAAGTTAAAAAACTATAGATGACTTTTATAAAGTCCTTAATCGCAAACAAAAATAACGCCATATACGAATGCCACCGAAAATTAACCCGTTCAACTCCTATCAAACTTGAATTTTTTAAACAATTTAAAATCCTTAAAAACTCAAATTCGTGAAATTCAATCAGTTTGTAAAAACCTCATATATGAATGATCCTGAAAAATAACCCGTTCGATGCCATCCTATCCTATCTAACTGGAATAGTCAATTCTGAATAGATAACTTTTATAAAAGACTAAAAAAATAAAAATTCATTGGAAAAATAATTTTGTGAACTGTAAACACAACAAACGTAATATACGAAAGCCCCTAAAGTTAACCCATTCAACCTCATACTTAAAATAGAGCAAAATTAAATATAATCTAGATCATAAAAATCACGATTTTATTTTATTATTGTTTCCAAAATAAATAAACTAATTTAAAAGTAAAATCTGCTTTCATGTTCCCACACACACACAGTTGCAAAATCACTTTTCTTCTTACTTCTTTGTTAGTGTATGTCCTTTGTGACTGACCCCCGGTGTTAATCTCAATTCCAAAATCTATCCATCTATGCCTTCTCGCATTAATCACTTACTATCTAATAATAATCAGTTTGGAAAGATCTCTTCTTCTAGAAATAATGGATTGAGTGAGAGTTGGTCCGATCGGATCGGGCGCGACACATGCAGCGAGTCATACACAGACTATGTATTACACACACACACACCTGCTGCTTTGTATTGTAAGAGCAGCCTCCATACATGGAACATACATACAGTAGCAGACCCACATCAGGTGTGCATACTCTTGATCATCATCATCATCATGATCTGTAAAGATAGATATGTGCACAAGTGATTTTGATTAATCGAATGCATGTGTACTAATTGAATATATCCAATACAAGGCTGCTCTTACAAAGCCTCTCGCAATGAAAAATGAACCTTTTCTCTCACATTATCACAACACAAAAAGTGTTCATTTTAAAAGCCACATACATTTTAATTTGTCAGTCACGAACAAGTTCGTACTTTCATACAAACAGAAGCTGCTCTTACAACAACAAAATCTCAGTAAAGTGAAGATGAACTCGAACAACTAGGCTTGTTATTAGTATTATTTCGATTCAAATCAGAGTTCATAAACGGTTCGTTCGTTCGGTTCTTAAAATAAACGTCAAACAGAGTCATGACATGACATTTATGAAGGGGATTAAGACATTTGAAGGCATGAAGGTAATGATACTAATAATACTAATGAGCTAGATGGGTGGTCAGAAGAAGAAGAAGAGGACAAACCAGATGTAATGAAATGATTCATTACTAATGAATCATTCAAATATGAATTATAATTGTACGAGGTAGCTGCAGCTCTTACAAGATGAAAGTATACACAAAAGTGTCATAATTAACCCATTCATTCCCCTCTGTCAAAACGGAACTTAAAGATATTATGTAACATATTAACCCATTCAATCCCATATCTAACAAAATTAAAAACACAAAAAATAGTTGACTTTCAAAATAAAAACTCAATCCATAAAAATCATTCAATAAAAAAAGTTTACTAATTTTTTTAAAAATTTCAATTAAAGTTTTTAAAATTAAATTAGAGAGAAGAGAGGAGTAACATTCGACGTGGTACTGAAAGGGTTAATTTTAAATACATAAAAATAGGGTAAGCTTGTAGGTAAGATTTAATCTTATCATCTATCCTAGGATAGATGACTTTTAAAATCCCAACAAAATTCAAACTCCATAGTTCATTCATTAAAAGGTGAGGTTTACCTGTGTGTGGTTGATTGACTATTTATGGACTGTGTGCATAATGTGGTAACACATGTTTCAATGAACTTATCACACACAACTCGTACAACTACGTACAAATACATACACAACATGTGCTGCTAAATGAAAGTGTGCACGATAGTTCACAAACCTTCACACACACACACACACACACACACACACACACACACACACACACACACACACACACACACACACACACACACACACACACACACACACACACACACACACACACACACACACACACACACACACACACACACACACACACACACAAACAGACACACACACACACACACACACACACACACACACACACACACACACACACACACACACACACACACACACACACACACACACACACACACACACACACACACACACACACACACACACACACACACACACACACACACCTTAGTTTGTTTTACTCTTTTTAATTCTAAGGAGTGCCTAGTGTGTTCATTTGTACTCTAAAAGTTGAGTCTAAAAGTGTATCCCAAAGTGCATCCTGCTAAAAATCACGTGATCACATAAAATTAAAAACTTTCGGTCTGCAAAATACCTTTGTACTTCAAAATTGTATGTATCCTAAAGATCTCTAGAATGTATGAGGTACATATATGAGTTCCAATTTGATCTAGATTCAAGATTCAAAAAATCTGTATTCAAGGTCTATATCCAAAAAAGTTTGGATTCAAGAAAATCTAGAACTAAGAAGTTCTAGCATTACGAAGTTCTAGATCCACGAACGGATAGATTCAAAAAGTTCTAGACTCAAGAAAATCTAGATCCGAAAACGGATAGATTCAAAAAGTTCTAGCATTACGAAGTTCTAGATCCACGAACGGCTATATCTCAATCAAATCCAATAACGTAATCTACGGATAACCCATTACTTCTACACATTCCTCAATACATAAAAAAAACTATATTCAAAACACCTTCACGCTACAATGTATCAAGTCACTTATCACGACAATCAACAACAACTTACCAGTTCAGAGTTCCTCTCCTGTTGGATCGAAATCTTCAAATCTTCTCACTTCTTTTGTTATTCAAATTCTCCAACACCCAAATTCATCTAATCTGTAAAAAGAAGAAAAACACTTTGAATTAGTCCAAAATTGTTATCTCACATCCGTATACGACAGCTGTTGAACGCGCATATTCAAAAGCAAACTAATCTACGCAAACACTTTGGAACTTGACAAAACAAAAGCACAACACAACTCGTAAACCTACAAACGCATCAAACGAATATGAATATGTTCATGCTCGTAAACTTCAAATAATAGATCTGATTAGATCTCACCTATCTCTCTCGAATCATCATACATCATAAAACAAACAAACAACAGAACAACAGCAACACGCATGCGCACATCCAAGGTTATATCCCCTCCCTCACCTCTGTTCTATTCTTTACAAAACTCATCAAATCATTAGTATGTCAATTATGTGAATAGAGTGTAGGGGGGAAAGGGAGAGGGGGCAGAGCGACCAGCACCAATCATCATCAGCACACAGTACAGTACAATGATATAATATAATTAGCATCATAATGATAAATAAATGACGATGACAATTATTATTAACCAAACTACCAAAATGAAGAAGATGAGGCAAAGCAAGAATGGCGAGATAATGAGCCTAATGCAGATGAAATGATGAGCAGCACACAATGATGATGATAATGGGCGCAAGCAACAATCACCAAATGACCATTGGTCAGCTCAAAGCTATAGCTGATTAGCACAGTAATTGGTCAAATGTGCATTCGCTCGTGTTGTCCAACACTCCAACTTTAGAAGACTCTACTATCTATGTAAGGTAGGCGATGGATGAAACAATGGACACATTCGGAACATCTGCCGTTCTTGTCTTGTCATGCAACGGACAACAACAAAATAATAAAACGTTCTTCGTATTTTCAAGAGCAACAGTGAAAAACGAGAAAAAATAAATTGCGTTTTCTCCATACTAAAAAAGATGGAGATAATTGAGAAAACAACAACGAGTTGATTAATTTGACCAAACAAGATTGCAATCAGTCTTCAAACAAAAACAAAAAAATGAGAGAAGAAACGAGAAGAAAACGCAAAACAAAAACGGTATATGAAATATTCTGCTCAACTATCGATCAAAGTAATGAACGAGACAATCGATAGTCCAATACGATAGAATCTCAAATTCTTTAATCGTATTCGTTCATCACTTCCAACCCAGAATATAACAATGTTTCAAACATATTTCAACATGTTTTAGTCATATCCGTTAGAAAGTGTGACAAATTCTGCTATTCCCAATAGTTTCCACTATCGATCCAACGTGATGAACGAAACCATCGATACAATCCAAATACAATTCAATTCCCTCTTAAAAGTAAACATTCGTTCATCACCAAAATCCAGAATACTAATAACATTACTCAACAATGTTTCAAATGCAAACATTTCTGTATGCTTCTATTATCCATAAAAATGTTTGAAAATTTGAATACACAATCGTACCCTATAGATAAAACGTAATGAACGAGACAATCGATAGTCCAATACGATTAAATTCCCTCTTTAGTAATACATTCGTTCATCACCAAAATCTAGAATACTAACATTACTCAACAATGTTTCAAATATAAACATTTCTGCATTTTTTTTCTTTAGTATAAGTGTGCAAGAAATTCTTTTGCTATTCATAATGGTACACTATCGATCAAAGTGATGAACGAAAGCATCGCTACAATCTCAACACGAATATTAAATAACATACTTCATTAATCATATATTCGTTAATCACTCCAAACCGAGAATATATAAACACAATGTTTCAACCATTTGCCCAATGTTTTTCTTTCGAATCCGTGTAAATGTCTGTTTTGTCTCACATATCCATGTCGAGTTCATTAAACCCTTTCCCTGTACTCTTCTTACACAGTACAGACATAGCAGCACACAGTCTCATCATTAGCATGATTGAGTCAAGTCACTCTCAAGTGGTCGAGTGCATAATTCAAGTTCGTCTCTTCCACTCACTTCTCATCACTTTCCTCTCTCCACTTGTTCTCCATGATCTCTCCCTCACAATAGCACTCTCCAACTTGGCAACAACCCCAACCCGAACAGACACAACATACAACACACACAACACATACAACACACAAGACAGACACAAATCATCAAACATAATCAAATTCACATCCATGTAATTGATAACCTCTCTCACTCACTCCGTTCTCGTCCACTTTGACTCTCCAACAACTCTTCTCTTCACTTGTTGTACAGTACACTCAAAGTGTGCATGTTAAAGACATACAACTCTTCATGTATTACAAGTTCTGATGAAATCTAATATAACATAAGTAATTTTCCATAGAAAGACAAAACGAAAAAGAAGAAGACACACAAATGTTTCAACTCTCTGTGAAACAGCCATCATGTAAATCAAATCATCAATAATAACGATAATTCAATTGATTATACGCAAAGAGTTAATCAATCACTCAAAAGAGTTGAGTATACAAGAAAAGATTGTAATAATGAGATTTAGCAATCAATTTTGTTAGTTGCAAGTAAATATAAAGTTGTAACGGAATATTACAGCGATTTGAGACATGAAAAAAAACATTTACTTGTTAATCTCTTAATTCTCTCTTAATTAAGTACCTCCATCATCGTCATTGACATTAAAATATCATTAGAAACTAATTAAAGCTGCCCCTCTTTGGAATCTCGTTAAAACTCCATCAAAATCTCTTTCGTGTCCGGTTAAATTCTGATTAGATTCTTTTTAGTACCCTCTCTAAGGTATAAAACACCGTAATAAAAAGTCATTTCAAGATTCCTTCAAAACGAAACTTTCATCTGAAAAAATTCTCAAATAATTTCAAAACCAAACTTGTCAAATCGATTTTACTCAAACTTCTTAGCACAATTCCATATAAGAAAATACTATTTCCTAAAAGAAAATTTTCCAATCTTTCTAAAAAATGGTGTATCGTAACTGTAAGTCAAACCATTCAAAAGATATAGCCCAAATAGTAAAGACAACTTTTTGAATCAGTTTAAAAATGGAGACAACAAAAAACTATTAAAGGAATATATCCTGGATTTATCTAATTTGTATCTCTCATATAACATTTAAACGATTTTGCCAAAATAGTATTCAAAAAACATAAAACGCATAAAACGTTAATTTACGAGCCAATAACATAAATCAATTGAGACAAATTGCCCAATTTAACATTATCAATATTCAACCCACACAGACACACACACACAACTTTCCATGAATGACTTATTAGATTGACATTTACAAAAAAAAATACGGACACAAATTACACTCAAATCAACATCAAACTAATCTCGAAACGTCAAAACGTCCAGTCTAAATCCAATCGTCCAAAATCAAACATAATTTCGTATTCGTAAAATTTTTGTTCGCATGTGAAAACCCAAAGAAGAAGACGTATGTTTGTCAACAACAACAAGTTATCCCATCTATGCTATCTCGACTAGACAGTGTAGACACAACATTAGCGCTTAGATCAATACCTGTGAAATCAGCAACACAACCTGTGAGGTCGAACGTACATTCGAACGTACGTTAATTTGACTTGACAAATCAAAAAGTCCAAAAACAACAAAATCAAACCAGTCAAAACATTCACACACACACAGAGTCACAGACATGTCTCAACAAGTCAACTGATAAAAGAGGGAAAAGGTCACAAGAGGGAAATATATCAAACATTGGAAATATCAAACACTGGCGAGACTTTGTGTGCCCCTTTGCAACCGGTGCCAAAATGCACATACATAGTAGAGTAAAAAGGTGCAATTAACCTTTGCAGCAGACACCTCGAGCTCGGCTCCGTTTCAACATTATTTTCACACATCATATTTCCCAGATTGTCAAAAAGCTCTCACAGTCAAACATTCTATCCCCCACACTAAAATGCACACACACAAATCAAGGAAGCAATCGAGTGTGACAAAACAAAGAGTGTGTGTGTGTGTGCCATTACACCTTTGGAAACCTTATCAAAATGATAAGTCCAATATAGTAAGTGCACGGAAACAAAGCCAATAAGTAACATTTGATAGAACATTCCAACGATTGTTGCAACTTCTCTCAACCTTCTTTTCCACCATAACCAACACTAAAATTGCCTTCCTAGTTTGATTATTTCCCTCCGTAATAATCATCAACCACAACAATATCGGCAATACTTCAAAGGGTAATAATACAACATATAATAAGGTATTGTTCTACTTGCGGTGCAATACACAACCGCAATTGTGTGTGTACTTTATTACTGCAAGGCAATTGAACTGTGATTGATATTGATTGAGTGATTATTGACTCTACTCTATAGTGATCATGTGTGTACAGTGCACACTCAAAAAGAGTTGAAGGGTCAATCATGCCATAAAATATGATATTACGATTACATTACTATAGTAAAAGAAAATTTGATATTGATGATCATGGGGATCATTGTCTGTGTCATAAAAAACATTGAGAGGGTTCGAATAGGGTTCAAATTCACAATTGTATTGCAATATAACGCATGATAATTGAGACATAACCTTACAGTGCTACTATTAACCCTTTCAGTCCTATGCTTTAAAAAAATTATGTTAAAAAATCAAAATTTAGCAAAACATGGTCATTGACCATCGGCCAATCTATTTCAAGGCAAGGTACAAAGTTTTGTATTCAAAAAACAACAAAATTTGACCTTTTCAGTCCAATACTTGGAAAATTGATAGTTACAACCAAGCAACAAGCTATAAAATTTTCAATTCAGTTTGTATTCATCAAATTAACCCTTTCACTCCCCAATCCATTCAACCTAATGCAATTAACTACCCACAACTAACTACACAAATGAAAACCAAAAAAAGCTTATTGCATTAAAATGTGTGTGTGCAAACTTTCCAAAGCGGTATAAATCAAAAAATTTTCCAAGAAATCCTTGAAATTGACGTTTTTCCAATTTCAAAACCATCACAAAACGAACGATAAATAAAGAGAATGCGAAGAAGAAGATGACAAATGAATTGATTTGCAAACAAGAAAAGAAAGTCAAGATCATCGTAAAATGTGTGGTCAAACGCAAAAGTGAAAAGCATTTAACTGTTAAAATTTTAACAACAAAGCGCACTCTCTATAACTAAACCTCTAAATTTAATAGTACAAAATTAAAAGACTTTAAATCATCAAATCAAAAGATCGTAAAACTCGCGTGAACGCAAAAACCAAAACGAGCGCACACGTCAATAAACCTCAATCAAACAATAATAGCTCTAATATAATGTTGACCTTCTCACTCTCTGAGCTGCTCAGTCCGCAAGTGCACTAAAATCGAACGTCTCACACACACAGACCACATCCACACAATCATCATCATTCATTATTCATTCATTAATTTATGATTAATAACTCATGATTAATAGTAGTAACACGGATCAACACAATCGACACACAAGTAAAAAAGCTTTCATCAAGCAAAACACAATCCAATCAATACAACATAAAGAGCAGAGCAGAGCAAAGTCATCATACAATGTCAAACACAAACAAACAAACAAACATAAATATAACACTAACCTTGATACACTAAAGAATCGAAACACGATTGTGTGCGTCCTGAGAAACATGGCATGAATGCTACGGGAAACAAAACACAAACTCTGGACAAGGTTGTTATGACAAGTCAATTCGATTCGATTGGAACAAATTAACTCACGAGTACACACACAAAACACTGAACAATAATATCACACAAATAGCTTATAAGTGAGTGATAATTACTAACCAAAAGGACAAATACTCAATAAATCATACGTACTTTATGAAAAGGACCACGAAACTTTTGCACATTCAAGCGAATCACAAACCTATCACCAAAACAACAAGTCAAAATTCTTAAACTCAAACGTAAAAGGGTGGACGCACTTCTTCAGCTTGGGCAAAGAATCAAATCAAACAACAAAACGACAGAACGAAAAAACAGGATGTAAAAAGAGGACATTACACAATAAAACACACAAAACATTACATGATTCATGATTTTTCAGAAGGGACATGAAAAATGAGGCGAAAATGTAGAAGAAATGAGGGTGGTGAGGTAAAAATGATGCAAAATGAGGGATCTGAGGCAAAAATGAAGGAGATTATCATCAAAGCCTCAACTCATCATCAACTCATCAAAATCATCAAAACTGATCATCATATCTCAATCTTAAAAAACATAAAACGTAAACAGATGAAAATCACGATTACATAAGTGTTATATAACATGATCAAAAGTAGGTCTTTCAGAGATTAGATTACGCAAAAAAGGGATTTTGTCGATAACTTTGGTTCGTTTGAAACAATCACGGTATATACAAAACAACAAAAATGCCCGGGACACAAAAACATCAACACAATTATACATGAGCATGAACATACATCGATTATTATTGATGATTGATCGATGGTTGTTGAACAGCTTTACTACAAAGTATCAATTCAATACGTATTGAGTATCACGAAACCTTTTCGGTATCACTTCACGAAAGCACAGAACAGAACAGAACAGACGCAATTAACCGGAAAACCGATCACCGATCAAGTTGAAACTCATGAGTTCTCGCCCATATCACTCACTCAATCATAATCATTTGCATATGTCAATCACTTTGACTTCACAAACCAGAAATCAACACACACTCAAAACAACATTCTTATCAGTCAAAAGAGGCACACTAGGGTGGATCAGCACTAAATCGCACTCTGCACTCTACATTTGAACACACAACTCAAAATGCGATCTCAATAATAATATTTGGTAAATACAATATCCACACTCGAGATAAGCGAGTAAAACGTCAAAAACGTTGACAAAACCAACCAACCAACCATCATATATAAACGCCCTAAAACACTACTAAAACACATACAAATCAAATCAAAAATGTTTGATTGCATTTTGGTTGGTTTGCTTTGGTTTAGTTTGACTTGGTGTCTGTCTGTCGGTCTGTTTGTTTGTGCAATAGCAGTACTCGAGTAGCAACAGTAGAGTAGACCGCATACAGCGCAAAAATATCAAAAACAGATATTATAAATCAAATAATCAATCATAACAACACTTAAGGGTAACCATATAAAAGGATTTTTCTCATCAATTATCGGTCAATTCCCAGAAAATTTCAAAACCAAACTCCTTCAAACCGATTTTAATCAAACTTCTTGGCGCATTTCCATATAACAAAAGCACATTCCCCAAAAGAAAATTTTCCAATCTTTCCAAAAAATGGTGTATCGAAACTGTACGCCAAACGGTTCAAAAGATATAGCCCAATAAGTAAAGACTATATTCGTGAATCGCTGAAAAAATGGAGGAGCAACAAATAGCATTAAACTAAACTAAAGGGATATCCTGTATATATAGCATCAACAGAACGAGAGATGCAAAACAGGATATGCACAAACAAATGTTGGTTAGTTAATTAAATCACAAACATACATACACAGAGTCAAAAGTTTTTGTCTGGAAGTGAACTACTAATTCAATTAGTACTGTTACATAACATAACGAACATATAACGAGAACGTCAAAGGGTGGACGCACTTCTTCTGCTTATGCAAAGAATCAGATCAAACAAATAACAGCAAAATGCAGAACGACAAAACAGGATGTAACACAAGAGGACATTACATAATAATAAAACACACAGAAAAAACATGACATGATTCATGATTTTTCAGAAGGGACATGAAAAATGAGGCGAAAATGTAGAAGAAATGAGGGTGATGAGGTAAAAATGAGGTAAAACTGGGGGGCCTAAGGCAAAAATGAGGTAAAACTGGGCGATCTAAGGCAAAAATGAGATAAAAATGGGGAATCTGAGCCAAAAGTGAGGTAAAAATTAGGGTAATGAGGCAAAAATGTAGCAAAAAAGACCTTAAATGACACTTTCATCATCAATTTTCACCTTCAATCTCCAAAACTCCTATCCAACATATATCACATATCCCTCAAACCAGATCACAAACATCAAGGTCTCCTTCTAAACCAACACTAAAACCAACCAACTTTGTATCTTAGTTCAGAATGAACACAGCACATTGATTGATTGATCAATCAGTACAAAGTCGTGAATGTGCACACACACAAGTCAATGTTCACAAAGACATACTACTGTACAAAGTAAACTCATTTATTATCATCAAAAGCCAAGTTCTAGAGCACACAACAACAAAAACTGTGTTACCCAAATGAAAAAAAACGTTACATAAATGAACTTTGTTTGTTCATTCAACAGAACGCGCGCGGTTCTTTTGGTCTCTGAACTTGTGCTCAAACTCGTTTTGTTCAATGTCTGTTTTGTTGATCAATCAAAATCCAGTAGCAGCACTGTAGATATATATAAAATTATATAATTAATAACACACATAGCACACACACAATTAATTAATTAATCAACGAAAGAGGAACACACAGAGCACAGAAAACTAATTTTCGTGTGGCGCCCGCAGAAGGAGGCAAAACATGATCAAAAAGGAACAAAGTTCAGAGTCAGTCAAACTGACAGGCGCCTTCAGGTTCGAGTTCGAACGAGCCACATGAAGAGATTTATTGGTCTGTTTGTGTCTGCTTTAATTTGGTTTAGATATTTTGTGCTGATCAATTTGTAACAAGTAAAACAAAAAGCAATTTACTCGAGTTATGATGAGGATTTTTTTTGGAGGCACCAACATTTTTGCTACATTTTTCCAACATTCGAACATCAAATTCAAAGTCATCAAACCAGTACATTACCATGGGGAGAATTCAAAGTCAAATTACCTCGATGTCGCGTCCTCCATGATTTCTGTTGCTATTTGCATTATTTCTCTCCCACAATAAACGTTATGCATGCTTTGACAAATAATATTTGAATCTCTCTCATATTTATAATAAATGTCGCATAAATAAATACATATTTGATGATGGTGATAAAAATGCGTGTCTATGTGCACGACATTGATGAAGGGGGACACTATTTACAGGGACACAACAAAACAAACAAATATACAGAGGAGAAAATGTCGGTGAAGGTGAATATCGTCACTCTGTGTGTGATGAGATAGAAAACTAAGTCATACAGTCCTTCTGAAATGAAAGTCTGTGTCTGAGAATTAGCATCGTTTCATTAATGCATCACTAACAAACGAACACACGAACAAACACGATCAAGACAAACGAAAATCACAGACGAAGAAAACCAAAAACAACAAAATGACGGACGAATTGTATTTTCTATGTCAGACAGAAAGAAAATAACAAAACGTATATTCGTGATCATGAATTCAGATGAAATTCAGATGTTCTCACAATTCTCTCTCCATCCAAGTGTAAATGTAATCGCTTTAATGAGATGCGCATTCGATTTACGTTGTTGTTGGATAGATTGGATTGGAGAACAGAAAGAGAAGAGTAGAAAATAAAAACAATGACTTGGAGAAATTGAACTGAGATTGAGTTTGAGAGATGGAGGAGAGAGAATTAGATACATGGCATCACAATTAGATTATAATTATGCGGTTGGTTTGGTAGTACAACTGTTGGCATGTGTGGATGGATGGATTAATTTATGGGAGAGGGCTGAAAGAGTTAAAAGGTTGAGTGTTTGATTATATATTATACATTGAAGGAATGAGGAATTAATTGCAAATCAAAAGCGAATAAAGAGAGAAAGAATTCGATGAGAGGTCATGACAACAACAACAACAAACTATTCGATGAATAAATACATATGAGAAAGAATTCTCAATAATTAAACGGAATATTCTCACAACAACATTATTAACCCTTTCATTCCCATCTTATTAATATTTCCTTTATCTAAGAAAAGCCCCTTTAAAAATAACAACAAACGAAACAAAAGTCAACAGAAGGGGGTTGAACGGGTTAATATCGACATTATAATTCTATAAAATACGGAACCCAGATGGTTTTTTTGTTCGGTTACTATACCAAACAAACCATAACAAACAAACCGTCCCCTGGTTGTTGTTGCCTAATGCAGAGTTGCCTGGTTACGTTCTAGTTGATTTATTATTGACACTCGAGAGTGTAGAGTATTGGGGTTGCGAGTGTTAAGTTATATTATATAATATAAATGTTTATTTGACTAGATGAACCAGGAAATTATCATCATCATCACCATAAAAGTGTGTGCAAATGTAATGGAATTCAGGTTAAACTGGTTGGCCAATTGATAAATGTACTCGTACTCGGTTAATAGACTAAACTAAAGTACTGGTTGTATGGTAGAATTAACCTTTGGTGGTCTGTTGCTATGCAATTTGTAGTACTAACCTTAATGATAATAGACTTTGCAGAGTTAGATCTATCAACCAACCAACCAACCAGTTGAACTTATGAACGAAACAACCAACCAACGATATACTAAATAGCGTTTGGTTGTTAATGTTGTGTAATGTATAGTGTGCAGACTCTATACTTTAGAGATAGTAAAGAGAGTCGTTAGTGTACTACTCTACGCTACGATTCATTTACGATATAATAGATTCGGTGCACTTGCACTTTACGGGGGGATTTAGAGGTATAATGTATTACCAGTACTAAACATTGTTGTAATATATAGACAGACAATGTATTGGTGGTTATATATCAAGTGAAAAACAGAAACAGAACTTACCGTGTCAACAATGGTCCAACAAGGTGCTGGTGTAGTGGTAGGTATGACGTCACGGGTTGGACAATTGTTGATTTGAGATGATGATGAGTATTGGTGCTTTACGTGTTGATGAATATTGTCGTGTAGATTGACAATTCACACGAAGAACAAGACGATAAAGAAGAAGAAATGACGATTTCGTTATTGGGATTTACGTGTTGAAGATGAACTTGATGTACTCGAAATCGAATAATCACGAATAGATTCAGAATGAACTTGAAGTAGTAGCAATCACACAAATCACGTTAATTACACGAAATCACTTTGATGAAAATAGATTCGATGTTGTAGATGATGATGATGACTTGCCATAAGAAGGTAACGATCACTTCTTATTTGTCTGCATTTCCTTATTGACAAAATATACAAAAATAGATTGTCATCTTCTTGTATGGGGTTGTTGATGTCATATAAGGAAAGGTACATTTTATACACAAACGAACGTAAATAAACACAAAAAGGGGAATTTGCATCACATTTTCACAATATCTTCTGATACTCAAAACAACAAAGTAACGATCGAAGAAGAAGGAAAAGTAGATTTTACAATCCAAATCGAAAATGACAATAACAACAGCACCGAAATGGTAACCAAACACAAACACGTAGATGACACGTGCCACAAAATCGTTGTACTATTGAGATAATCAATATTGAGGCAATACATTAAGGAGAATAAGAAGAGGGGGTAGGTAGAGCAATACTACTCGAAATCATCATCATCATCATCCTCGTTGTCAAGATCGTAAACAGAAGAACAGAGAGAAAGCAACGACGACCACGACTACTCTCCAGCACTGGTCGGTACACTACAACCAAACAACAAGAACAAGAAGAAGTTGAGTGTTGTGTGAGTCACAGGAGTGAGTAGTGTTCAGGCACAGAGCAGCAGAAAGCAGTCCTGCTAGCGTGTGTCGGTTGTGTGTTGTGTTGTCGGCAAAGTGGTCGCCTGCAGACAACTGAACAGGCCTCCACTGGCTGTTCCTACAATGCGAGCTACATCCATGAGCTTCACAAAAGCAGCTACATTGGCAATGCACTGGCAAAGGAAGAAAAGCTCAAATCGGGCAACACTTCTCAGACTAGACTCGAGGCCTGCAGATTACTTTGCTTTGCGCATGCTCAATATCGAATGTCAAATTTACACAATGCAAATTAGTATGTTTTCCGATAGACACGCTAGATGGCACCACATATCGAATAAAGTACTGATTCGAATGAATAGTTTCTGGGAAGGATTCGAATCACTCGCGTTCGAATTAATAACAAGTAACATCAATTTAATTTTTGTGTCATTTATTGGAAACAATGTCTGGCTTTCTCGTTCCACAAGCAAAATTGATAAGCAAGAAAAGAAAAAGAAATGAAGAAGAATATAATTGGACAAATACAGAAATAAATTATCTCATTCACCAAATTGAACCAAATCAAGTAATTTGGTATACCGCACATGAAGATTTTGGGAAGACAAGCAAAACATCACCAATTTGGCGAACAATAAGTGAAAATATAAAAATCGAAGGTAATATAGTTCATTTCTGATCATTTTCATTTCTTCTTTTAGTTTTTGTTTCAATTAATATGTCAGTAAACAATTCTCTTACTTGCTTTTCATTTAGTGAATTGTCAAATGAATCTGGATGAGTTTGAGACATTTGTTGTTGTTGAGATCCAAATAATATTGCTTCAATTTCACTTTTCTCATTGGACTGAAAGCGTTTTTTCTTTATCTATAATAAGATTATGCAGTAAGCAACAAGTTAGAATAATTAGATCAATTTTCCAGTTGTCCATTTGTAAAGGAGTGTTAAATATTTTGAATTGGCTGACCAATTGACCAAAAGCGCATTCAACCACTCGGCGAGCACTCATAAGGCTATCATTGAAATGTTGTTGTTCGAGCGACAAATCGCAATAATCACCAGGGTAGCATTTCAATAGATCTTTTCTGAGTGGATATGCTTTGTCTGCGATTATAACTAGCGGGGCAAGCTTATTTGTTCCAGGAACAAGTTGTGGCTCGGGAATCCATCGCTTGGCTCGATCCAAGAGTTTCTTTATTGCAGATGCAGCGAAAACGCCTCCATCACTTTGTTTTCCGTATCCAGCTGCCTCCACTGCCAAGAAACGGCAATCGGCATCGCAAAGTGCTAAAGAATAGATTTAAAAAATACAAACAATAGACAAATAGACAAGTACCTTGAATGTTAACACTGTAATAGCCTAACCTGCATCGAAATTGATTTCCTGAGTCAGCAGGGTTTCGACACTCGAAATGTTTTCCGTCTAATGCGGCCCAAGTATTTGGGAAATGACTTTGTAGCCAGAAACGGTGAGCAGATTTTTTGATATCTTCAAATGAAGGTATTTTCATGTGAATAGGTTGAAAAGTTGTCCAGATCGCCATAAGTGTTTCAATGACGATTTTTCCAATCGTTTGGTTAGCGATTCGCGTGTTCTCTTCATGAGATTTGAAACTACCACCGAGAGTAAGAAACCTAAAAATAAAGCATTAATAATCTTTTTCTAATTGTAGTTGAACACTGCAAATTAAAATGGAAACGAATAAAAGACTATTTCAAAAGAAGTGGACCAAATTGGGAATATAAAGAACAATTACGATTTTTAGAAGAGAATAGCAGAACAAGAAGATTGATTGGAAATGTTCCAAAAAAACAACGAAAAGCAAATGTAAATATCGAAGCAAGCAATAGTACAGAACCGGCAATTCAATCTCAACAAGCAAGTTACCCACAAGTAGCAAGTACATCAACAACACAACAACTAGTCGCAAACAATTCAAAGAAAGAAAAAGAATGCTCACTCAGAGAACAGGAGATTCCAAAAAGTTTTCCATCTAGAGAAAGTGTTTCCTCAAGCCAGTGCTCAGTGCCTTCGAAAGATTATAGCAAATTACTTGTTGATAGTGAATATGGAGATTCGGAAATATCATATGTTTTTACGCAAAAAGAAAAACATTTTGTAGAAGAATCGAGTAGTGGTTCTGGCTACGAGATCGATGACATTGAGCCAATCGAAGAATTCAAAGAATCGAAAACCAATAAGAAATTAATTAAAGTACTAAGACATAATGTAATGAATGTTAATTCGGCAGCTAAAGTCATTCAAGCCACACAAATAAAACAACAACAACAGCAAACAAACGTCGAAACTGATGAAAAGATATTTTCATCTTTCGAAAAGATTTTCAATCAGCTGTCTATTGAAGAGCATCTGGAAATAAGAGAATTGGTAAGTTAACAATCTAAATTTTGATCAATAATTACCTAATTCCTCACAGTATTTGAGATTTTTCGTGACAAACTTAAAGAAATGGATATTACTCAAGAAAGGAAACTTTTGCTTGGTCAAGGAAATTGGAAGAGTGACTTCAAATTATTCGCGGCAATTATCGAAGAAGAAAGTCATGTTTTTAATTATCTATCACTCAGACGAGAGGTACAATCACCTAAAATAATATTATTATTAATTGATAAACACTAATTTGACGTTTATTCTCACCTTTAGGTACTTGATCTGTTGGAAAAAGCCTGTGTCAAAATTTGGAATGATCGAGCAAAATTGAAGAACAACAAGCAAAATAAAAGCACAAATAGTTTTCGTACAAGCAAAGTGGGCAACTCGCCAATTCGAAAAAGCAAACCAAACAAACAACCGAAACCAAATTATGCTCACAAAAATGTGGTCAATCAAAATAAAAGATTCTTTGAAGGAAAATCGATTTG
Source organism: Rhizoglyphus robini (assembly GCA_023373905.1). Lineage (NCBI taxonomy): Eukaryota > Metazoa > Arthropoda > Arachnida > Sarcoptiformes > Acaridae > Rhizoglyphus > Rhizoglyphus robini. The sequence goes on along the minus strand of JAKIJQ010000071.1, from coordinate 1,060,233 downwards.
TGCCATCTATCCTCGACCATTCTCAAATAAGTCAATATGAATCTACAAGTGGCCAGCCACAAGAAGAACTGACAACAACAATAGATCCAGTGCATGAAGATCATCCGACTGAAAATTTACTAATTACTAATTATCAGAATGAGATCATACAAAACGAAGAGATTCTCAATGCAGAAAATGAATTCAATCAATTCAATGCCCAAGACATTCAAAATTTTGACGATATAAATGAAGACTTATTACCTGTAATCAGACCAGATGTTCCAATAACTCCGCTAAGCGAATACATTAGTAATTTCAATCCATTTAACTAGATGAAATATTATCACTGTCATTAATTCGACTTAGTTGTATTTGATTATCTAATTTAAATTCTAGCTAAAGTATTTATCAATGTTATAGAGATACTTGTCAATGGTTTTCAAATGTATAAATCTGTATACCTATAGGTGTTTCTTCTTTGTAATCAACACTTTTGTTATTTATTGCTCAATTTATTCCTATAAATCGAATTAAATCGTAATAACTTTTCGTATTCATATTAGAAATTATCTAGTTAACGATCAGAGGAAAACACAATTACCTAAAAGCAAATAGCAATAGAAATTACATTTGTTTCACAGAATAACGCAAAAATAACTGTTGCTTGTTACCAAAAACATCAAGAAAGGTTTGTGAAATAGAGTTAAATTTTCTTACCTCAAAGTTAACCATAATCTTTGCTTTGCTGGAATTGCTCTGTAGCCACATTTGGTTAATTTCGGTTCAATTGCGTCAAGAATATAAGTAAAAGTCGATCTTCTCATCCTATAATAAGAACGGAATCTTTTTGGCTCATTCCAGATAGCATTGAAATTTCGTTCAAAAAGTCCTTCTTTTGCCCGGTCGCGAAAAAACGGAGTAGATTGCATTCTGCGGCGGCGTCTTCTTCGCATTGGTGACATTTTGAGATGTCTTAATAATTCTCGAGCAGACTTTTCTTGTTTAATCAGACATTTTTCAAATGCATTGACAGCTTTACCGAAGAAATCGTTGTTTTCATGAGTAGTCATGCTCTCAAATCAATGCATACAGTTTTAAATATAAAGCAATACGAATAATATAAAGCAAACAGACAAATGTCAAAATATTTAGAAATGCGCGAAATTTACAATCAACAATAATATGACGATTGCCGACATGCCATAAAGATGTCAGCTGAAAGGCAATGTGCCAACAGTTGCACTGTCTAAACTTGGCATACATGCGCACTGAAATTATGTTTGCCAAATGAGTGGACAATTATTGCTTTGAAGCTGTTTCCCCATGGCCTTGCCTTTGCCAGTGCATTGGCAATGCAGCTGCTTTTGTGAAGCTCATCAATGTAGCTCGCATTGTAGGAACAGCCACTGCAGTCGTCGATCGTTCCTTTCTATCTCGATCCAGTCACAGAACGAACAGAGCTAACAGCAAAGCGACAAGCCTAGACAGCCTGTCACTCACTCACTCACAGTCGTGTATATCTTTTGCTCGATACTAGTTTTCATGCAGTCGACGTCCATACTCTGCATTGCACAGAGAAGCAAAATACACTAGATCCGTTGCAGAACGTTGCGTTCTTTCTCTCACTCACCCTGTGTAGTGCAATGTTGCACACCACGCCTACCTTTACATTGCATTGCAGTAATGGCTGTTGATGCTATGGTTCAATGCAAAAGTACAACTTCAAATTAACCAACACACACATTCGAGTCAGTTAATTGATGCGGACAGATGTTTGTGTATGCGAGATATGCACATGCTAATTAACACATAAATGATGCAGCTTGCATAAGGGATACAATAGATTTGGTTTTAAATGAAATTTTGGATTCGGAGAAATAAAAACTGAACTTTTTAAAGTTTCTAAAAAATTTGCATTTTGGTTTTTAGGTCGCTATATTGAAACCTTTTTACCGATTTGGGCTGTTCGACCACTCAAATTGAAGAGCGTTAAATTATCTTTAATTTGAGTTGCCGCTTGAGAAGGTAGGTTGTTTCAAAATTTGTTCAAAATAGAAATTTATTAAAAGTTTTGAAATTTGGATTCTAAATTTAAAATTAAAAAATTTTTCGATTTAGCTTTTGGACCCCCATTTTGGAACCTATTTACCGATTTGAACCGTTCGGCCATTTAAATTGAAGAGCATTAAATTGTCTTTAATTTGATTGGCTGCTTGAAGTAGGTTGTTTTGAAATTATTTTAAAATGATAATTTTTAAATGTTTTGAAATTTCGATTCAAAAAACCAAATTGAAGATTGAAGAGTTTTTAATTTGGTTTTTGGACCGTTATTTTGGTACTTTTGGATAAAACTGGGCCATTTGACCACTCAAATTGAAGAGTGTTAAATCTTCTTTAATTTGAAATGCTACTTGACTAGGTAGGTTGTCTCGAAATTAGTTTAAAATTGAGGTTTACTGAATCGCTACAATTTCTTTTGGCAATATTTTTACTCTATTGGCAATTCTTTTAAAAATCGAAAAGCAATATTTTTCAAGCAATAAAAAATTCATTTTGTGGCAATAATTTAATTTTTCCTGAAATATTTTATTCTACAAATTACAATAAATTATTTAATTTCTGGCAGTAAAATATCTGGTTTTTGGAAATATTTTTATTATTTTAGAAATAAAATTAATTACTTACTGAATTAGTTGGTATAATTTGAGTTTGGTTTCAGGATTGTGTCTCCATTTCAAGTATTTTAGTTTTTTTAGAAAATAAAATAAACTTTATTATCTCGATTTTGTTTTTGTAAAGAAACTTAAATTCTAAAATGGGCGCAAACGAGTAGAAAGATACAAATAAACAAACTCGTAAAATGGTTGGCAAGCCTTTCTTGTCATGTTTGTTTGTTGATGCTTACTTTTGGTCTTAATCTTCATGTTTTCGATCGTTAAAAGCTGTGTTTCTACTACTTTTTATTTTTCCTAATCTGATCTGTAAACCTCTTCATCTTATGTTTGGTTTTCTTCTTCTTCATTTGATCTCGGTTAGCTTCTTGTTTTGAACAACAGTAAATAACACACACAGAGATCTCATTGATTTGTGAGTGTGTTTGTGTCTGTTTGAGTGCGCACAATCTAATCTCACTCACAAACAAACTCATAAACACACACTTTTATATCCATTTTGTGTGTGTCGTGAGATGTCGTGTGGAGATTGTGAAGTTGAGATTGCAGTGTGGATGGTTAAATTGTTGCACTTTTTAATGAGGGCTTTAAAGTGGTGTTTTTTATTATTTGACTGATTGACATTCTGTGGTATTTGAACTATTTGTTGGTTTATATTTTGGTTTAATGTATGTCGTAAAGTATAGCAGATTTTCTATTGGATTCGAATGAGCACAAACAAAATCCACTCTAGTTACGTCCTCTGTTGAGAGAGATTACAACTCAGTTATAACGGTTGTTTGAAGGCTGTATCAAATTGTTCAATATGAAAAATGTTGGCCAAACGTTTCTTCTCAATTGGTCATATCTCAACTCTCTTATTACACATCATTTTATGCCTCATAGAATATTCTGTGTGAAAATTTTTGAACCCAATTTGGTCCAAACCACCAAGGTCCAGAGAGATTATCTAAATGATTTGTTGAGCTTTTCTTTTACCAAATTTTCAAGGTACCCTAATTATCCCACAACAATACCTGGGCTCGACAATAGTTGGAATCGGCTTAACTATCTTGCGGCATTTTGGTGAATTACCATCCTCATAATCCAATTTGTGTATACTATCCAACAATACACACTATTTGAGAATATATTTACTAACTCTTCAATCAGAAATATTAAATCGAAAGTAAAATTGCTGAAACAGAGAAACTATTTGAAGAATCTTACAGCGCCACAAGTTTGGGGTAGATCCAAATAAACCATTTTGAAAATCTATCTGTCACTGTTTGGGTTCAAATAACTTGCATTTTTTATGTGAAGTTCCTATGGAAGTGGATTGTTTAAGTTGAAAATAGATGTATCTTACGAAGTTTTCGGTGGTTCGACTTCAATTTGAAGATATTCCAAAATTCTTTGCCTTCAGTGCACCCCTCAAATTAGTGACACTCTGCCTTGGTATGAACACGCGATTTGGGACATTGTGCCCCAATTTGATTTGATTCACAATTGCGTCATATTGCTTTGTGAAATTCAATCACTGGCGCAGAAGATTTGAGCATTGGAATTTACCACTAAAGTGCATGAAATCTATTACAATTTGCGGATTTGGGAACAGATCACAGAAAAAAATCAAATTCGAGTGAAATTTGCGCCATTTGAAAAAGTGTGTGTACTGTTCCAGTACGGGAGACATCGCTGCTTGGCACACCGATGATGTGTATCGAAAACTTGAAGCACAAGCGAAAACAATTCTAACCCACGCGAACCAAAATGCCACGAGTCAAATTTGTTCCAGATGAACTTCGATTCGAACGAGCTCTATCGAACTGAGGCTCTGGAGCAGCTGCAGCTATTTAACCACGGACCTATCGCCTCAGACTGTCACTCAGCGTTGTGCCTTTAGATCTGAGTGCGAACCCTCTGTCCCGTGTGACCTGTCTCTGTCTTGGCGCCTACCAAAGCCCCCCCCCAAGCCTTTTTGCCACCTTTGTTTTCTGACTTTCTTTTCAAGGGCGCAAGCTATCGGTGGAAGCACAAGCACCGGGATCCGTGCATCCCATCGACTCAAAGTCTTACAAGACTATGGCCAAGATTGGTCAAGACTATCTGATGGATGGTTGTCGCCCGCTACCCGCCACCATCATCTGCGATGCCAAGTATCGAACACGAGACCCGCACTAATCTCCCGAATTTTGGAAAGGTCTTGGTCGTGAATCTATCGTGCCCTATGGTGGACAAGCCCGGGGTGCAATGTCCCACAGTATTCCACAATGCACACGGTGGCACTAACAAGCAGGTTCGCGCAGCACTCATGCGTCACTTGGCTGAACATCAAGAGGCTGGTCGTGACCACGGTCAGATCACGAAGTTCTTTTGCTTCCACCGTTTCTGTCCTAACCGGGAACGTGTGCATCCGAGCCAAGCCGCCATCAACGCGCACTGCGAACGACACCAAGCTACTGATGCAGAGAACCGCCAGCTCGACCCGAATTACCCGATGCTGTGCTATGGCCTGCTCGGTCTGCGGCGAGCAATTATTTGGTCAGCCTCAAGTAGTCGACCAATGCCGGGAGCGTCACCACCCGGGTGACTTCCTGTGTGCCTTTCCCGGCTGCCAACCGTGTCCGCAACCAGTGTACGGTTTGCTTCGGACCTTATTTCTGTCAGACGGAGGTGGTTAACCACTACCGCGATTGTCACCATCCTGGTGAGTTCGCGTGTGCGTACCCCAACTGTAACAAACGCCATCTGAATCAGCAGTCTGCCATGCTGAACCATTATGAACGGGTTCATCTTCGTGGCGAACGTGCCGAGCGTGGTGCAGAGGGTGGCACTAATGACCAAGTTCGAGTCATATTACGAATGCCCGCCGCACAATTAAATTGTTGAACTTACTTTTTATTGTGTAATTTTATTTGAATTGAAATGATGATTCCACGCATTGCGAGCATGACACATCTTGTGAACAAAACAGTGGTGCTCTTGAAGTTCGAAGTCTTCTTGTCATCTTGAAGTGATTTGAGGACAGATCACAGAAAAAAAATTCGAGTGAAATTCGCGCCATTCGAAAATGTGTGTGTACTGTCATATTCGTTCCAGTACGGGAGACATCGCTGCTTGGCACACCGATGATGTGTATCGAAAACTTGAAGCACAAGCGAAAACAATTCTAACCCACGCGAACCAAAATGCCACGAGTCAAATTTGTTCCAGATGAACTTCGATTCGAACGAGCTCTATCGAACTGAGGCTCTGGAGCAGCTGCAGCTATTTAACCACGGACCTATCGCCTCAGACTGTCACTCAGCGTTGTGCCTTTAGATCTGAGTGCGAACCCTCTGTCCCGTGTGACCTGTCTCTGTCTTGGCGCCTACCAAAGCCCCCCCCCAAGCCTTTTTGCCACCTTTGTTTTCTGACTTTCTTTTCAAGGGCGCAAGCTATCGGTGGAAGCACAAGCACCGGGATCCGTGCATCCCATCGACTCAAAGTCTTACAAGACTATGGCCAAGATTGGTCAAGACTATCTGATGGATGGTTGTCGCCCGCTACCCGCCACCATCATCTGCGATGCCAAGTATCGAACACGAGACCCGCACTAATCTCCCGAATTTTGGAAAGGTCTTGGTCGTGAATCTATCGTGCCCTATGGTGGACAAGCCCGGGGTGCAATGTCCCACAGTATTCCACAATGCACACGGTGGCACTAACAAGCAGGTTCGCGCAGCACTCATGCGTCACTTGGCTGAACAGGCTGGTCGTGACCACGGTCAGATCACGAAGTTCTTTTGCTTCCACCGTTTCTGTCCTAACCGGGAACGTGTGCATCCGAGCCAAGCCGCCATCAACGCGCACTGCGAACGACACCAAGCTACTGATGCAGAGAACCGCCAGCTCGACCCGAATTACCCGATGCTGTGCTATGGCCTGCTCGGTCTGCGGCGAGCAATTATTTGGTCAGCCTCAAGTAGTCGACCAATGCCGGGAGCGTCACCACCCGGGTGACTTCCTGTGTGCCTTTCCCGGCTGCCAACCGTGTCCGCAATCCGGCCTACCCCATCCTGTGCTACCAGTGTACGGTCTGGCTCAAACGCTGTTGTAGTCAGACGGAGGTGGTTAACCACTACCGCGATTGTCACCATCCTGGTGAGTTCGCGTGTGCGTACCCCAACTGTAACAAACGCCATCTGAATCAGCAGTCTGCCATGCTGAACCACGGGTTCATCTTCGTGGCGAACGTGCCGAGCGTGGTCGAGTCATATTACGAATGCCCGCCGCACAATTAAATTGTTGAACTTACTTTTTATTGTGTAATTTTATTTGAATTGAAATGATGATTCCACGCATTGCGAGCATGACACATCTTGTGAACAAAACAGTGGTGCTCTTGAAGTGATTTGAGGACAGATCACAGAAAAAAAAATTCGAGTGAAATTCGCGCCATTCGAAAATGTGTGTGTACTGTCATATTCGTTCCAGTACGGGAGACATCGCTGCTTGACATGTTGATGATGTGTATCGAAAACTCGAAGCACAAGCGAAAACAATTCTAACCCACGCGAACCAAAATGCCACGAGTCAAATTTGTTCCAGATGAACTTCGATTCGAACGAGCTCTATCGAACTGAGTCTTCGATATCAAACAATGATTTTCAATTTTAATGTTCATGTTCCATTAAGAATATTATACGGTTTGTGTATAGAATAAGTTTGGAAACTTTGGAAAACTATTTGTAATAATATCGAAATATATAAAGTGCCTTTGAACCAATAGGTTAGAACCATATATGGTTTCAATTCTAACTTATTTTTCGCTAAATTTTTATTGTTCCAAAATGTTTATTTGACCCCTGAATGGTTCGTGGCACAACAAATGGAACATTAGAGGCCACATCAATATTATTGATTCGATCGAATAATAGAATCCAGTGGTAACAATCATTTTAAGGAGCTTAAATAAGAGGCTCCCGTGCCACTGGAGAGCATTATATTTTATGCTCGGTTTCTATTGAATGGTCTCAAGTGTTCCTCTTGGTCTTCAAGCTCTCCTCTGCGCCTCCCTTGGTATCGTCTTGGTTCCGGTCTTGGCGCACGACCTCCTCTGCCCCTACCTCGTCTGAACAGCCTTGGTTCCGGTCTTGGCGCACGACCTCCCTTGTCCCCCACCTCATCTGGACAGCCTTGGTTCCGGTCTTGGCGGCCGACCTCCTCTGCCCCTACCTCGTCTGGACAGCCTTGGTTCCGGTCTTGGCGGCCGACCACCCCTGTCCCCCACCTCGTCTGGACAGCCTTGGTTCCGGTCTTGGCGGCCGACCACCCCTGTCCCCCACCTCATCTGGACAGCCTTGGTTCCGGTCTTGGCGGCCGACCTCCTCTGCCCCTACCTCGTCTGGACAGCCTTGGTTCCGGTCTTGGCGGCCGACCACCCCCTGTCCCCCACCTCGTCTGGACAGCCTTGGTTCCGGTCTTGGCGGCCGACCACCCCTGTCCCCCACCTCGTCTGGACAGCCTTGGTTCCGGTCTTGGCGGCCGACCTCCCCTGTCCCCCACCTCGTCTGGACAGCCTTGGTTCCGGTCTTGGCGGCCGACCTCCCCTGTCCCCCACCTCGTCTGGACAGCCTTGGTTCCGGTCTTGGCGGCCGACCACCCCTGTCTCCCACCTCTTCTGGACAGCCTTGGTTCCGGTCTTGGCGCACGACCTCCTCTGTCCCCCACCTCGTCTGGACCACCTCCTCTCCGTTTGCCCTGATATCGCCTTGGTGCCGCTACCAAGGAACACCACTTCTCCGTCTTGTCACTATGACCACCTAAAGGAAAGATGCCGAGGACCCTCCGGCTCGACCCCAATTACCCGATGCTGTGCTATATAGCTATGCCTGCTCGGTCTGCGGGGAACGCTTCTTTGGCCAGGCTCAAGTAGTGGTGCATTATCGCGAAAGTCACCACCCTGGCGATTTTTTATGCGCCTTCCCCGGATGCCACCACCACCATCAGCTATGCCTTCTATCGTACACGAACCACATACGCTCACCAACCTGCGCAAAGTGATCGTTCGCAATCTTCACTGCCCCATGGTGGCGAATGGTGTGCACTGTCCGGCTGTGTTCCATAACACCCACCGCCGCTCGAATGTCCGTGTCCGTGCCGCTCTGTCCGCTCACCTGGCCGACCCTCGAATGGATGACCATGGTGTACTGAGTGAACATTACTGCTTTCACCGGCTCTGTCCAACCGGAAACCGCATTCAGCCCATTGGCCAGGCTCAAGTAGTCGAACACTACCGAGGACGTCACCACCCGGGTGTCTTCCTGTGCGCCTTCTCCGGCTGCCACCACCGGCAGCTGCATCAGCAGTCGGCCATGACGACCCACTACGAAAGGGTCCATCTTCGTGGGGAACGTCCAAGAAATGGTGGTGCACTGGGTGGCACCAATGACCAAGTTGGGTCATATAAAAAAATGCGCGCGGCACAATTAAACTGTTAAACTTACTTTTTATTGTGTAATTTTATTTAGATTGAAATGATGATTCCACGCATTACGAGCATGACACATCTTGTGGACAAAACAGTGGTGCTCTTGAAGTGCTTCTCCTCCACCTTGATGGCCAGTGGCCCCCCTAAATTGAGATGACGCTGCAGTTAACGTTCATTTCGAACTTGGATGTTGCTGTCCGGATCGTGGTTTCGTTTTGCTCTGGAAAGTATTGATGTTATTTTTGAATATTCGAATAGTCGAATAGGATATTCACACAGTATTCGAATACCTTAGTATTAGAATATTACCCAATTTCAAAATTTAGTATTCGAATTTTCTCGAATTCGATTTCAACATCAATACTGGACAGCGATCGACACGCCCGCCTGGTCATAGAAGGGACTGATGCACTCAGAATCTCTAGTATCATCTTCCTATCACCGGCTCGGGAAGAGGGTTAATGTAGGACGGATGACTTCGCTGTAGACAGAGAAGTTGAGAGTTGGAAGAAAACTCAAGACACAAAGCAAATGAAAACAAGAACAAACAACACAAACTAGTGACCACAATAAGACGGAAGTTACAAATGAATGGGGTGACAAGGCAAATAGTGAAATAGAATTTTGAAATAGAAAATAGAAAACTTTCCAAATTTCTGCATAATACATTCGAATAGATTTACCAATTATTTAGGGTTAGGGTTAGGGTTTAGGGTTTCGTAGAAGTCCCAGTGACAAAACGTTAGTTTTGCCGGACTTGTACGAAATGCAGATTACAATAATTAATAATATGTCATATTATTAAAAACATTTACGATGCACAAGCGACGGTCCCGATTCGTCGTATTCCTGTTTGGCTATAAACATCGGTTGAAATGTTGACAACGAGCCCAGGATTGCTCCACCAATCCATGTGGAGTATTTCCGTTCAGGTAGTGCAATGACCTTGGCTCTCATTTTTGACGGAGCCAGCAAAGTAATTTCCTTCTCAAGACGTTCTTTAAATCCTGGAAACACGGTACAACCACCCGAGAGGACAATGTTCTTGTACAAATCCTCGCGGATATCTGGATCGCACTTTTGAATAGATTTAACGATCATTTCGGGAAGACCCTCCTTGTAGATACCGACAAATGCAGGTTGGAACAATGCTTCTGTACAACGGAATCTTTCGCTACCAATCCTAATTAATCCTCCATCGGGCTGTTCATATAACTTTTCAACTTCATTTGCATTTTTTGTTATCTCTTGCTCAAAATCAAGTGCAACATAGCACAACTTTTCTTTCATGTCTTGTACCATTTTGGAGTCAGCGAAAGTTTTGAAATAGTGTCCTTGATCGGTGAGCATAGTTTTCATAAATTTAGTTAAGGCATGCCCAGCAACGTTTAATTGAAGAACACCGTACTGCAAAGCGTAACCATCATAAATGGGCACAACGCGTGTAACGCCATGCCCAGACTCGAGCACAATTCCAGTGACTCTACCGGAGTCAAAAATAGCAAGCGTTGCTGAATTGGCCACATACGTTGCTGGTACATTGAAGGTTTCGAACATAATTTGAGTCATCTTTTCGCGGTTTTCTTTGGGATTTAGCGAAACTTCAGTAAGCATGACTGGATGTTCTTCGGGCGCAATGCGAAGTTCCTCGTAGAACACGTGATGCCACACCTTTTCCATTTCATCCCAATTGGTGACGATTCCATTTTGAACTGGATATGTGGGCCTAAACATGGTACTAAGCATGGCCAGTTTAGAAAGCGCCGCATCGCCAATGTAGGATTTTAAATTTTTGTTCTGCTAGCAGTTAGAAAATATTATAAATGATTACTATGTTTAGATATAAATGCTCAATACCCCAACTCGTGGTCGACCAATGACCATTGGAAAGACAGCCTTCGGAGCATCATCCCCAGCAAAGCCAGCTTTGCACATGCTCGAACCGTTTTCGATTATCACTGGAACAATATCGTCGTCCATTATCTTCTTTAGTTAGATAAACAAATTTTCAAACCAAAACGAAACAAAAAAACCGTTTTAGTACGTGAGATGCATTTGTGCGTTTTAAGTCTCGTACAGTCTAACTTAAAGGTATTTTATGATTTGGTCATGAGACATATGCACGTATGCCTTTGTCAAGCTCATGTTTGATAAGCATGCTAATCAGCAATCGATATGGAGAGCTGTGCTATTTGTTATCACATTTTATGTTTCTGCCGCCAACTGCTAAAACGTTTTTCTTGAGAATTTAGATTTTTGTCTGAACGTGAGTGAAGACTACTCCCCAGCTTTTTGGCACTTTTTTGCGCTGCTAAGGCTCCGAGGTTTCTTGACCGATTTGAATGAAATTTGGCACAGTTACTTAAAAATATGTAAACCAGTGCATGACGTGCTCGGAAACTCAAAAAGTTGTTTTTTAGATATAGCTGTCATTCAAACTTCACCTAAGTCATTCTTCTGTTTGAGGATCAAGCCATTTTCCAGTGTTCCCAACAATGAGTACAACTATGTGAGTATGAGTTCAACAATTCAATGGTTGCTCTCAGGTGGTTAGGCAGGTGTGGGCGTCGTTTAGGATTAGGTTAGGTTAGGTTTAGGTAGTTAGGCAGGTGTGGGCGTCATGGTTCAAGGGGTTTCACGTTCAGACTAAAGACCACGGATATAATCCTTGGTCTTACTTATTATACTTTATAAGTTCAAATGTCCAATTTAGCACCCGCAGGGCCCACTAGTATTGAAGGTACTCGGAACGCTTGTATGCGTTTATAAAATTTTGTTATTTTTTTTAAATCAATGTTTTAATGAAGAAACAAAATAACTTAAATTGAAACAAAAAAAATGCCAGGGTTAACACACATCATAAGATTAGTTATCTGCTTTTGTCTGTCCAGTTATCTTCACTGCACCGGACAATTGGATTGCATTTGTGATGAACAATCGATGGACCATATTCATAGTACTCTCGCTTTGTGATCCACTTGTGTTGCGGCAAAGTAGAGCAAAGCGCTGCAGCACCAATCCAGGAAGAAAACTTGCGCTCAGATTGAACAATAACTTTAATGTTCATTGAGGATGGAGCGCGCTTGATGATTTCACTCTGGAAACGATCAACAAAACCGGAAAACATTGTACCACCACCCGAGAGAATAATGTTTGCATACAAATCTCGCTGAATGAACTTGTTGCACTTTCGAATCGATTTGAGCACCATTTCTGGTAGATTCATTTGATCAATGCCAATCAGTACAGGTTGAAACAGTGCCTCTGCACATTGGAATCGTTCCTTGCCAATTGTGATTGATCTGCCATCTGGCATTTGATATTGCTTTTCTAGAGTGCCTTGGGCAATTTCTTCATCGTAATCCAGTGCAACATAGCACAACTTTTCTTTTTTGATTTCTCTTACAGTTCTATCACTGTCATTGGTGTCAAAGTTGTCGCCCTTTTCTGTAAGAAGTTTTTCCAAATACTTGGTAAGATCGCTTCCACCAAAATTTAGCCTCAAGTCGGCATGTGGCACAGGGTGGCCCTCGTAAAAGGGAACCACATGCGTGACCCCATCACCAGAGTCAAGAACAATTCCAGTTTGTTGAGCAGAACAGGCGAGTGCAGCCTGTGCTGAATTGACCACATACATTGCTGGAGTGTTGAATGATTCAAACATTGATTCGGTCATTTTTTCTCGGTTCACTTTTGGATTCAGCGAAACCTCGGTGAGCATTACAGGATGATCTTTTGGTTTGACTGCAAGTTTAGTGTCGAAAATATAGTGCCACACTTTTTCTATATCATCCCAATTGGTAATGATTCCCCGTTTGATTGGATACTCAAGTTCAAGTATTGGTCTCTTAGATAGAGCCACGTCGTTGCCAATGTAAGTTTCAGTTGGATTGGTAGAATTCTAAGAAAGAAAATTACATGATACAAAATTAAATACATAGTAAACTAATACCTGAAAGTGACCAATCACTGACGGAAATACAACTCGAGGACTTTTGTCTCTAGAAAAGCCAGCTTTGCACATTCCTGAACCATTGTCGATGACCACAGACACAATTTGTCTGTCCATTATTATGATGAAAAAAGTTTAGTCTTTGTGTGTTGCTTAACTTTAACACTCAATAACTGATTCATTTAATATACAAATCAATCATCAGTATCACAAATTTGCCTCTTATTTTGTCGTCAGATCGACATGATTTTGTCACGTTATCTCTCGTATCTATGTACTCAATGAGTCCAATCCCAAGAATGTCCTCATCTCTACAAGGATTAAATGAGAATCGTGTGACAAACACACAAAGCAAACATACAAAAATTATTATTGATTTTTCACTTGGCAACGTATTTATGCATTATGGAGCCCACTTGTATCGCCTTTTTATTATATTTGGATTAATACGGTCCTTGTATATTAAGTTTTTGTTTAGATATTCACAGCAATAACTTCTAGATTTTAAAAAATGAACAGCAAAATTGCAACTCCTGTGGTCATCAATATCGGTTCGAGTGTATGTAAAGTTGGTTTTGCCGGAGATAGAGCTCCACGCAAGGTATTTCCAACCATTGTCGGATTTCCTAGGTTTGGCGTATGTATTGATTTATGTTTTTTATGTGCAAAAATAATTGACTTTTTATTATTAGGATGCTACAAAAGGCTGCTACATCGGTAATGAGGCATTGTCGAATCGAGGCAAACTTTCGCTTAAATATCCAATCGAGCATGGAATTGTTCTCAATTGGGATTATATGGAAAAGTTGTATCATCACATTTTCGAGAACGAACTTGCAGTAGCGCCCGAAGAGCGTCCAGTTTTGTTTGCAGATGTATCGTTGAATCCAAAATATATTCGTCAGAAAATTGCCCTAACCATGTTCGAGACTTTCAACACACCGGCTATGTATGTGCTCAATTCGGCTGTTGCTTCCCTGTATGCCTCAGGTCGTACCACCGGCATTGTGCTTGACTCTGGTGATGGGGTTTCTCATGTGGTGCCCGTCTATCAAGGCAATGCCATTTCGCATGCCATTTTACGAGCAGACTTTGGTGGACACAATGTCACCGATTACCTGCAAAGACTTCTCACCGAACGTGGCTACTATTTCAACACCTTTGCCGAGTATGAAACTATACGAGAAATTAAGGAAAAAATGTGCTATGTTGCACTCGAACTCTCTAAGGTTGCGAGTTCGAGTGTTGTCGAAATGTCCTACCAAATGCCCGACGGTCAAGTGATTACACTTGGTGATGAGCGTTTTCGCGCTGCCGAAGTGCTCTTTCAACCACAGCTGTATGGAATCGAAACAGAGTGCCTTCCACAGATGGTGGTCAACTCTCTTTATAAGTGTACTGACGCATCACAACGAAAAGAACTGGCCAAAAACATTATATTTTCGGGTGGTTGTACAATGTTTCCCGGTTTTGTGGATCGTTCAATGAGAGAACTCAATAAGCGAGCTCCAAAATCAGTTGCAGTCAATATTATTGCTCCACCAGAAAGAAAGTATTCTACTTGGATTGGTGCATCGATCATTGCATCACAATCCACTTTTCACCAGATGTGGATAACCAAACAGGAGTACCAAGAATCGGGATTGTCGATTGTAGATCGTAAATGTGGACACAAATACTTTTGAATACACTCAATTCAATACCTTTGTATTAACTAAATTCAGCTCATATTTTAATAAAATATTTGAGGACTAATAATTATAATGAAGCGCTTTGCCTTATATTATAAAACATATATCCTCAATTAAATTTACCAACGTTATCTTTTATATACTCTATAAAACTTTCTCTCGAGATCTTTCGGACTTGGATGTTGCTGTTGGGATCGTGGTTGTCCATTTGCACTGCACTTCAGTACAACGGAATCGTTCGTTTTCGATTGTAATTGATTCTCCATAACTTTTTCCCCCTTCACTTTCAGCTTGAAATGCTTTAATCAACACAAGTCATTAGTCTTGCTTACAAATTCAAATTACAATAATAATCAGAATAATGGTGCATTATTAGTAAAGACATTTACGATGCACAATGGTAGGTCCCGATTCGTCGTATTCATTCTTGGTGATCCACATCTGTTGAAATGTCGACAAGGAGCCCATGATTGAAGCACCAATCCAAGTGGAGTATTTGCGTTCAGGTGGTGCAATTAATTTTACATTCATTGTAGGTGGAGCAAGAAGAGTAATTTCCTTTTCAAGACGTTCTTTAAATCCGGTAAACATGGTACAACCACCCCCGACAACAATGTTTTTGTACAAATCCTGGTGGAGAGTTTCGTCGCACTTTTGAATAGATTTGACAATCATTTCTGCAAGGCCCTCCTTATCTATACCAACAACTGAAGGCTGAAACAATGCTTCAGTACAACGGAATCGTTCGTCGCCTATTGTAAGTGATTTTCCGTTGGGCAGTTGGAACGACTTCTCAACTTCATTTGCAGTTTTTGCCATCTCTGCATCAAAATCGAATGCAACATAACCCAACTTTTCTTTCATGTCTCGAATTATTTCGAAGTCAGCCGAAGTTTTACAATAGTGTCCTCGCTCGGTGAGTAGTCGTTCCATATATTCGGTTAGATCATGTCCAGCAAGGTTTACTCGAAGGACAGCGTGCGGCAAAGAATATCCTTCAGAAAATGGCACAACGTGAGTAGCACCATGTCCGGAATCGAGCACAATTCCGGTGACTCTACCAGAAGCATAAAGGGTAGCTTGTGCAGTATTGAGCACATACAATGCCGGTACGTTGAAAGTCTCGAACAAAGTTTGTGTCAACTTTTCACGGTTTGATTTGGGATTCAATGAAACTTCAGTCAGTATGACTGGATGATCTTCGGACTCAGTACGAAGTTCATTTTTGTACATGTAAGTCCAAATCTTTGTCATGTCATCCCAATTGGTGACGATTCCATTTTGAATTGGATATGTGAGCTTAAGCGTGCTTATTTTAGAAAAAACATCGTCGCCAATGATCGATTCTAAATTTGCGTTTTGCTGCAATAAAATATAACATGTTTACTATGTTCAGATATATGTTGTATACCCCAACTCGTGGTCGACCAATGACCATTGGAAATACAGCCCGTGGAGCATCGTCCCCAGCAAAGCCAGCTTTGCACATGCCCGAACCATTGTCGATTACTACTGCAGTGATTTCATCGTCCATTGTTTTCTAGTTTTCGAGAATTTTAAAACCAAAATTGAACAACAAAACAGTTTTAGTCTTTGAGATGCAATATTGTGTTTTTGCAGCCTTTACAATGTAAAAAGTTTACATACTGAAAAAGTCATTTGGCCATTATACAGACGCATTTTTGTGTATGTATGTTTGATAAGCAAACATATCAAACATTGCCATGGAAAGCGGTTTCATTTATAATCACATTTTATGTATCTGTGGTCAACAGCTTAGCTCAGTTCCTTATGAAATTACATTTTATGGAAGGTGCTGAGAATGCGTTTGTACAAAATTGTTGTGTTTTATCAGTGTTTTAATGCATGTAACCAAAAGTATTTATGACACGGATTGTGCAAAATGCGGCATTGGAGATTACAGTTGTTTTGTTAAAACGCACTCACAACGTATGATACGATTGTCAAATGACTTAACACGCAAAAATTAGCGTTTTATGAGCGATTTTTGGATTAGGTTAGATACGCACAGGTGGCGATGCAAAATTCAATGAGATACAAACTCAATTTAACTGACATTCAAATCGTGGAATCGTGGACAATCCAACAAGGAAAAATATATAAAGCAATTCAGTGACAATTTTGACTACTTCAGTTGTCGGTTTACCTAGTTTGTATCGTGCATGTACCAAAACTGTCAAAAAGTTTTGAGTTTTGAGCAAAAACAGGCCGCTTAATGTAGCCCTAAGGTATTTTTTCAATTTAGTGATACCATTCTGAGAAGGCGGAACTATACAACCAAAGTAACGGTTCTTGAGGTTTTGAACATTCTAAAAAGATTTTTTCGGATATGAGTTGAAAATTTGAGTGAATCATTTTTTACATAACAAGAAGTCGAACAAAATTGCGTTTAATTTGTGGCATATTTTTTAAACTTGAATTTTCCACTTAATCTTTTGCTATGCAATGCACAGGAACACAACCTCAATCAACAAAATATTTGAGATAATATATTGCTTTAATTGTCACAAGTTCAATATCAGAGAACATATTTGATGCACTGATTACAATAATTAATATAATATTTAATATTATCAAAAACATTTACGATGCACAATCGAACGTCCCGATTCGTAATATTCCTGTTTGGTGATCCACATCTGCTGAAATGTAGACATCGAGCCAAGGATTGATCCACCAATCCATGAGGCATATTCACGTTCATGCGGTGCAATGACTCTGACTCTCATTGTTGACGGAGCCAGCAAAGTAATTTCCTTCTCAAGACGTTCTCCAAATCCGGGAAACATGGTACAACCACCCGAGAGGACAATGTTTGCATACAAATCCTCGCGTATATCTGGATCGCACTTTTGAATGCATTTGAAAATCATTTCTGGAAGACTTTCTTTATTTTTTGAACTGAAAAATGCAGGTTGAAACAATTCTTCCGCACAACGGAATCGTTCATTGCCGATTGTAATTGATTGTCCATTGGGAAGTTCGTATGACTTTTCTAAATCATATGCAGTTTTTGCCATCTCTTGCTCAAAATCCAATGCAACATAGCACAACTTTTCCTTAATGACTTGTGCCCCTTTTGAGTCAGCCGAAGATTTGCAATAGTATCCTCGTTCGGTGAGCAGTCTTTCCATGTATTCGTTTAAGGCTTGTCCAGCAAGGTTCAATTGAAGAACTCGGTGCTGCAAAGCGTGACATTCATAAATAGGCACAATTTGTGTAATATCATGCCCAGAATCGACCACAATTCCAGTGCTTCTACAAGAAGCATAAAGGGCAAGCGTTGCTGAATTGGCCACATACATTGCTGGAGCATTGAAGATATCGAACATGAATTGAAGCATCTTTTCACGGTTTGCTTCAGGATTTAACGAAACCTCAGTAAGCATGACTGGATGTTCTTCAGGCGCAATATCAAGTCGTTCGTAGAACGCGTGATGCCACAACTTTTCCATGTCATCCCAATTGGTGACTATTCCTTCTTGAATTGGATAATTGAGATTAAGCATTGCCTTCTTAGAAAGAGCTTCGTCGCCAATGCAATTTTCTAAATTTATGTTTTGCTGCAATAAAGTATAACATGTTACTGTGTTTAGATGTTATGTGTTGTATACCCCAAATCGTGGTCGATCATTGAACATTGGAAAAACAGCATTTGGAGCATCGATGAAGGATTTTAAACGAGCGTTCTGCTTGCAGCAAACAAATATTATATGAATACAATGTTTTGGAAATAACATGTTAAATACCCCAACTCGTGGTCGACCAATGACCATTGGAAAGACAGCCCGTGGAGCATCGTCCCCAGCAAAGCCAGTTTTGCACATGCCTGAACCATTGTCGATTACCACTGCAGCGATTTCGTCGTCCATTATTTGCTAGTTTGCGAGAAGAATTTTCAAACCTAAATTAAACAACAAAACAGTTTTAGTCTTTGAGAAGGAATATTGTGTTTGAGAGCCAATAAAGACATACTGTAAAAGTCATTGCAAACTTGGCCATAATACAGGCACATTTACGTGTATGTATGTTTGATAAGCAATCAAATCAAACATTGCCATGGAAATTTCCTTAAGTTAAGTTAAGGAACTTAAGTTGTGCCATTTATTGTCACATTTTATGTATCTGCGGTCAACAAGTTAGCTCAGCTCCATAAAAATGACATTTTATGGAAGATGCTCAATGCGTTTGTACAAAATTTTTGTGTTTTATCAGTGTTTTAATGCATGTAGCCAAAAGTATTTATGACACGGATTGTGCAAAATGAGGCATGGGAGATTATTGTTGTTTTGTTAAAAACGCACTCAAAACGTATGATACAATTGTCAAATGACTTAACACTCAAAAATTAGCGCTTTATGAGCGATTTTCGGATTAAGATAGGTACACACAGGTGGCAATGCAAAATTCCATGTGATTTAAGCTCAATTTATCAGACACTTCAATCATGGAGTACAATCCAACAAGCAAAAAACATAAAAACCATTTCAGTGACAATTTTGAGCATTTCAGATGTCGGTTTACCGAGATTGTTTTGTGCATGTACCAGTGCAGTCCAAAAGTTTTGAGTTTTGAGCGAAAACAGGCTGTCTTAAAGTAGCCCTAAAGTATTTTTAAATTTAGCAATACCATTCTGAGAAAGCGGAATTTTACAACTAAAGTAACGGTTCTTAAAGTTTTGAACATTCTAAAATAATTTCGGATATTAGTTGAAAATTTAAGTGAACAAGTTTTCCAGAAAAAGAAGTCGAACAAAATTGAGTTTAATTTGGGCATATTTTAACGTTAATTTTCCACTTAATCATTTGCTATGCAATGCACACAGTAAAACATCACAATCAACAAAATATTCAAGATAATATATTGCTTTAATTGTCACAAGTTCAATATCAGAGAACATATGATGTACTGATTACAATAATTAATATAATATGTCATATTATCAAAAAACATTTACGATGCACAATCGAAGGTCCCGATTCGTCGTATTCCTGTTTGGCGATCCACATCTGCTGAAATGTAGACATCGAGCCAAGGATTGATCCACCAATCCATGAGGCATATTCACGTTCATGTGGTGCAATGACTCTGACTCTCATTGTTGACGGAGCCAGCAAAGTAATTTCTTTCTCAAGAAGTTCTCCAAATCCGGGAAACATGGTACAACCACCCGAGAGGACAATGTTTGCATACAAATCCTCGCGTATATCTGGATCGCACTTTTGAATGCATTTGACAATCATTTCGGGAAGTCTCTCCTTATTTTTTAAACCGATAAATGCTGGTTGAAACAATACTTCCGCACAACGGAATCGTTCGTTGCCGATTGTAAATGATTGTCCATTGGGCAATTCGTATGACTTTTCTAAAACATATGCAGTTTTTGCCATCTCTTGCTCAAAATCCAATGCAGCATAGCCCAACTTTTCCTTAATGATTTGTGCCCCTTTTGAGTCAGCCGAAGATTTGCAATAGTATCCTCGTTCGGTGAGCAGTCTTTCCATGTATTCGTTTAAGGCTTTTCCAGCAAAGTTCAATTGAAGAACTCGGTGCTGCAAAGCGTGTCCTTCATAAATAGGCACAATTTGTGTAACGCCATGCCCAGAATCTACCACAATTCCAGTGACTCTACAAGAAGCACAAAGGGCAAGCGTTGCTGAATTGGCCAAATACATTGCTGGCGCATTGAATGTCTCGAACATGAATTGAAGCATCTTTTCACGATTTTGTTTAGGATTTAACGAAACCTCAGTAAGTAGGACTGGATGTTCTTCGGGCGCAATGCGGAGTTCCTTGTAGAACGCGTGATGCCACAGCTTTACCATGTAATCCCAATTGGTAACGATTCCTTCTTGAATTGGATAATTTAGCTTAAGCATGGCCATTTTAGAAAGAGCTTCGTCGCCAATGCAATTTTCTAAATTTATGTTTTGCTGCAATAAAATATAACATGTTACTGTGTTTAGATGTTATGTGTTGTATACCCCAACTCGTGGTCGACCAATGACCATTGGAAAGACAGCCCGTGGAGCATCGTCACCAGCAAAGCCAGTTTTGCACATGCCCGAACCATTGTCGATTACCACTGCAGCGATTTCGTCGTCCATTATTTGCTAGTTTGCGAGAAGAATTTTCAAACTAAAATTGTTTAATTTTGTAAACAACAAAACAGTTATAGTCTTTGAGATGCAATAGTGTGTTTTTTTTTCACACTTTTCATACTGAAATAGTCATTGCAAATTTGGCCATAATATATGGCACATTTTCGTGTATGTGTGTTAGATAAGCAATGAAATCAAACATTGTCATGGAAAGCTGTGCCATTTATTATCCCATTTTATGTATATGTTGTCAACAGCTTAGCTCAGTTCCTTATGAAATGACATTTTATGGAAGGTGCTCATTGCTTTTGTACAATATTGTTGTGTTTTATCATTGTTTCAATGCATGTAACCAAAAGTATTTATGACACGGATTGCTGGCGGATTGAATGTCTCGAACATAATTTGAGTCATCGTTTCACGGTTTGATTTGGGATTCAACGAAACCTCAGTTAGAATGACTGGATGATCTTCGGGTGCAATGTAGAGTTTCTGGTAGAACGCGTGATGCCACAACTTTTTCCATGTCATTCCAATTGGTGACAATCCCTTCGTGAATTGGATATTTGAGCTTATGCATGGCCATAAATAGAGCTTCCTCGCCAATGCATGATTCTAAATTTATGTTTTGCTGCAATAAAATATAACATGTTTATACTGTGTTCAGATGTTTAATGTTGTATACCCCAACTCGTGGTCGACCCATGGCCATTGGAAAGACTGCATTTGAGGCCTTCATGAAGGAATATAAACCGGTGTTCTGTTTGCAGCAAAAAAAATATTATATGATTACTATGTTTTGGATATAACATGTTAAATACCTCAGGTCGTGGTGGACCAATGACCATTGGAAAGACAGCTCGTGGAGAATCGTCCCCAGCGAAACCAGCTTTGCACATGCTCGAACCATTGTCGATAACCACGGCAGCGACTTTGTCGTCCATTATTTTCTAGTTTGAGAGAAAAATTTTCAAACTAAAATTTTAACAAAATACAGTTTTAATGCGCGAGATGTAATGGTGTGTGTTTGCAGACAAACTTTAAGGTATTTTAAGATATGGTCACACGTATGCCTTTGCCAATCGATTTTGATTGACAAAATAATCGAAAATTGCTATGGAGAGCAGCTTATTATCACAATACATGTAGCTCTCTTCCAGTGATTAGATTTTTCTAAAGAATTGAGATTTTATGGAAGGTAATAGAAACGTTTTTAATATTTTGCAGTTTTTGTCAATGTTTTATTTTTGTAGAAATCAAAATGATTTATGACACGACGGAGACATTTTAGACATTTTATGCCGATGTTCATTTATCACTTAAAACGTTTCCAAATTCGGATTGCAGTATTTCTCGGACGTACTTCACCGCCCGATTGATGGAATATGTGGGTATGATGTTCTACTAGATTATTGGGGTCATAATACGATCCAGCATAAATACCAACCCCTGAACTCACCCCACCAACATTAAGCTCAGTAAAGCCCCAAGTAGTTTGATCTGTTTGAAACCATGCAAGTTGCACTTTAGTGACTCGTGGAGCATTTCCTTCTTGAACAGTTCCAAATTGAGTTGAATTTCCGCCCTCTGCACGAAAAAACAGTCCTGCATACTCGGAAGTTACATCTTTCCACTCCACGGTTGACCATAAAGTTGCGGGTTCGGGTTGATTCGACAGTTGAATATAGATGAATCCTATTGGAACTATTTGAAACAAACAAATATTTTTAATTTATTTAAAAAAGGATTGTAAATTTTTTCCAATAATTTTGTTACCTGGATTTTTTTTGTTATTATCAATTTGAGTTTCGGCAGAATTTAGTCTAACTTTAGTGCTCTCCAAATTATGTGTCAGATCATCAATTTTTCTGTTTGCAGCATCAAGAGCATCTTTGTGTTGTTTTCTTTCATCTAGAAATGCTTTCTGCAACCTCGCAACAGACCAAGTTTGCATCTTCTGACACACTACTGCATTCTTTTTCTCACACGGTTCATCGATCCATTTGCCTACTGCCGTATCATCAGCTTGAATTTGAACACAATAATTTTCTTTCCTATTGTTATCTCTGGCATCCCAATTTGTATAATCGAGTGGTGAGTTGTCAATCCATTGAAATGTGCCATTGTTTATAGTGAAAAACTTTGCGCCCAACCAAAAGTTGTCCACTTTCTTCTGTGCTTTGAACAAGTAATCCGATAGAAATTGTTGCTCCTCCTGTGAGTGAATAATCGGCAAAGTTGGTTGGTTATCGAGTTTGGCGCAACTTTTCTCTGCATCGGCAAATGTTTGAAAGGAACCATCGAGAATCATTAAACATTTTTCATCTTTGTAAGGCAACCATCCCACACCGCATGCAGTATCGAGAGCTGACGTTTGAAATTGCACTAAAAGTAAAAATATTAAAACAGAAATTAGCACAAAATGTCTAGTCATTTTGCTGATTCAATTTAGAAAGATTTTAAATTGGATGGTTTAATAAGGCAAAATCACATTCCATTTATAAGGGTTCAATCGTACACACAGAGATATGCAGATCGACTCAATCAGCGTTTTGAAAACAACATCATTTGGTATTTTAATCGGCTTTTTTATAGTAAAATCTCATTGAACATTGGTCGTAAATAAAGTTGTTGACAATTGAGATTGCATAAATGGACCAATAATCAATCAAATCAAATCTCCACTCAAGTCTGTCAACGTCAGTCAAAGTTGATTTAGTTTGACGGATGTCTAGAGATTAGGAGATAATATTTGTACATTGATATAAAAAAGCTGCTCTCATTGGTAAATTTAAATGGAAACAACAATTAAATCTATATCTACTTACCCCTAAAATAATAGAAGATTTTTCTCCGTTATACTTTCACCGGTGAAATCGTTCTATTAATCTAATCGTTCATCGCCACCTCAATTGTAGTGCAATAGACAGACAGACTGACACAACAAACAGAGGCGATTGCCAGATCAATTCGGCCACATTTCTGACTTAGGTTTACTAAGGTTTACTAAGGTTTACTTTTGAGTAGATCAATTTGTCCCCATTTATGGCTTTTTGGCTAACTCCCAGCAGGGTTTACTTTTGAGTAGATCAATTTGTCCTCATTTCGGGCTTTTTGGCTAACTTCCAGCAGGGTTTACTTTTAAATAGATCAATTTGTTCTCATTTCGGGCTTTTTGGCTAACTTCCAGCAAGGTTTACTTTTGAGTAGATCAATTTGTCCTCATTTCGGGCTTTTTGGCTAACTTCCAGAAAGGTTTACTTTTAAATAGATCAATTTGTCTTCATTTTGGGCTTTTTGGCTAACTTCCAGAAAGGTTTACTTTTAAATAGATCAATTTGTCTTCATTTTGGGCTTTTTGGCTAACTCCCAGCAGGGTTTACTTTTGAGAAGATCAATATGTCCTCATTTCGGGCTTTTTGGCTAACTTCCAGCAGGGTTTACTTTTAAATAGATCAATTTGTCCTCATTTCGGGCTTTTTGGCTAACTCCCAGCAGGGTTTACTTTTAAATAGATCAATTTGTTCTCATTTCGGGCTTTTTGGCTAACTTCCAGCAGGGTTTACTTTTAAATAGATCAATTTGTTCTCATTTCGGGCTTTTTGGCTAACTTCCAGCAAGGTTTACTTTTGAGTAGATCAATTTGTCCTCATTTCGGGCTTTTTGGCTAACTTCCAGCAAGGTTTACTTTTAAATAGATCAATTTGTCCTCATTTCGGGCTTTTTGGCTAACTTCCAGCAGGGTTTACTTTTGAGTAGATCAATTTGTCCTCATTTCGGGCTTTTTGGCTAACTTCCAGCAGGGTTTACTTTTGAGTAGATCAATTTGTCCTCATTTCGGGCTTTTTTGGCTAACTTCCAGCAAGGTTTACTTTTGAGTAGATCAATTTGTCCCCATTTATGGCTTTTTGGCTAACTTCCAGCAGGGTTTACTTTTAAATAGATCAATTTGTCCTCATTTCGGGCTTTTTAGCTAACTTCCAGCAGGGTTTACTTTTAAATAGATCAATTTGTCCTCATTTCGGGCTTTTTTGGCTAACTTCCAGCAGGGTTTACTTTTGAGTAGATCAATTTGTCCTAATTTCGGGCTTTTTGGCTAACTTCCAACAGGGTTTACTTTTAAATAGATCAATTTGTTCTCATTTTGGGCTTTTTTGGCTAACTCCCAGCAGGGTTTACTTTTGAGAAGATCAATATGTCCTCATTTTGGGCTTTTTGGCTAACTTCCAGCAGGGTTTACTTTTGAGTAGATCAATTTGTCCCCATTTATGGCTTTTTGGCTAACTTCCAGCAAGGTTTACTTTTGAGTAGATCAATTTGTCCCCATTTATGGCTTTTTGGCTAACTTCAAGCAGGGTTTACTTTTGAGTAGATCAATTTGTCCTCATTTCGGGCTTTTTGGCTAACTTCCAGCAGGGTTTACTTTTAAATAGATCAATTTGTCCTCATTTCGGGCTTTTTGGCTAACTTCCAGCAGGGTTTACTTTTAAATAGATCAATTTGTTCTCATTTCGGGCTTTTTGGCTAACTTCCAGCAGGGTTTACTTTTAAATAGATCAATTTGTTCTCATTTCGGGCTTTTTGGCTAACTTCCAGCAGGGTTTACTTTTGAGTAGATCAATTTGTCCTCATTTCGGGCTTTTTTGGCTAACTCCCAGCAGGGTTTACTTTTAAATAGATCAATTTGTTCTCATTTCGGGCTTTTTTGGCTAACTTCCAGCAAGGTTTACTTTTGAGTAGATCAATTTGTCCTCATTTCGGGCTTTTTTGGCTAACTTCCAGCAAGGTTTACTTTTAAATAGATCAATTTGTCCTCATTTCGGGTTTTTTGGCTAACTTCCAGCAGGGTTTACTTTTGAGTAGATCAATTTGTCCTCATTTCGGGCTTTTTGGCTAACTTCCAGCAGGGTTTACTTTTGAGTAGATCAATTTGTCCTCATTTCGGGCTTTTTGGCTAACTTCCAGCAAGGTTTACTTTTGAGTAGATCAATTTGTCCCCATTTATGACTTTTTGGCTAACTTCCAGCAGGGTTTACTTTTAAATAGATCAATTTGTCCTCATTTCGGGCTTTTTAGCTAACTTCCAGCAGGGTTTACTTTTAAATAGATCAATTTGTCCTCATTTCGGGCTTTTTTGGCTAACTTCCAGCAGGGTTTACTTTTGAGTAGATCAATTTGTCCTAATTTCGGGTTTTTTGGCTAACTTCCAACAGGGTTTACTTTTTAAATAGATCAATATGTTCTCATTTCGGGCTTTTTGGCTAACTTCCAGCAAGGTTTACTTTTGAGTAGATCAATTTGTCCTCATTTAACTCGTCATGCAACTCATCGTCGTACTGATACTCGGAGTATCAGTACGATGATAACTCTTCCTATCAGTGCCGCAACTCATCATCGTACTGATTCTCGGAGTATCAGTACGATGATGAGTTGCGGCACAGATAGGAACAGTTGCGGCACACAATCTACCTATCAGTGCCGCAACTGTTCCTCTCTGTGCCGCATCTATTCCTATCTCATTGCTAATGCTCATTGGACACACACACTGATGTGGTGATGATGACTGTTGTGCATTGTGAACAACCTGACAAAGGTTGTGTTACACAACCTTCATATACCAAACGCTCAATGGACACAGACACACACACACTCACTGATGTGGTGATGTTGACTGTTGTGCATTGTGAACAACCTGACAAAGGTTGTGTTACACAACCTTCATATACAAAATGCTCATTGGACACACACACACACACACACACACACACACACACACACACACACACACACACACACACTGATGTGGTGATGATGACTGTTGTGCATTGGGAACAACCTGACAAAGGTTGACTGAAGGTTGTGTTACACAACCTTCATATACCAAATGCTCATTGGACACACTCACTGATGTGGTGATGATGATTGTTGTTAGGATGTGAGTTAAGATGAATCTAACCTATTTCCATGGCCGAGATAAGCTTGTTCATCAAACAACCGATACTTTTGGTATCTGCCATAACCGATACATATGGTATTAAGTAGGTTAAGGTGTTAAGTAGGTTAGGTGCCGTGTGTGGTTAGGTGTTAGGTAGTGTGGGCGTGGTAGTTCAAGTGGTCTCACCTTCAGACTAAAGACCACGGATATAATCCTTGATCTTACTTATTACACTTTATAAGTTTAAATTTCAAAATTAGCTTCGCAGGGCCCACTAGTATTTTCTGGTATTATTCATCCAATTTGGGTCTTTAGGATCTTTCGAAGGCGAATTTTGAACTACACTAAAGTAAGTCAGAAGAGTGTCGCAACATTCGTTGAGATGTATTGTTTGATCAAAACTTCATGAGACTTCAAGTGATACTTGTCCAAATTAAGTTGTGATTGTTAGCCAGATAATGTTGCTGTATATACTGAATCGTTTTCTTGATAATGATTGTGCTCCCCACGATTCGAGAATCTCATATACGTTTTGATAAACGAAAGCGCAACACTCGTCAACGTAGTCACATCGTTTCTTTATAGTTGAATTTGAATCTTGTGGTCAACGAACGAGGAGTGATGGCAAACGAAAGAACGCGTCTGAGTCTTTGTGGACTTTGGATAGAGCGAACATTTCTTGATGAAGACCTAAGTACATAGTCAACATGTAGTGTGATGTAATGATATTCCAAAAGCACTGGGAGTTTGAACCAAATTCATAATGTCCCACAATCCACTGTTGGGCTTTTCGAAATTGGTTTGATTGGCAACAAATGCAAATTCAAGTAATAGATCAGTGTGATATAAGGAAAGCTTACATACATCACACCGCTATGTCCGTAAATCGGGTCGCGGCTTTAGCCCAAAAATCTGCTGCCTCCCCAAGGATCGGTCCGTGGCCACTTGTGCTACTTCGTCCGGGTTCAGGCCAACACGTCTCAAGAGGGCGTCATTTTGGTCCATCCATCTCGTCCTTGGTCTGCCAACCGGTCGTAGTCCATCTGGCACCGCGTTGAAGATTTGCCAAACCAGAGGATCAGGATCCATCCTTTCCACGTGACCACGCAACCGGAGTTGAGACCTCTCTATCCAGAGGAGTAGCGGCTCGATGTTGATGGACTCCCTGATCGATGCGTTCCGAATGTGATCCAAACGGGTGACACCAAAGATCCTTCTCAGAAAGCGCATCTCGGCCGCTTGTACCCGCGACCTAGTTCTTTCGGTCAGAGTCCAAGATTCGTGACCATAAATGAGGACGGCTCTGAATAAAGACTTGTAGATGGCGAGGATAGTTTGATGCTTGAATTATAGGTAACAAGTTGCCGAAGGGTGACCATTTATACAGTCTCAGGTAGTGCAACAATAAAATTCATCAATAAACCAGTAGGGGTTGAACGGTTTGTTGAATACGTGAGGTGAAGATAAATCAAAAATTGATGTACAAATATAGAGTATACAGAGTGATGCAAAGGATGTCAAATGAAGGGTGGTGAATTGTGCACAACAATTTGATGAAGAATGAGAATGAGCTCACCAGGCTTGCTCAAGGACACATTTATAGTCACAGACAATCATTAAAAGCAACACATACCAATAAATGGATTGTTGCTCGATTTCAATTGGATTGTCATTGTTGGTGGATTGAATGAAACAGATTGTCTTTATAAGGGGACCGTTTGGCTTGGGATCAAATTGTGGTGAAGATTAAAGATTTTGAAGACTATTAGACTGAAAACTATTTCCGAAGACTCTACTCGACTCCCCCTGAAGACTACAATCCTACTCTCTAAGCCCACCGAAGACTCACCAAGCGTTCCGTTTGCTATGACTCTTCCGGCATCTGTTGACAGCAGGGTGCAGCTTGTCATTTACCGTTTCTTCGACGTTATCAAGAAACGAGGCGATTACAAGGACGAATGTTGGTCGTATGTGTATCAAAACGTACTCATTTATCGAGATGGTGTTTAAGTAAATTCATTTTTATTTAAATTTTTAATAAAGTGAACTTTTCACCATAAATTATGTCCTTATTATAACCATTAAAAGTGTAACCTCAAATATTATGATGAAGCCTCGCGCTTAGATCCCCTTAGATTAATTTTAGGGTTGTGTTTGGGGACGATTGTTGTGTTCGACGGAAGCCAAAATTAAAGATTTGTGAGAGAGTCGATTGTTGTGAGATATTTTCGGTCCTTTGAAGTTTCTAGGATGGGTTAGGTGCCGTTTTACTCGAAATTAGTTTTATCGACAATATAATTGATGTTAGCGATTCAACGAATTCCATGGAATTCATTTCGATGGCCATAATCAGAAATTTGGAGATCCGAGTGATGTAAGAGAAGCGTGATGAACAGGGCTCGATGTAAATGGAATGGAAATGAACACAAATCAGCCCTAACCAAAATCTAATCTTTCACTTCACCTAACCTACCTAACACCATAACCAAAACCTAATCATATATGCACCTAACCTACCTAACACCCTAATAAAAAGCCTATTCATACACGCACCTAACCTACCTAACACCTAATCAAAACCCAATCATGAGCTCAAACATTAAATTGTTGAACAAATTCTCACATGGTTGTACTCATTGTTGAGTACACAGGAAAATGGCTTGACCCTCAAACAGAAGAATGGCAGCTACACATTAAAAAACAATTTTTCACGCTGAACTAAAAAGGGCTCTTGTGCGTAAAACAGGAATTACGGTCGAGTCTGAAGTAAACAGTGAATTACGCGTTAAAGCGAAAATCCTAATTTACGCATAACGCTTTTAATGGTAAATCGAGAATTACCTATTCTAAAATTTATTTTACTTAAAATACGCAAAAATGGTTTTTATTTAAATTAGATTAAAAATGGATAAAAGGTACAAGAAATTAAAATTAGTTGTCTGAAATATATTCAAGCCAATAAGGTCTATCAACAAGATCGACAAAATATTTTTCTGTCTTGTCTGTTACTCGGGGAACTCCCGATTTCCGAGGTTGTTTAGGCGTTGATGGAGTTGGTGGAGGGGTTCGAAAAGGATTTTTAGGTCGACCACGACCGCGTTTTGGGGTTTCTTCTCCATTATGTTCTTGAGTCTGTCCAAGAAAGTTGACAGCTGACCTAGGAGAACTTGGATTTTTTACCCAAACATTATAAATGCCAGAATTCTGCATTTCGGTTTTCATGTCGGTAAATCGCCGATTCAAGCGTTGATACAAAAACCCCTATTAAATAATTTTAGTTAATTACTTTGCTTAGCTACAAAACAAACATACGCCAAATTCTTGTTCTTCAAAAGTTTTTTCGAATACAACTCCATTAGGCAGTTTACCAGGATTCTCGGATTCTTGAGAAAGTTTCTCATAATGGTGATACCAATATGAGTATGTTTCGGTCAAAGGCCAAAATCGTGTTGCAATCATAGTTGTAAAGTCACGCAAATTAACTGGATCAAAGTATGGAAGTCTTCTAAAATTTGGTCCAATAATATGGCAAACCAATCGATTGGCCAATAGCTTAGTTTTAGATTGCAATTGTGTCCAATCCAGTTTTCCGGGTTTTCCGTTGTCAAGAACGTCTTTCCCAATCACCCAATCAGCAAATGGCACATTTTTCTTGGTGGCATCACTAAAGACTTCCATTGCTGCTTTCTGAAGAGGATACTGAACAAAATCAATTGTGTGTCGAGCAAAACGTTCGCCTTTACAAATTTTCTTGTTAGAACGTCGTAGCCATTTTGGTTTGGGTCTTTCCGGATATGGTTCAACATCTAAAGACGTAAGGGAAAAATGGGCCAAAAATTAGTTAAGAGTTTTTGACTTAATAGCATTCGTGTACCATTTTCATCTTGTTCAATATCTCCAAACAAACCAATTTGAGACTCGAGTTGATCAGTTGAAACTTGAACTTGAAAGTTGAACTTAATCGATGGGGAAGAGGGTAGTTCACCTTCGAGTAGCTCTTTATCAGCAGTGGGATCAGCTTTTTCATTCGAAAGGTTTTCCAAAACGGATCTTACAGCTGTACTAGTAGAAACCCTTGAGCCATTGATTCCTTTTGCTGAAATTTTTAATTAATATTTTATTTATTAAAATAAGTTAATCACCTGGCGTGCTTCCAAAATATGGAGTATTCACGGTTGACTTTTGTTTGAGTGAAGATTTTCGTGAAGATTTGGAGTCAATGTTGCTTGTTGGTTCAATATTTTCGAAAGTGTGGATTTGTAGTAGTCTCTCTTCTTCTTCTTCTTCATCTTCGGTTTGTTGAGGTGGTTTCAGTTTCTTGATTAGGCTTTTTTAAGATTTGTAGATCTGTTCTTGTGGCAGAATAATAAGGCCATTCATTTTTCCTGTATGAGGCAATTTGTTCAATAATCTTTTCCTCGGCCTTAGCTTTCGTTTTCCACGGAAGTCCTTCTCTAAAACTTGCAAGGGCAGACGATTGTTGGAGCATTAGAAAAGATTTCGAGCATCTTCTTCATTGGTGGGCAAATAGCCAAAAAAAGCATTCATTTGATCATTTTGAGAACCCAAATCAAGTGCCCCACATGTTCCAGGATCCTCGATCTCGATCGATAAACCGCCTTCATTAATGATTTCTTCATTAGAAACGGAATTACCACTTTGCTTCTTTTCCAATGATGATGATGTAGAGCGAGTAACACGAACGCTTTGCATGTCAATTGTTCTAAACGGTGCAAAAATAAGTCATATGCTAATGTAGCACAATGTACAGGAATTGTTACCTGAGGGATCAATCAATCAATCAAGATTAAATAGTTGTTGAAAGGTAGTTGTTTCTAAACGATCAATCACACAGCAAGGAACCTTGTGGCACACAGAGATCGTCGACGAGCGCTGGCAGGGGACAATGCAAATGACACAAATGAGCGGGCAAGAGGAGAGAGAGGTAGGGTGGAGGGAGAGACAGTGACATCACCCTTGCATGGCAGTTGAACTAAAACAAAAGCGAGTGTTGCACGTAACATATACAGTGCAACAGATAGTTCGCGCGCGACCGCTCTGTGCAGTATGGTGGTATGCACAGTGTGAGGTGCCGGTAGAGGTCAGGCACTGTCAACCTTTGACTTCACTACAAGTAGCAACAACAGTGACGTCATTCTCATGCAGCAGTGATAGTGTGTACTAATTACACAGCTACCCCTCAAATTGCATTTGCATACATGGACTCTCCCATTTCTCTGTTTACAGTTTTCTACATTTTTTTGTGCTTCTTTGAAATACAATTAAGTGATTAAGTAACGTCTGTCTCCTCAATTTATCTGAAGATTCCAAAAATGGCTCAACGTACAATGTCAAAATATAACGATTGGATCAATCTTAAGAAACGAATTTCTCTTGGTTACACTAATACTGTTTGGGACTCTGTTTTGCGCAAAGTTCGTTTACTGGAAAAAGGTTCTCCCACTGATTTGACTGATGGTTACGCAAAATGTCCAATTTGTCCTGACATCAAGCCTGATGGTTTTGCATTTGACAAAGTTCTAACTGTAAAACAACTAAAGAATCACATAGAAATATTTCACTTCTCCGATCATCTTGCACACTTTCCGTGAGTTTTTCGCGATTTTGATTTATAAAAGTAATTTAAAATTTACAGGCTCGATGCAGCAGTACAAAAAAAATTTCGTGAGTTAAAGGCCGAAGCAAGTCGTGAAAAGATGCATCATCGCGATCTCTACAACCACCTTTCTATTCATCTCCATAACGATATGCCCTTTGATGATGAAAATTCTGATACTCCCAATGTTGTTGAAAATTTAGTGGATCAAGAAAGAGAATTTGAAGAGGAGGAGGAAGATCGTTATGTTTATCTAAAAGTTGACGACGAAGAAAACGTCGATGAAGATCCGTTTGAGAATGCTAACACCAAATCAAAAGCTGAAAAATTATTACACAATCCAATAGCTAAGGTATATTTCATATATAACTTGTCATTCATTCAGAGTTTAATTTTTAATTATTATTTTAGTATATCATGGATTTGCTAAGCCCGATTAGCGAAAAGACATCGCAGCTTGAAGTTAATGTTTTGGCATGTGGAATAATGCGACTTGTGACTGAAATTTGGCCCAAAACTGCAGTAGAATTCAAAGATGGCGATCAGTTAGACATGTTGCAACGATTGGCTGGAAGTACATACTTCAAAGAACAATATCAAAAGCGAAGACTAAAAAAGTATCTGATTCTTCCTGAAATTTCTCAACTTGAACATGATGGGAAAGTCGTTGGTCGATATTCGTCTCTGAATCTTGAGAAATTGTGCTTGAAGTACTTATTGAACAAATCAGTGCGCGAAAAGTTGAAAGCTGAAAAGAATTCAAAACGAAAAAATACTGGAGTCTATGAAAGCCAGATGGACGGTTGGTTCTCGGATCGTTTTCGAGGATGGTTAAAAATAGAAATTTTTCTCGATGATGCTCAATTAGGACCATCTAATGGATTTGGTTCTGGTTCTGGCCAAAAGTATATAATGGTCTACGCCACTTTCCCTGATCTACCATACCATTTAAGGACAAAAATGGAAGAGGTTGAATTGCTTATGATGGTCAAACGTTCTGATTTGAATTCTGTACCTAAAGAAAAGCGCTTTTCTACTTTGTTTTCAAAATTAAATGTTGAACTTGAACGATTAGGACGTGAAGGCATTAATATCGGTGGAGAACAGTACTTTGTCACCGTCAGCACTGTCCTTGGAGATAATCTAGGAATTTATGAGTTCCTAGGATTTCAGACTAGTTTTCAGACATCAGCATTCCGTTGTCGATACTGTGGTTTGATTGGGCAGCATCCAAAAGACAAGTCAAAGAAAAATAATCAAGTAAATCATGAAAATTCAAATAATTCGAGAAAAAACGCAAAAAAAGAATTGACTTGCCAGGAAATTAAGAATTTTTCAAATGTGCCCAAATTGCTAACTTTTGAAGATTTACAAAGCTTAGACCTAAATGATTTATGGGGATTTCTCATTGGATATCCTTTTGCGACAGTGACAAGTTTGTGTAATCATTGTACAGACTTATCGCCTCCTGATATAATGCACGATTTGGCCGAAGGTATCCTTGAATATATTCTCGAATATTTGCTGGTTGAGTTGCGCAAATTATTAGATGATCGTCGAAACAAATTACCTTCTAGAGAACGAAAATCCGAACCAAGAGGACAAACAATCATTTCAAATTTGTTTAAAGATTTCACATTTTACGAAGGAACACCTAAACTCAGTTGGCCTACTCTAGAATCAGTGAAAATTAAAGCAAAAGGAATCTTGGTTTGTTTTGAATTATTTTTTCAATAATATATTCATTTTTTGTTATTATTTAGAAACTAGAGATTTTCTTGAAGTTAGAAGCAATTCTTACGCGTGAAATTTTTGCTTTACTACCTCGAGAAAAGCAAAGAATACTACCTTGACACTAAAGAATTTGTATATTATGCATTTTCAACTATATTAACTGAAAGTGACATACGAAAAATGGATTCTCTAGCATTCAAAATTCACTCAAAGTATCAAGTGATGTACGGTAAGATTCATTGCAAAATTCATCATATCTTACATTATGGTGATTTGGTGCGAAAATTCGGGCCTCTTTATCTGTATTGCACTTGGCGGTACGAACGCAAACATCAGTATTCTAAACAAGTAGCTCGGATTATGCGAAACTTTCTTAATCCACCACTCACCATACACAGACGACACCAATTCAAACGAGCTATTTTTTGAATCGAACATCGGATTTAAGGAAACAGATTTTTTGCCTAAAGAACCTGAACTATATCGATTAATGAACCATGATGATCAGGATTTACCACAAGATTGTATGCTGTTGGCCGCATGTGAGCAACCCTTCTCGACTAAAAAAAGCATACTTCGTCAATGCCTTTCACATCCCAAACTTTGGATTCAACCATTATTTATGTATCGCTCACCATCAACTGGCGCAACAATCGTTCAAGGCCCAGTGTATGGTAAAGAAAATTCTGTTTACAACAAGAGTTGTGGATCAAAAATTCCTCTATTAGAAATGAAACATGAAAGACGATTCATCGATGTTCGCGGACTACATCACTCTAACGATTTTATACATACAAAGGGCAACTTTGATAATGCTGATGATAACGAATATTTGTTTCTTCGTTGGATCATGTAATTGATTATATTAATTTTTATGTTTAATTATATAATAATAATAAATTAATTATTTAATTGTCAATAAGATAAAAATGAATTTTATTCACTGAGATCAATTTCAATAAAAGAAAATAGCGGTTTTCAGTGTAAAATAATAACACTCTTATTATTTGGTAAATTCTGAATTACCCATAAGTACTGTGATTGTGACCACCTTATTACAGGAAAATAGTGATTTACCGATAAGCACAATAGACTTGTTAGCTTAGTAAATGTAAATCCAGAATTACGTATAAGCATGGACGTGATAGCCTACTCACTATAAGAAAATCGTGATTTACCAATAACAGATTTTCTTCTCTGCACAACTCATTTTTGCCTTTCGAGGTAAATTAGAAATTACATTAAGCTAAAAACTTCTGAGTGTGTTTGAGTTTTTGAGCATGTCACACACAAATTAATGTATTTTTACGCATCTCTGCCAAATTTCATCCAAATCGGCACAGAAACCTCGGAGCCTTCTTCATCGACAAAAACGGCCAAAAGTCAAGGGATAATCACTCACGTTCAGACAATTAGGTAGACACAATGTTGAACCAAATTAGTGGCAATCATAATAATAATAAATAAAGTTAACACAAAAAATTTATGGTGAAAAATCACTTTATTAAAAATTGAAATTAAAATTTAGAAATTTAGAAATTTAAAATTAAAATTAAAGCTTGAACCTTAATTTTGAAATCTTCGACTGAGAATCCAACCATCCGCGGGATTTTGCTTCTTCTCGGCTTGAGTTCTGTCGTTGCGAGGCTTGAACCTTAATTCCGAGATCGAATTAATCCGAATGCGATGGTGCTCTTGTTTTCGAATTCTTTTCTGCAGATCTTCTGGGTCTTGAGGAATACTGTTCGAGTGCGACACTTGAGCAACTCGAAAACCTGCCAGAAGAACGTGGCAACATTCCATGGGATCAGCGGCCACAATCAGGACTTGATGAGGCTTAAGGCGATATTGGTCCCAGGCACGCTTCTTGAGTTTAGCGATCATCTTCTTTGAGTCTTGATCATCTTGTAGAAACTCGGCAAAAAAGGCCGTCAAATCGCTAGGATCGGGATTACTTGAACTTGAAAGAATCCGTGTCTCTTGGTCCGGTATCAATTGGTTGAGAGCATTAGACCAAATGATTTGAGATACGTTGCATTGCTTGAGATGCTCAAAGGTTGCAACAAACTCTGGTTCGACAGCTAGCGCAAACTTCTTCAGCTTGATTCCATCGGCCAGAATCCGATTGCATAGCATCGAAAAGCACGGAGCTATGGTTGACAAATTCTCGAAATTTGCGTGATCGAGAACATGCTTGATGTAAGCCGATAACGATTTCTTGAATTCCAAAATGTTCGGATGGCCAATGTCGGGAATTTGCGGAGCGTTAGGGTTACTGTTAGCCCGTGAATGTTCGTGTATACGGCGAATCGTTGGATCGAGGCTGTACGACGGATTCACATTAGCAGAAAGGTAGTCAGATACGTTCTGACAAACGAATGATCGACACTGGTCAACGTAATCACCACGTTTCTTGATGACC
Organism: Rhizoglyphus robini; assembly: GCA_023373905.1. Taxonomy (NCBI): domain Eukaryota; kingdom Metazoa; phylum Arthropoda; class Arachnida; order Sarcoptiformes; family Acaridae; genus Rhizoglyphus; species Rhizoglyphus robini. Next base: position 1,023,652 of record JAKIJQ010000071.1, on the reverse strand, counting down.
TCAAAGAACCGGAAGATGACTAGTTGAACTTTGTCGTCAATATAAAACCGAGGAGTCATTGCAAACTGGAGAGTGCTTGAGTCTTCGGTGGTCTTAGAAAGGAGGATTGGATTCTTCAGGGGGAGTCGAGTAGAGTCTTCGGAAATAGTTTTCAGTCTAATAGTCTTCAAAATCTTTAAAATCTTCACCACGATTTGAGCACAGCCAACCGGTCCCATTATAAAGACACTCTGCTTCATTCAATCCACCAACAATGACAATCCAATTGAAATCGAGAAACAATCAATTTATTGTGATTTGTTTGGTTGGTTTTATTGTGGCATGTTATTGTTGCACTTCCAGTTACTATAAAATGCCATGAGCAAGCCTGCAGAGTTGTGTTCATTTTCATTCCATTTACATCGAACCCTGCTACACACAATTCATCACGCTTCTCTTACATAACGCGATTCTGTTTCTCATACTTCATCATGATTCACATTCATTCTTGATTTAAACTCACACACGTATTCAACGGTTAAAACTTTCTCCAAATTTCTGATTTCAATTGAAATGAATTTCATTGAAATCGTTTAATCGCTTACTTCAATTGTGTTGTCTATCAAACTGATTTCCTTGCTTCCGGCCTAAGACTTACTTTCCCCCATAAAAGTTGATTCTTGCAGACGGAATTGAGCGACAAGATTTTGCGCTGGCCGTCATCGAACCAGTGTTTGTTTCAGCAAATCAAGCAACGAATCTTGCCTCAAATCGTTTAGTCAAACGCAATCTGGTCTCGTCCAGAAAGGATACGAGTACTTCCACACATTCAAGTAATCTTGATCCCAGAGATTTAACATCCTTTTTCTGAGTTTCTCGATGAGGACTGAAAAAATTATCTAGAAACTCAAAACGTGCGGCTGGCACAATTATCACCTGAACCCCATCAAGTTCTGATTTGTGGCCATCGATACCATGGAATATTGCCGCGCTCTTATAGCTGGCTTTCGAGTGGCCCAAGTCTCGCCATCCAACCACGATTAAAGTCTAAGAAGATCTGCAGAAAAAATTTCGAAAGCACGACTACTGATTAATTTAATTTAATAATTGAGACTAAAGCTTTGCAACACCAGGACTCAAACCGAGCTAAAACCTACGACTGGTATTGTTGTCAAGATTCACAATAGAATCGATCCAGTTTTTAGCGAGACTTAGTTCGAAGAACAAGTCAAGCTAATGGTTTTGCCATCGTGTATGTATGTATGTATGTATGTGTTTGTTGAGGTGTTATAGGATCGACCTCCGGTAACTTTTTTTTATTTTTATTTTTATTTTTATTTTTTTAACTACACTAAGTCTCGCTCACTGCCCGGCTTGCCGGACTTTTTATTTATACGCTGCGTCGCGCCAAAATTTTATTTTCAATTTTTAATAAAGTGATCTTCCATCATTATTTATGCCTACCTTAATATATTTTTACAACTAGTGGTTCTTGCGGGAGCTAAATTTTAAATTTGAACTTATTGACAATGTGAAATGTGAAATCACAATTGAAAACTCATTTCAATACTTGAAAAAATTAGTTTGGGGCAACCAAATATTGACGGACACATGGTCTCGGCTTAGGCAGTATCCGGGTTTGAAATGACAAAAATCGAGTGAGCTTTGAAATCATCATCATCATATTGTAACTTTTTACTTAGAAGTTTCATTGTCGAATTCAGCCACCTTTTCATGAGACCTAAAACTTGTGTAACTAGTGGGCTCTGCGGGGCTAAATTTGAAGACTTCTTGTATTTTTAATATAATGTCCCCAAAATTGACATTATGGGGAATAGCCGAGTGTAGGCAAAAACAAAACACCTACCTATCCACCTAACTCCTAACTGAACTAAACCAAAACTAAGCTAAAACAAATCCCACATATTACATGCGATAAATTTCCCATTTCAATTGTTGTGACTCAACATGTGACTCAACAATGGGCAGCTTAGTCTTCGCTTACGCTCGACAACCAGAAATAAATTTCCAAATTCAATAAGCGTATTAGCAATGTCAAGTAGAGATGAGATATTGAAATATTTTCCGTTCCGGTTTCGACCCGGTCCCGAACGTTACATTCGCGTGCCCTTCGATCGTCTACCTACCAAACCGTAACTATAATTCTTAAAAATAAATGTAAAATGTAAACGCAATTAATGGTGAAAATGTTATTTTATTAAAATTGAAATTGGAGTACGCAATCGATTATAGACATATTTGTTGATCTTTTTCTTCTCATCTAGGCCATAAAGAGTATTTGAGGGTGAGACTGGAGCCACTCTAATGCCGGCCAAAAGAACGTGCTACATTCCTTGGGATCGAAAGCCACATTCAGGACTTGATGAGGCTTTAAATGAAACTTGTCCAAGGCGTGATTTTTAAGTTTCTGCAAGTCTTGATTTTTGCAACCAAACTCTAAAAACTTGTCAAATCGTTGGGTTCTGGATTACTTGCATAGGATAAAATCCTTGTTCCTTCGTCATTGTTAACCGGTTCAGCACGTTGAAAACACTTGACCATATAATTTGAGGTACGTTACGTTGCTTGTGCTCAATTGTGGTGACGAACCTTGAATAAATTTTGGCTGAAAGTTGGCAAATTCAAGAAGTCTAAATGTTCGAAGATGTGCTGAAAGTAGGTAGCGAACGCTTTAATGAATTCTTCATTATCCGTATGATCCATTTTGATCACATCGATGAAGCGGTAGACCAACAGTTCAACTTTATCGTCAATGAATTGCCGAGGTTTCATAGCGAAAGCGCTTGATGAGTCTTTGGTGGGCATTATAAGCTGGAAATTAGTCTTCAACATGCAACAATCTTTAATCGATGGTCCACTTGATAGTTCACAACAAGAGTAAAAGAGAAAGGAGTCTTCAAGTAAGAAGGCCCGCATAGTCATTGCGGGACATTGGAGGGAGGACTTTTCTCGAATAAGTATATACAGTAAGTCAACTTGTAGTGTGATATGGCACTTGGAGGTTGAACCAAATTTATAGTGCCCAACAGTGCATTGTTGTGAGTATGGTTCGATATTGATTTATTCGACAAATTCAAATTGATTCAGAATTGAATTTGTGAAATAACAATTCAGTTCTTCATTTACGTCTTAACTTTTTGCCATTGGAAAAACTTAAATGAGGATAGCGCGAAGCATTTGCAGTTACACTTTTAATGGTTATAATAAGGTAGACATAATTTAAGGTGAGAAGCTCACTTTATTAAAATTTAAATAAAAATGAAATTGCTTAAACACCATCTGGATCAAATCTATTAAAATTCATCCCATCCACCGGATCTGGTTGGTCATGGTCTTCTTGATTAGCTTGAATCATGAAGTTCGTTGTTCTGAACCTCAAATAGGCGATCGACTTGACCTCGATTCGATGGTGCTCGTGTTTTGCTCGAACTTTGTTCAGCAGATCTTCTGGGACTTGAGGATAATTGTCCGAGTGTGGCACTTGAGCGACTCGAAAACCTGCCAGAAGAGCTCTGCAGCATTCCATGGGATCCACGGCCACAATCAGAACTTGATGAGGCTTGAGGTGATGCTTGTCCCAGGCGAGCTTCTTGAGTTTCTTGATCGTTTTAGTTGTATCTTGATCGTCATTGAGAAACTCGTCAAAAAATCTGCCCAAATCAGCTTGACCTTGATTTCTGGTGTGCGAGATAATTCTTGTCTCTTTATCCGGATACAATCGGTTGAGAGCACTTGACCAGATGATTTGATGCCCTTGTTGTTGCTCGAAGTAATTGAACGTAGCAACGAAATCTGGTTCGATAGCCAGGCCAAATTTCCTTTTCGCAATTGCATCCTCAAGCACCAGATTGGATAGTTGGCTAAAGCAAGGACTGAGGCTGAAGCTTGGCAGATCTTCGAGATAGTGGTCATCAAGGATGAATTGCACGTATGCTGCGAAAGCTTCTACGAATTCTTCGTCGTCCGGATGGCCAAAATCGGGGATTTCGGGTGCATTGGGCTTGGTATTCCATCGAGAATGTTCGTGAATTTGCTTTATTATTTTGAAAAAGCTGAACGATTCATTCAAATTACGCGATTTAAGGAAATCGTGCACGTGTTGATAAACCAACACTCGTCACGATAATCGCTTCGATTCTTGATTACATCGACGAAACGATATACCACCAGGCGAACCTTGTCTACAAACGCCTGATGGGTCATACGGTCGGCTAGGAGCTCTTGAAGAGTCTTCGGCTGACTTGTAAAGAGAGCTTGAGTCTTGAGGAGGTAGGTAGTCTTGAGGAGAGTCTGGTAGTCTTCAAATAGTTTTCACAAAGTTTTCAAAATCTTTAAAATCTTTTCTTCACAGCGACTTGAGCATAGCCAAGCGGTCCATTTATAAAGACAATCTGCTTCATTCAGTGCAACAACACAGGAATCCAATTAAAATCGAGCAATAATCAATTTCTTGTCGTTTGTTGAATCGGCTGATTGTCGCATTTGATTGTTGCTCTGTCCGAGACTATAAAAGCTCATGAGCAAGCCTACTGAGCCCAATCTCTTTCTTCAGCAACTTGTTTTCACAATTCATCACGCCTCCCTCCCGTACATCACTCTATGCTTTATTCATATATTTATTCATGATTTAAACTCACCCAACGTATTCAACAAATCATTCAACCCCCATTCCTTCAAATTTGACAGCAGATTTCACCAAACCCAGAATTCCCCTCCTGGAAACCGTTTGTTTCAACTCGATTGCATATGCAAGCAACAGTTTGTGTTAAAATTTCTGTTTCTGTTATATCTTTCTGCTTGGCTTACTAACCGACCCAAATTTCAATTCTAATTTGAGACACTTGAACTCATTAGTTACTAGGAAGTTACGTCCGTACGCTGTTCATCATGAAGTCCCGTTCCCTGAAGACTTTTTCTGCCCACTTGGTTCCGACTCATCAAGGTCATCAAATCATTCTAATGACTCACCGGAAGTTAGTGGTTGACAATGTTGGATTTGTCATATATTGATTGTTCAGTCATCAAGAAATTTGATCATTCTTAAGTTGAAGCTGTGGATTTTTAGAAATTATTGAAGAAAACTTTTACTGACAATTCGACTTTTCCACAAAAATAATGATTTCAACTTTTTCAAGTATTTGTTTGCCTTGCGTCTCAGACCTTGATTTTTGGTCTTATACACAAAATTTCCGTAATCGTAAAATAAAAATTCACATAATTGTAAAATACTACAAATTTTACGTATTCGATTCGATATGCGATTTTTTACTGTGAGCTGGTTACTGTGAATTAAATTGAACAAAAATGCAAATTAAAAGCGTTTTAAAATTTCAGACAACGAAATGTTCTCAAGAAATTAAACAAATCACAAGAAAGTCGGTCTTTTTCAAACTACCCAATGATTTTGCTGCATTTTTGTAGATTATTCAGATTCAAATAATTATAGTTGTAAACGGGTAGAGGGCGAGTAAAGGCAACGAACACTGGTTTAAGGACTTTAATGAAGGTTCGAGTGTACTGAAAGCAGGTTACAGCTCGAAAGGGCAGGTCGAGTTGGAATGGAATTGCTCCTGCTCCACAATGAGTCGTCTTAAATAGCACTGTTCCTATGAGTCGAACATAGAACATTGGCTAAGCGGTGACCTCACCGCCACACCTCCCCCCAAAAATCCAAGGTCCCCTCCGACCAGAAGACGGGAACCACTTCTTGAATTGACTGGACATGGTGAGCTCGCGCAGCTTGTCGGGTCGATCCCCCACTGGTCTGTCCTTGTAGCTGCCATTATCGATCCTCTTTCGGTACTTCCAGTTCAGTACGATCGTTGACCATCCACGTCCGAATCGGATTCCGCCGTTTCTGTCCTGGCCATTGGTCGCATGCGTCGGTGGTCTCGTCTTTGGTTGACCTTCGTTCGGTTCTGCAGTCTTGTCTGTGGTGAATTCGTCATTTCGTCGTCCGAGTCCTTTAGCTTCTGGTGTTAGCTCTTTGTCCTCCACTTGTTCGCGACGACATTGATCGGCATCCAGTTCGGCGTCCTCCTGATCTTCGATGACCTTAATCCTCGATCGTAGATCTTGTTCGATTACTCGGTTCGTCTCGATCTTGGCGTCAGCGTACTCTTGAATGTCGCTCGAGCATCGTTCTTTGAGGTCTTTCGTCTGTTCGTCAAGGTTACTCTGACATTGCTTCCGAAAGTTGGCAATGTCTACTTGGATCGCTTCCCCGATCTCCTCGATCATCCTGGTTCGTATCTCTTCGACCGTCTTTAGCCGCAGGTCTAGAGTTTCCTTGTCTTCCTCCTTGATTCGCGACATCTCCTCGTCGTGTTGCCTCGCGATTCGTTCTTTCGCTTCTTTGACCTTTAGTTGGAAATCCTCCTGTAGTCTGGAGATTTGCTCGTCCAAATCGGCTTGGAACTCCTCGCGGATCTTTTTGCATCCTTCAGTCTCTTTCTGCTGATGGTCTTGCTCTATCCTCTCGAAGATCTTGCCACACACAATGTCGATGTTGTTCAGTCTGGTACGGCACTTTTCGAATTGTTCGAATTGTTCTTCCTCCTCAGCCTTGTTCGGGGCTTGTACGTGTTCGACTTGGTACTCTGGTGACGTGGAACTTTCAGACAGTACTTGACTCTGCGCCAAGCGTTTGACGTCGCCCTCCTTGTTGGCTACAATCTCCGCCATCTTGGCCTGAGCTTTTAGGAATCTCTTCTCGTACATGCGGTATATCTTCATGTCCTTTCCCGGAAGTTTGAGGTAGTCTTTGAAAAGGTCCTCCACTTCGGAAAGCCTTCTTTGCGTATTCCAGGGGCCGAGGTTCAGCATTTCAGTCTTTAGAAACGGCTCTACTGACATTAGTCGCAAGTCCATTTTCTGAACGATTTTTCTCATTGCCATTGCCTCTTTCTCCTCCATTGCCTTGTCCGGAGCTTGCTGACGCTCGTCTTGAGACTTCATCCTTCGTGAGATCGAAATTCCAAATTTCGACGCGAGCAGACTGGTCGTAACTTGAGCTTGTCCCTTGCCGGTACGGCTTCTGGTTTCTCGAAGTGTCGGTCCAACCGTGGATGCCAGCCACAAGATCTCAGAACAGAACAGATCAGAACAGAACTTGGCAGAACGGACTTGACCACTTGAGACTTGAAGGAGCTTCGACAAAGTACAGATCGCACTCGACCAACTCTGATCACGACAAAACAGAACTTGACAACTTGGATCTCTTGGGGACGGGCTTTCGAATCGCTACACCTCTGCCACCAGTTGTAAACGGGTAGAGGGCGAGTAAAGGCAACGAACACTGGTTTAAGGACTTTAATGAAGGTTCGAGTGTACTGAAAGCAGGTTACAGCTCGAAAGGCACAGATTCGAATTGGAATGGAATGGCTCCTACTCCACAATGAGTCGTCTTAAATAGCACTGTTCCTATGAGTCGAACATAGAACATTGGCTAAGCGGTGACCTCACCGCCACATTATTCAAATAAAACGATTTTAAAACTTTTTTGAAGCATCAACTTTCGTTTGCAATTCGAGTAGCCATAAACCGAAAACATCGAAACAAAAGTTACTTCAAAAATGGCTTAATGAAATCCCAAATTTCAGTTTTGTTTTATTTTTTATTATATGACTTAACATTTAATGTGTTTAGTTTTACTTTTAGTATTTGAGTTATTTTGCGATTTTGCCTAATCGTGTTACCAATTTACGAGAGTCTTTTAAGACAATGGTTTCTGGATCTTTTCCATCGTTCCTTCGGCTCGGTCAAGTAGATTTTTTAAAATCAGGAAATAAATTCATAAAATCAATAAAAAATCACAATTTAAGATCCACTTTAATACTTAATACTTCATCCGATAAAAGAATTCAAAACTGTCAACACACTAGAGGGCGCCCACGACAACGACAACGACAACGACACACTAACACTCACACAACACCCATGATTGTATAGGCCACTAGCGCCACCACACGACACATACACGAACGATTACTCCAGATTGGGTATATAAAGCCCTCACTATGTTTAGCCCAGGTCACTATGCTCTTGGTCTTTGTAGACTAACGACTTCATTGTATTGGTTACCCAAGCAATAAACTACTGTTTACTACGACTTCGAGTGTGGTCACTGTGCAACTGCCTAGCGGAGTTGTGACAAAAACTAAAGTCCTTAATTTCATAGCATTGAGCATAAGTGTCTCACTTTGTTCCAAGTAGACCATTGTCGAGAGTGGGCTATTTAGTCGGCGTATCTTCGTGTTTGAACATGAACTTCGTAACACTTAAATTTTCGAATTGAAACTTGAATGAAGGAACTATAAAAATTTTTTGAGAGGACATCAAGTAGAGTTGACTTGGAATTTGTGGACGCGTCTTTGTCACAGGAGTAAGGCACGGACATGTCATGAATGTCCATATTGTGGTGGTGGGGCACAACCTATGTTCGCGTTCGATGAAGGCTGGGTACTATTTAAGTACGAGACCGAACATCAGTCATAAGAACCATTCGAGCTGTAGCCTTTTGGTACACCCGAACCAAGCAATAAAGCTCCTTTACCAGTTGCCTCTATCTACCCGTTTACGACTATATACATTAGGTACTCAGGTTGATGACACTCTTTTCTGCCGTGTTAAGAATGACGGTAATAGTACGTCCGCAGACAAAAGTTGACTAAACGATGCCAGCTACTTCGAGAACTCATTTTACTCCAAATTGACAAAATAAAAGTTGAAGAAGTACCATGGTTCGTTCCTGACAGTTTGGCCTGATCTAGCAAATTTGAACATAGAGAAGGAAAACATTATTAATAAAGCTTATAAAACAAAATATGCTTTGGGGGTTAAAAATATCATCTGTATTCACAAAAGTTCGTTTTGCGAAAGAGAACTTTCCTCGTTTAACTTTCCACGTTGCATCGATTTCGTAAAGCCCCGTTATTATTTTCAAAATCAAGAAGCGTCACATATCAAAAATGCAAGGATTTGATGCCTACGCACAAGATCAGAATAATAGCAAAGAATGAAACACAATAAATGTAACTTTATTGAACATTGATTTAAAAATTGAAGATCAAATCTTCTTGATCGAGAATGTGTTGTATGTACTCCGCGAAAGCTTCAAAGAATTCATCTTGATAGCCAAAATTTTAGGAGCGTTTGGATTGCTGAATGTTCGTGTATTTGCTGAAGTATCTTGAAGAGGCTGAACGAAATTGCTTCTTAAGATGTAATGTATTCAGCAATGTTGGGATACACAAACAACCAACATTCGTCGATATAGTCGCTTTGTTTCTTGATAACATCGAAGAAGCGATAGACCACCAGTTGCACCTTATCGTCAACGAATTGCCGAGGAGTCATAGCGAACCAAAGATCGCTTGTTGAGTCTTTGGTGGGCTTAACAAAGAGGATTGGAGGTTTGGTCTTCAAGGGGGAGTCGAAAAGGGTCTTCAGTAACAGTCGAGTAGTCAAATAGTTTTCAAATTCTTCAAAATCTTCACCACGAATTTGGGCTCAACCTAAGTGTTGGAGCACAGGTCTTCTTTTCTCACAAATTTCTTCACGAGATGTTAGATATTCAGCTACGTTGGGATACACGAAAGACCAACACTCGTCGATGTAATCGCCCTGATGACATTAAAAAACGATAATCGGCTTGTCATCAGGGGACTGAACGATAGAGTCTTGCAAGTCTTCGGTGGGTTCAGCAAGGAGGAAGGAATTCTTTAGGTAGGAGTTCCGCAAAGCCTTTGCGGGACATTGGAAGGAGAATTTGTCTCGAGAAAGAACACAAGTACAAAGGGTAAGTCAACATGTAGTGTGATGAGATGATATGCCATAGCACTGGAAGGTTGAACCAAATTTATAGTGCCCCACTGTGTACTGTTGGGTGTGCATGGTTCGAAATTGATTTATTGGACAAATTCAAATTGATTCAGAATCGAGTTTGTGAAATTGACTTACTAACTTTTACGGGTCTAACCAGCTATGTTGAAGTATGAGTTCGCGCGTTACTACGTTGTACGTTGTACCCACTTAAGAAAGTTCTAGACTAGAACTTCTAGTTAAACCAATTTTCTAGTCAAAGTAGTGCACAAGCATAAGCGGAGTCCGAGGAGCTTCTGTATACTGTTTGCTCTATTTAGTCAGCAAATTTAATGTCAGAAAAACATGACATTAAATTTTTTAGAATATGCACAATTAAAAAAATGTAAACTGTGGCGGTGGTGGGCACCGCTGTGTGTTCTATGTTTGAAGGGAACTGTACTACTTAAGTTCGTGCCAGTTGGCATTCGATTCGACCTGTGCCTTTCGAGCTGTAACCTCCTGCCAGTACACTCGAACCTTCAATAAACCAGTGCTCGTTGCCTTTACTCGCCCTCTACCCGTTTACAACTGGTGGCAGAGGTGTAGCGATACGAAGCCGTCCTCGGTCGAGTTTATCAAGTTTCTGGTGACTAGTTGGATGACAAGCTTGGTCTGGTCTCGAGTCTAAAGGTCTTCAAGTTTCACAAGTGGTCAGGTCTTTCTGCCGGGTTTGGTTCTATTTGGTCTTGGTATTTGGTATATTTGGTCTTTTGTGGCTGGCATCCACGGTTGGACTGACACTTCGAGAAGCCGTACCGACAAGTGACAAGCTCAAGTACCACCAGCTTGCTCTCATCGAAATTTGGAATTTCGATCTCACGAAAGATGACGTCCTAAGACGCCAAACGCTTAGTGCCCGAAAGTTCCACTACACCAGAGTGCCAAGTCGAACAAGTAAAAGATCCGAACAAGGCTGAGGAGGACGCACAATTCGAACAGTTCGAACAGTGGCGTACAAGACTGTACAACATTGACAAGGTGTGGGGCAAGATCTTCGAGAAGATAGAGCAAGCTCAGCAGCAGAAAGAAACAGAAGGGTGCGAGAAGATCCGCAAGGAGTTCCAGGCGGATGTGGAAAAACAAATCTCCAAGCTGCAGGAGAGTTCCAACTGAAGATCAAAGCAGCTATGGACCGAATCGCGAGGCAACACGACGAAGAGATGTCTCGAATCAAAGAAGAGGCCAAGGAATCTTTAAACCTAATATACTGTATTTGCTTGTGCCAAGCCAAGTCGCACCTATCGTGTATTTTGACAACTGCTTCCTCGGCAATTCATTGACGATAAAGTTCAACTGGTGGTCTACCGCTTCATCGATGTGATCAAGAAAAAAGACGATTACATTGATGAGTGCTGGTCGTACATTTATCAAAATGTGGCCGAATTCTTTGCTTCACGAAAGATACCAACGTTCAGTCTCTCACAAGCAATTGGAAAAATTCATCAACATTCAAGGGCCAACCCTAATCCAAATGCGCCTCAAATTCCCGACTTTGGCCACCCGGATGATGAAGAATTTACTGAAGCGTTCGCAGCTTACTTTCAGCACATCATAGAACACTCTGACTTCATGAATTTGCCTACTTTTGGCCAAAATGCATGCTTTCAGACACTATGCGATCACGTGCTTGCCAATGGTATTGAGAGGAAAAATTATGGGCTTGCAGTTGAACCTGGCTTCGTCTCCACATTTGAGCACATCAACCGCTGTAACGTGCCTCAAATCATTTGGTCAAGGGCTCTCAACGAGCTGAACCAAGACGAAGGCACGAGAATTGACACATACCTGTCATCCTGATGGCAGCGATTTAACAAGATTCTTTGCCCACTTTCTCGACAAAGATCAAAGCTTGCAAGAACTCAAGAAGCGCGCCTGGGAAACGTATCATCTGAAGCTTTTTCAAGTTTTAATTGTGGCCTCTGATCCCATGGATTGTTGCCGCACTCTCCTGGCTGGCTTTCGAGTGGCCCATGTCTCACCATCGGACGATCTTAGAGCACCAGAAGATTTGGTGGAAAAGATAAGAAGACAAAATCTTCTTCATCGTCGCATGTGGATTCAATCGATTTCTGAGCTAAGGTTCAAGCGAAGCAACAACAACCTGTCTCGAGATAGAAGCCGGTAGAAGGCTTCGTTCTGAATCGAACCTTTCAAGACGAATAATTTTATTTTTTTTGCTTGCTTGCGCGCTCGCATTTTAAATTTCAATTTATACTTCATTTTCAATAAAGTGATTTATTTCACCTTTAACTACAAGATAGTCAACTAAGTGCCTATAATTCGAAATTTTTTGCTGCCAACTTTTGATTTTGATTTCAAATTACGAATTATGGGAGTAGGCTATTTTAACTCAAACTGTGTATTTTAGGTTAAAATAACCTGATAAAACACAATATTTTTTATCAAGTTTTATCTTTCAAGTAGATCAATTTGTTCATATTTCGGACATTTTGACTATCTTCTAGTTGGGTTTACTTTTATGATGATAATTTGTCCACATTTCGGGCATTTTGATTATCTCCTAGCTGGGATTACTTTCAAGTAGATCAATTTGTCCATATTTCGGGCATTTTGACTATCTCCTAGCTGGGATTACTTTCAAGTAGATCAATTTGTCTATATTTCGGGCATTTTGATTATCTTCTAGCTGGGATTACTTTTATGATGATAATTTGTCCACATTTCGGGCATTTTGACTATCTTCTAGCTGGGATTACTTTCAAGTAGATCAATTTGTCCATATTTCGGGCATTTTGATTATCTTCTAGCTGGGATTACTTTCAAGTAGATCAATTTGTCCACATTTCGGGCATTTTGATTATCTTCTAGCTGGGATTACTTTCAAGTAGATCAATTTGTCCACATTTCGGGCATTTTGATTATCTTCTAGCTGGGATTACTTTCAAGTAGATCAATTTGTCCACATTTCGGGCTATTTTGCTATCTTCTAGCAGGGTTTACTTTTATGATGATAATTTGTCCACTGGGTTTAACCTAAAAACAATCCATTTGTCCACATTTCGGGCTATTTTGCTATCTTCTAGCAGGGTTTACTTTTATGATGATAATTTGTCCACATTTCGGGCTATTTTGCTATCTTCTAGCAGGGTTTACTTTTATGATGATAATTTGTCCACTGGGTTTAACCTAAAAACAATCCATTTGTCCACATTTCGGGCTATTTTGCTATCTTCTAGCAGGGTTTACTTTTATGATGATAATTTGTCCACTGGGTTTAACCTAAAAACAATCCATTTGTCCACATTTCGGGCTATTTTGCTATCTTCTAGCAGGGTTTACTTTTATGATGATAATTTGTCCACTGGGTTTAACCTAAAAACAAACCATTTGTCCACATTTCGGGCTATTTTGCTATCTTCTAGCAGGGTTTACTTTTATGATGATAATTTGTCCACTGAGTTTAACCTAAAAACAATCCATTTGTCCACATTTCGGGCTATTTTGCTATCTTCTAGCAGGGTTTACTTTTATGATGATAATTTGTCCACTGGGTTTAACCTAAAAACAATCCATTTGTCCACATTTCGGGCTATTTTGCTATCTTCTAGCAGGGTTTACTTTTATGATGATAATTTGTCCACATTTCGGGCTATTTTGCTATCTTCTAGCAGGGTTTACTTTTATGATGATAATTTGTCCACTGGGTTTAACCTAAAAACAATCCATTTGTCCACATTTCGGGCTATTTTGCTATCTTCTAGCAGGGTTTACTTTTATGATGATAATTTGTCCACTGGGTTTAACCTAAAAACAATCCATTTGTCCACATTTCGGGCTATTTTGCTATCTTCTAGCAGGGTTTACTTTTATGATGATAATTTGTCCACTGGGTTTAACCTAAAAACAATCCATTTGTCCACATTTCGGGCTATTTTGCTATCTTCTAGCAGGGTTTACTTTTATGATGATAATTTGTCCACTGGGTTTAACCTAAAAACAAACCATTTGTCCACATTTCGGGCTATTTTGCTATCTTCTAGCAGGGTTTACTTTTATGATGATAATTTGTCCACTGGGTTTAACCTAAAAACAAACCATTTGTCCACATTTCGGGCTATTTTGCTATCTTCTAGCAGGGTTTACTTTTATGATGATAATTTGTCCACTGGGTTTAACCTAAAAACAATCCATTTGTCCACATTTCGGGCTATTTTGCTATCTTCTAGCAGGGTTTACTTTTATGATGATAATTTGTCCACTGGGTTTAACCTAAAAACAATCCATTTGTCCACATTTCGGGCTATTTTGCTATCTTCTAGCAGGGTTTACTTTTATGATGATAATTTGTCCACATTTCGGGCTATTTTGCTATCTTCTAGCAGGGTTTACTTTTATGATGATAATTTGTCCACTGGGTTTAACCTAAAAACAAACCATTTGTCCACATTTCGGGCTATTTTGCTATCTTCTAGCAGGGTTTACTTTTATGATGATAATTTGTCCACATTTCGGGCTATTTTGCTATCTTCTAGCAGGGTTTACTTTTATGATGATAATTTGTCCACTGGGTTTAACCTAAAAACAAACCATTTGTCCACATTTCGGGCTATTTTGCTATCTTCTAGCAGGGTTTACTTTTATGATGATAATTTGTCCACTGGGTTTAACCTAAAAACAAACCATTTGTCCACATTTCGGGCTATTTTGCTATCTTCTAGCAGGGTTTACTTTTATGATGATAATTTGTCCACTGGGTTTAACCTAAAAACAAACCATTTGTCCACATTTCGGGCTATTTTGCTATCTTCTAGCAGGGTTTACTTTTATGATGATAATTTGTCCACTGGGTTTAACCTAAAAACAATCCATTTGTCCACATTTCGGGCTATTTTTGCTATCTTCTAGCAGGGTTTACTTTTATGATGATAATTTGTCCACTGGGTTTAACCTAAAAACAATCCATTTGTCCACATTTCGGGCTATTTTGCTATCTTCTAGCAGGGTTTACTTTTATGATGATAATTTGTCCACTGGGTTTAACCTAAAAACAATCCATTTGTCCACATTTCGGGCTATTTTGCTATCTTCTAGCAAGGTTTACTTTTATGATGATAATTTGTCCACTGGGTTTAACCTAAAAACAATCCATTTGTCCACATTTCGGGCTATTTTTGCTATCTTCTAGCAGGGTTTACTTTTATGATGATAATTTGTCCACATTTCGGGCTATTTTGCTATCTTCTAGCAGGGTTTACTTTTATGATGATAATTTGTCCACTGGGTTTAACCTAAAAACAATCCATTTGTCCACATTTCGGGCTATTTTGCTATCTTCTAGCAGGGTTTACTTTTATGATGATAATTTGTCCACTGGGTTTAACCTAAAAACAATCCATTTGTCCACATTTCGGGCTATTTTGCTATCTTCTAGCAGGGTTTACTTTTATGATGATAATTTGTCCACTGGGTTTAACCTAAAAACAATCCATTTGTCCACATTTCGGGCTATTTTGCTATCTTCTAGCAGGGTTTACTTTTATGATGATAATTTGTCCACTGGGTTTAACCTAAAAACAATCCATTTGTCCACATTTCGGGCTATTTTGCTATCTTCTAGCAGGGTTTACTTTTATGATGATAATTTGTCCACTGGGTTTAACCTAAAAACAATCCATTTGTCCACATTTCGGGCTATTTTTGCTATCTTCTAGCAGGGTTTACTTTTATGATGATAATTTGTCCACTGGGTTTAACCTAAAAACAAACCATTTGTCCACATTTCGGGCTATTTTGCTATCTTCTAGCAGGGTTTACTTTTATGATGATAATTTGTCCACTGGGTTTAACCTAAAAACAAACCATTTGTCCACATTTCGGGCTATTTTGCTATCTTCTAGCAGGGTTTACTTTTATGATGATAATTTGTCCACTGGGTTTAACCTAAAAACAATCCATTTGTCCACATTTCGGGCTATTTTGCTATCTTCTAGCAGGGTTTACTTTTATGATGATAATTTGTCCACTGGGTTTAACCTAAAAACAATCCATTTGTCCACATTTCGGGCTATTTTGCTATCTTCTAGCAGGGTTTACTTTTATGATGATAATTTGTCCACTGGGTTTAACCTAAAAACAATCCATTTGTCCACATTTCGGGCTATTTTGCTATCTTCTAGCAGGGTTTACTTTTATGATGATAATTTGTCCACATTTCGGGCTATTTTGCTATCTTCTAGCAGGGTTTACTTTTATGATGATAATTTGTCCACTGGGTTTAACCTAAAAACAAACCATTTGTCCACATTTCGGGCTATTTTGCTATCTTCTAGCAGGGTTTACTTTTATGATGATAATTTGTCCACTGGGTTTAACCTAAAAACAAACCATTTGTCCACATTTCGGGCTATTTTGCTATCTTCTAGCAGGGTTTACTTTTATGATGATAATTTGTCCACTGGGTTTAACCTAAAAACAAACCATTTGTCCACATTTCGGGCTATTTTGCTATCTTCTAGCAGGGTTTACTTTTATGATGATAATTTGTCCACTGGGTTTAACCTAAAAACAATCCATTTGTCCACATTTCGGGCTATTTTGCTATCTTCTAGCAGGGTTTACTTTTATGATGATAATTTGTCCACTGGGTTTAACCTAAAAACAATCCATTTGTCCACATTTCGGGCTATTTTGCTATCTTCTAGCAGGGTTTACTTTTATGATGATAATTTGTCCACTGGGTTTAACCTAAAAACAATCCATTTGTCCACATTTCGGGCTATTTTGCTATCTTCTAGCAAGGTTTACTTTTATGATGATAATTTGTCCACTGGGTTTAACCTAAAAACAATCCATTTGTCCACATTTCGGGCTATTTTGCTATCTTCTAGCAGGGTTTACTTTTATGATGATAATTTGTCCACATTTCGGGCTATTTTGCTATCTTCTAGCAGGGTTTACTTTTATGATGATAATTTGTCCACTGGGTTTAACCTAAAAACAATCCATTTGTCCACATTTCGGGCTATTTTGCTATCTTCTAGCAGGGTTTACTTTTATGATGATAATTTGTCCACTGTGTTTAACCTAAAAACAATCCATTTGTCCACATTTCGGGTTATTTTGCTATCTTCTAGCAGGATTTACTTTTTGTCTGAACGTGAGTGAAGACTATCCCTTGACTTTTGGCCGTTTTTGTGCACGCAACTCCTCCGATGTTTCTTGGCCGATTTGGATGAAATTTGGCAGAGATGCTTAAAAATATGTGAATTTGTGCATATCGTTCTCAAAAACTAAAAAAGTCGTTTTTTAGATATAGTTGCCATTCAAATTTCACCACGATCAAACTTCTGATTGGAGGTCCAGTGTTTTTCCTAATGTCCAACAATGAGTGCAACAATGTGAAAGTGAGACCAACAATTCATTTGGGGTTTTGGTTAGGTCTTAGGTTGGTTAGGTGCCGTGTAGTATTTGGTTTCGGTTAGGTTTTAGGTTGAAAATGTTTTATTGCGTTTTAAAAATCAAGTTTACAAATGGTTATGTGTTAGGTACGTTAGGTTGGTTAGGTGCCGTGCCGGATTGGGTTTTGGTTAGGTGTTAGGTAGGTTAGGTTGGTTAGGTGCCGTGTAGGATTGGGTTTTGGTTAGGTAGGTTAGGTTGGTTGGGTGCCGTGCCGGATTGGGTTTTGGTTAGGTGTTAGGCAAGTTAGGTGCTGTACATGAATGTGGAGATGTGGGCATCATGGTTCAAATGTTCTCACGTTCAGACTATAGACCACGGATATAATCCTTGGTCTTACTTATTACACTTTATAAGTTCAAATTTCAAATTTAGCACCCGCAGGGCCCACTAGTATGATGATAATTTGTCCACTGGGTTTAACCTAAAAACAATCCATTTGTCCACATTTCGGGCTATTTTGCTATCTTCTAGCAGGGTTTACTTTTATGATGATAATTTGTCCATATTTCGGGCTAATTTGCTATCTTCTAGCAGGGTTTACTTTTATGATGATAATTTGTCCACTGGGTTTAACCTAAAAACAATCCATTTGTCCACATTTCGGGCTATTTTGCTATCTTCTAGCAGGGTTTACTTTTATGATGATAATTTGTCAACTGGGTTTAACCTAAAAACAATCCATTTGTCCACATTTCGGGCTATTTTGCTATCTTCTAGCAGGGTTTACTTTTATGATGATAATTTGTCCACTGGGTTTAACCTAAAAACAATCCATTTGTCCACATTTCGGGCTATTTTGCTATCTTCTAGCAGGGTTTACTTTTATGATGATAATTTGTCAACTGGGTTTAACCTATAAACAAACCATTTGTCCACATTTCGGGCTATTTTGCTATCTTCTAGCAGGATTTACTTTTATGATGATAATTTGTCCACTGGGTTTAACCTAAAAACAATCCATTTGTCCACATTTCGGGCTATTTTGCTATCTTCTAGCAGGGTTTACTTTTATGATGATAATTTGTCCATATTTCGGGCATTTTGACTATCTTCTAGCTGGGATTACTTTCAAGTAGATCAATTTGTCCATATTTCGGGCATTTTGATTATCTCCTAGCTGGGATTACTTTCAAGTAGATCAATTTGTCCATATTTCGGGCATTTTGACTATCTTCTAGCTGGGATTACTTTCAAGTAGATCAATTTGTCCATATTTCGGGCATTTTGACTATCTTCTAGCTGGGATTACTTTCAAGTAGATCAATTTGTCCATATTTCGGGCATTTTGATTATCTTCTAGCTGGGATTACTTTCAAGTAGATCAATTTGTCCACATTTCGAGCTATTTTGCTATATTCTAGCAGGGTTTACTTTTATGATGATAATTTGTCCACTAGGTTTAACCTAAAAACAATCCATTTGTCCACATTTCGGGCATTTTGACTATCTTCTAGCTGGGATTATTTTCAAGTAGATCAATTTGTCCATATTTCGGGCATTTTGACTATCTTCTAGCTGGGATTACTTTCAAGTAGATCAATTTGTCCACATTTCGGGCTATTTTTACCTCGGTAACTTCGGGCATTGTAACTTCTACTGTGCATTCGATTGTCCCTGTTCTGTTCGCCATGCGAAATTTATTTTTGCTAGGGGCGCCTCGATCCAAAAGGGACATCACTCGTGAAGGCAGCCATAAAAGTGGATAACAAAGCAGTTCTAATTTAAAAAATAATAATAAAATAAAATACATTATAAATAGATCAAATTTTATTAACATGCCAAAATAGTTATAATAATTATAATTATAATAGTATAACCTGAGATTATAACATTAAGAATTGCTGTTAAGTTGAACATAGTTTTACATAAAGTGTAGAATTGTGCTGTTGTGTGAAAGTATGAAATGTGTAGAAATATATGCGGAGTGTTGGTGTGTTTGTAAAGTATCCAAGCTTCAGCCCTCTCTTCAGGACAGTTACTCATCTAGTGGGCACGACAAGGTGGCCGCCGAGCATGCACGCGCTCGTAATGGTCGCACATGGCGGCCTGCTGGTCGAGAACGTGTTCACAGCCCGGAAAACCACACACAAACGAGCCAGGGTGATGACGTTCACGATAGTGGGCGTTCACGTGAACTTGCGAATAGAACTGATAATCACACACGGTGCACCGGTAGACCAGTCGAGGGTAGTCGGCATTGCGGGCCCGCATTTCGGCATCACGGTTGTCGTGTTCGACCAAGTGGACATTGGCCTCGGCTTGGTTGAGCTGAACACTGTTCAGTGAACAGGATTGTGGCACATGGCGTGGAAACAGTAGAATTCAGTGAGATGTGCCTGCTGTTCAGCAGTGGCCAGGTGATGTGCAAGTTGGGCCCGCACCTGTTCATTATCGTTTGGCTGAGTGTTGTGGAACTCGACTTGGCACATCACCTCGGGTCGGTGGCGGAAGGGGCAGTGCAGATAGACAACATTCACTTTTCGCTCATTTGCCCGAGTGCGAGGATCATGAACAATGGCCGGCATGATGTGAGTGATGGAAGTTGCAAACGATGTACAAAGTTCCTGTCGGTTTGGATGGAGCAGATCAAGGATCTTCGGAAAGTTCGGGTTAGGGTTTGACCTTGAATGAGCGTGTATATTTCGTAAGGCTTCATGAAATCTGTTGGATCTTTGTACAGATTCGCAAAGAAAAGCGTACAGGGCTTTATCGATGTACGATTTACATTCTTGAGAGTAGTCAAACTGCTTCTTGACAACATCGAAGAACCGGTAGATGACAAGTCGAACTCTGACGTCAACGAAAGGCCCAAAAGTCATGGCAAACGGGAGAATGCTTGAGTTTTCGGTGGGCTTTGGAAGTAGGCATTGAGTCTTCAGGGGGGAGTCGAGTAACAGTAGTCTTCAAATAGGCTTCAAATAGTTTTCAAAATTTTTGTCTTGTGTGTCATCTGGAAGAAGTCCCGCAAAGTCTTTGCGGGACTTTGGAGGGAGAACTTGTCTCGAGGAAGAAAAGCACAAATATATAGTGGGTCAACTTGTAGTGTGATAATGATATGCCAAAAGCTCTGGGAGGTTGAACCAAATTTATAGTGCCCAACAGTGCATTGTTGGGTGTATGGTTCGATATTGATTTATTGAACAAATTCAAATGTATTCAGAATGGAATTTTGAAAAATTAACTTATTGATAATTTACTGGGCTAAAATTCTAATCCTGGAATTCGAATTTGAAAATAATGAAAATACACCTTGAAGTAAATTCACACTTAAATGAATTATACACTCCCAACAATTCAAAAACACTATCCAATCACATTCACTACATAATTTCAAAATAACTTTAAACACTTATTTGTGAAAAAATCACTTTATTAACATTTAAATATGAATTGAAATAAAAAATGCGCGCAAGCAATGATTATCGGTCCTGAAAGTTTCGTCTCAGAGGGAAGCCATCCATAGGAACTTGAGGCCTGTTGTTGCCGCCAGACCGGAATCTTAATTCCGAGATTGAAGAGATGCGCATGCGATGATGAACATATCTTCTAATCTTTTTCTTCAAATCTGGATCTTCAGGTTCGTTCATGGTCGAGACTTGTGCCACTCTGAAGCCAGCCAAAAGAGCATCGCAACTTTCCTTGGAATCGACGGCCACGATCAGAACTTGATGAGGCTTCAGATGATACTTGTCCAAGGCGTGCTTCTTCAGTTTCTTCAAGTCTTTTCCTTCGTCGAAAAACTCGCGGAAGAAACTTGTCAAATCATTTGGCTCAGGATTGCTTGTGTTTGACAGAATCCGTGTCCCTTGGTCTTCATTTAAAACGTTGAGGGCTTTTGACCAGATGATTTGAGGCACATTGCGTTGCTTGAAGTGCTCAAATGTGGCGACGAACTCAGGATCAACTGTTAACGCAAACAGTTTACGCTCCATTCCACTTGCGAGAACCAGATTGCATAAGATCTGGAAGCATGGACTTTGGCTGAAGCTCGGCAAATTCTCGAAGTCTGCATGGTCGAGAATGTGTTGGCAGTACGCGGCGAGTGCTTCATAGTATTCAGCTTTACTTTGATGGCCAAAATCGGGAATTTGAGGAGCGTTCGGATTGCTGTTGGCCCTTGAATGCTCGTGTATCTGCTGAAGTATCTTGAAAAGACTGAACGGGATTTCTTCTCGAGATGTTATATATTCAGCAATGTTAGGATACACGAAGGACCAACATTCGTCAACATAGTCGTTTCGTTTCTTGACAACATCGAAGAAACGATATGATGTATGTGATGGTTCGAATATATGCGATGCGATGCATATATTCGAACCATATTCCTCAAATCGGCTGGGTCTTGGTTAGAGCCAGGAGTTAGCGCGGCAGTACTTGAAGTTGCTTGAAGTGCTCGAATGTAGAAACGGAGTCCCGCAAAGTCTTTGCGGGACTTGGGAGAGAGAACTTGTATCGAGGAAGTACATAGACTATGTCAACTTGCTGTGTGATGAGATATGCCAAAGCACTGAGAGGTTGTACCAAATTTTTAGTGCCTAACGGTGTATTGTGTTAAGTTAAAAGCTTTATTGGTGAAGAATAAAAGTACAGAAGGGTTTGGTTGAACTAAGTAGACACTGCGCCATACAAAGAAACCAATGATGATACTTGTGTGGTAGAGCCAGATGGGAAGTTGATCGTCAGAACTGAGTAGACACAATCTGTAAAGTAGAGGAGGCTGTTTTAGCACAAGTCGTAAAGACAACTGATCAAAACACATACAAGGCACTTAGTGATTGAGCACTTCAGCACAGCGTGCTTATAAAGGCAGTCGAGAGAGGCTATGTCCACACTGAGTAACTGTAGACATAGTGGCTTCACCATGACTAAGCATAAACCTGACAAAAGATCATGCAGAGAGGGAGCCACTTCTCAACACCTCCCCTGCTCCCGAACTGCTTGACCATCAGGTCCCAAGAGTATCCGCTTCGTATGCTTGGAATTGCTCAACGATTTGGTAAGACAGTCGGCTAGTTGATTGTGTGTACTGACATGCTTGATGGTGATGTAGCGCTTGGCACTGTAGTCTCGTATACAGTGCATCTTCACATCAATATGTTTGGTGTCCGAGAGACTTCGTTGAGAGTTTGCAATTTGGATCGCAGGCATGTTGTCTTCTAGAATGGTAGTTGGCAATTGGACGGGGAAGCTCAGTTCATGAAGTAGCTGTTGTAGCCAAAGTACTTCTCTACAGGCCATTGCCATTGCTGTATATTCTGCTTCAGTAGTTGAAAGGCTGACGGTCTTCTGTTTTCGGCTGAACCAAGTAATGGAACTTCCGTTTAGTTGGAACAGTGCACCTGACTGGGATTTTCGGTCGCCAATGGTTGCGAAGTTGGCGTCAACGTAACAGACCAGATTAGAATCGTCAAAACTTCCCAGAGTGAGACTGAGGTTCTTTGTATGCTTCAGGTACGCCAATACTTGTTTGCTGTATGTCCAGACTAGGGCAGTAGGTTCATGAAGGTGTCTAGAGAGTAGATTCACAACTGCAGCAATATCTGGTCTGGTTAAGTTTGCGATGTAGAGTAGACTTCCAATGAGGCTCCTGATCGGCAAATTGTTATCGATTTCTCCATCTTTAAGATCAAGTTTGTCTAACTGAGGCAGAGTCTGGATACGGCTCGAGTCTTCAAGGTTGAATCTGTTCAGTAGATCATTGATGTACATTTCTTGAGAAAGCGAGAATGTACCATGTTCGTCTCTTGTGAAGTTGACTCCAAGGAAACGATTCACTTGTCCCAGATCCCTTAGTTCGAGCTTGTCCTTCAATTGTTGCTTGACTTCAGTCATTTGTTGTTCTGTGTGAGTGAAGATCAGAATATCGTCTACCCACACCAGCAAGAACAGGTTTACACTTCCCACTCGTTTCACATAGAGGCACGGGTCTGATTGAATAGCTTTGAATCCGAGTTTATTCAGGGTGAAGTTCATTTTCTCATTCCAACACTTTGGAGCCTGCTTCAGTCCATACATAGCTTTATCGACCCTCCATATCGTGCCATCATCCTTGAAGCCATCAGGTGGATGGACATACACCACCGTGTCCAGATCACCGTTGAGGAAAGCTGTTTTGATATCGATTTGATGTACAAGTAGCTTCTGTTGGCTTGCAATTACCATCATGGCACGGATTGCTGTGTATGATACTACAGGGCTGAAAGTTTCTTCAAAGTCAATACCTTTCTGTTGGTTAAATCCTCGAGCCACCAATCTTGCCTTAAACCGGACGATAGCTCCGAGGCTGTTCTTTTTGACATCATATACCCATCTGGTGGTGATGAGTTTTCTTTCGCCAGCAAGTTTTTGTTCGACTACTTGATAAACATGATGTGCATTCAATGATGTGATTTCATCGGTCATTGCTTCGATCCAGTAATCCCTTTCTGGGGACTGTATCGCTTCGTTATAGTTGGCTGGTACATATATATGTTCGGCTGAACGAGAGGCTGGTGACACAAGGGCAGCTTGGTAGTCTGGATACTGCATCACAGAACTTGCCTGTTCTCCTGGTGCAACATAACTAAGTCGGTCTGGAGGGCCACAATTTCTTGGAGGTTGAATTCGGCGCACTTGTACTTGTGGTTCATCGGTAGCTACAGGAACAGGCTCGTTAGTTGCTTCTGTGGTTGGTTCTGCAGTAGGTTCAGTGGGTTCTTTTGTAGATTCAATTGTCGGTGTGGTAATAGTTTTGACTTCAGTCTGATCAGTGGGTTCACTCTTCAGTTCGACTTTAGGAACAATATCGGGAGCTTGTACTTCGTCTTGCTTCTGTTCTGGTGACTCGGAAATGGGTGTTGTTATGATTGCAGTAGGTGTTACAGTTTCGGTAGTTGGTGTTGGAATCACTGGCGTAGGTGTTGTAGTCACGGGCAGTTGAAGTCTTCGATCGAAGTTCTCCAACGCCTGGTTGAGTGCCGTTTCTCTTCTTTGGTTTTCCACCGATTGAAGCTGTCTTTGTAGATCCAAGATTGGTGTGATGTCAGGTTCAGTAGTTGATTCGGTGGTCGGACCATTGGTGACTTGTCCTGCACCACTACCTTCAGTCTCATTCACTTCTTCAACTTCATCAATGTTAAATAGTGTTCGAGTTTGTGGATTGCTTTCGCATGTACATTCTTGTTCGCCTTCTTTTAATGTCTTCATAGACTTGATGCAGGCTGGGAACACACCGTTCCAGATGTCACAATTCCGCTGATTGATGACCTTTCCAGTGCTAGGATCCAGTAGTCGGTATGCCTTTGCGTCGAAGGAATACCCAACAAAAATAAGTTCTTCGGAAGTAGGATCAAACTTCTTCCTCTTTTCATGAGGGATCCAACTATACGCAATCGATCCGAATGTTTTCATCTTCTCGAATTCTGGTTCTCGGTTAAACATCCGCTTGCATGGTAGTTCGTTATTGATTGAGCTATGGGGCAGTCTGTTGGCAATATAGCATGCAGTACGGATTGCTTCAGGCCAGAATTTTAGTGGTAAACAACTTTCGAACAACATAGCACGTGCCATAGTTTGAACTTTCTGAATTGTTCGTTCACTGATGCCGTTCTGTTGATGGCAGAATGGTACACTTCGCTGTCTGTAAATTCCTTCCACTTTCAGTAGTTCAACAAATTCATTTGAGGTGTATTCCCCTCCATTGTCTGTTCGTAGTGCACCAATTCCGATGGGAAACTGCTTCACCATCTTTTCTTTGTATTCTTGAAATGCCAGGATTGCTTCGGCCTTACTCTTGAGAGTGAACACTTCCACATAACGAGTGTAGTCATCCACAAGAATCATGAAATACCGAGATCCATCATAACCAAGAGGGTTATTCACGACGCCAAGGTCTGAGTGAATTAGTTCCAGTGGCCGTGATGTTGTTGTTGTTGAAGGAGGATATGGCAACTGTTTCAACTTGCATCGAGCACACGTTACACAGTGTTCATCATGCTCACATTGTAGGTTGTATAGTTTCTTTAGTTTCTCCAGCTTCTCTCTTCCTGGGTGAGCCAGAACACTGTGCCAATCAATAACTTTGGAGGACAATAAGGCATGTTCCACTTCGTTGAAACAGTATAGATTTCCACTGCGAGATGCCTTGAGATATACTTTTCCCTGTTTAGACACAATGGCTTCTTTCATGTTGAATTCAACCTTGAAACCATCCTTAGTCAACTTGCTCACTGAGAGAAGATTGGCGCTGAAGTCAGGGGCAAATTTAACATCCTTCAGATGCATTACTTCTGGTCCTGTGTGCAGAATGAAGTCACCTTGTCGATAAATTCTGCACTGGTGATCATTTGCAGTGCTTACTGATTGGTTGATCGAAATAGCGTTCATTAGGTGCCTATCCGAGGTTACAAAGTGGCTAGACGCACCCGAGTCCACAATCCATTCACTGACATAATTGCGAAGGTCATTTATTTTCTCAGTAGCATTGAAAACAGAGTTTTGCTTGACACCTTCACTACCGCCACTGGGTTTCTTGTTCACTCCAGTCATAGTCCGTTCTTCACCTTTCCTTTTTCGACACTCGGCAATGAGGTGGCCTTGAATACCACAGTAGTGACAACGTCTCATCTCCTTCCGGAATGTAGGGCGTCCAGAGTTTGTTCCTTTGCAGACAAAGCTCTGTTCGGACGATTTACCACCGTTCAGCATCTCACAGTATCGAATTAGATTCAGGAACAGTTGATCTTTGGTGAGGACGCTCAAATTTTGATAGGTGGAAGCCTTGAAAGGAACCAGTTCACTCGGGAGACCATCGACATAGAGGCACAGCTCCCTTTCGTGGGTTAAGTCAGAACCAGCCATTCGTAACTCGTCAATCTTCTGGCCAACGGATTGGCTAAATTCACGGACCTTTGTTTCGGTAAACCCATCCAATTTGATTGCCCGTATGTCACGTTCCAAGAGGGCCTGTTTTACTACGTCGTTGGTGACGTACTCCTTGCTAATCTTCTCGAAGGCTTCGTAAGCTGAGAGAATCTCTCGAACCATGGAGAGATGTCGGTCATCAAGAGAGCAGGTGATTCGGGCTAGAGCTGTCTGGTTGGCTTCGGAATTCACGGGAAGAGGGCGTTGAATAGCCTGTTCAATTCTGAGACGGTTGAGAGCCAACCGGAGCATATACTGCCAATTCGAATAGTTCGTTCCATTCAAGCGTACGATTTCGCTTTCTTGATACTTCCGGTTGTCTCGTACCGGTCGCTCAGTATCTTTGCTCGGTTTTCCATTCAGGACGATCCACATGAGGACGGCACAGAGGGAGATCAGTCCACCAATAAAGAGGCTTGCGAGTTCCATCCTGTAGCGTCGTGCTGATAACGTGTTAAGTTAAAAGCTTTATTGGTGAAGAATAAAAGTACAGGAGGGTTTGGTTGAACTAAATAGGCACTGCGCCATACAAAGAAACCAATGATGATACTTGTGTGGTAGAGCCAGATGGGAAGTTGATCGTCAGAACTGAGTAGACACAATCTGTAAAGTAGAAGACTCTGCGTTAGCACAAGTAGTGGAGACAACTGATCAGAACACATACGAGACACTCGATGATAGAGCACTTCAGCACAGCGTGCTTATAAAGGCAGCCGAGTTCGGCTATGTCCACACTAAGTGACAGTAGACATAGTGGCTTCACCATGACTAAGCATAAGATGACAAACGGTCATGCAGAGAGGGAGCCACTTGTTGGACAAATGATTCGAAGTTGATTTATTCGACAAATACAAATTGATTCAGAATGGAATTTGTGATGAAATAACAATTCAGTTAATCATTTACTACTAAATCTTGTTCAACAATGAGTAGCATTGAGAATTTGAATTACACATCCAGAAATCTCAAACTAGATTCATTCGTGCACTTGACTTTCTGTTGCATACACAACTTTCCACCATGGACTACCTATCCTACTCACTTGCAACACCTGTCTTTGAGAGACGCGATTTCGGTTTTTCTGAAGCTGACTGCACAGTCGAAGAACAGATTTTCGTTGATACCGAAACATTCAACGATTCCCTCAATGATGCAGAAATGGCAACCGACTTTGCCATACTCGACCGTTTATCCGAGTCGTACCAGCACGAATGCTACTATTGGCATTCAGACTTGACTCAAGATCGTGCTGCTCGCCTGGAAGCACAAAACCGCGGAATCATTTCCGAAATCAATGAGAAGATTCGGTTGGATAACTTGAGTGGCGCCAACAGACGTCAAAATCTACGAATCTGGAAGCACGTGTTTGGCTATATCCTGGTACAAGTAACCTACGATCAAGAAAAGCAGCTTGAAGATGATGGCGAAATAGATCTGCTAGACGATCTATACGGTTCAACAGATCTGTAACGCAGAGCGTAGACTAACGTTTACAGCGGCATCTACGCGTTACTACATATACTTCTCGTACGTAATATAATTATTAATATTTGTCGAGCGTGAGCGAAGACTTTTAGTGACAAGAAATCCGATTTGGTTTCCAGTGAACTCCTCCTCCATTTCTTAACCGATTTACATCAAACTTGGCCAAAGTGCTTAGAATACTATGCGATTGTGCAGTTCAACCTTGGTTTTTGCAAAAAATGTTTTTTAGGTATAGCTGCCAGTCAAATCTCACCAAGGTCAAATCTCTGTTTGAGTGTTCATTGTTGGGTCTGATGTCCAACAATGTGTGCAACAATGGCAAGGGGAAATTTGGCTACATTGTGACTTCAAGCTAAGGTTAGGCAGGTGTGGGCGTTGTTTAGGATTGGGTTAGGTTAGGTTTAGGTGGTTAGGCAGGTGTGGGCGTCGTTTAGGATTGGGTTAGGTTAGGTTTAGGTGGTTAGGCAGGTGTGGGCGTCGTTTAGGATTGGGTTAGGTTAGGTTTAGGTGGTTAGGCAGGTGTGGGCGTTGTTTAGGATTGGGTTAGGTTAGGTTTAGGTGGTTAGGCAGGTGTGGGCGTCGGTTAGGGTTAGGTTAGGTTAGGTTTAGGTGGTTAGGCAGGTGTGGGCGTCGTTTAGGATTGGGTTAGGTTAGGTTTAGGTGGTTAGGCAGGTGTGGGCGTCGTTTAGGATTGGGTTAGGTTAGGTTTAGGTGGTTAGGCAGGTGTGGGCGTCGGTTAGGGTTAGGTTTTTTTTTTTAGAGAAATTTATTGATCGATAATCGTACAATGTATCTTATTACAAAACACATCGCATGAGTGCAACATTACATTGCTTTCATTTGTGGTACATTTATATTTCGGAGAGATGTGTGGTCAAACCTAGGTTTGTTTCGGAGAAATGAGTTTAAGACAGAATTATAAGTAACTTTTGGTGGTGTGAGTGTTTGGTGGGTTCAACATTTTGGTGGTTTAAGAAATATTTAAGAAAATGACAACAACAATATCAAATGAGAACAACAAGGTGAAAATAAATTCAACCTCATTTTGGTGGGCTTAGTACGCATCGCGTTTTGATGGTTTGTAGTTTCAGAGAAATGTGATAAAAGGTGGTTTGAGGGCAGGCCAAGTTGTCCAGATGCTGGCAATCCTTTCTCTTCCATCCACTCAGTCCGCTGCCATCAATTCGTTCGTGTCCATCAGGGTTGTCCTCATGCGTGATCCCAGAGAAGGAACCAAATTTCGGAGAGGGTGGTGAAGACGAGTTGATGAATGTTGAAGCGACAAAATGTTCCATGGGGGTTCCAAAACTGCATCGAGATATGTTCACCAGAGTTGCCTTGGCATGGTATCGGCGGTGTGGCCACACCGTGACCCACAATGGGGATTTGATAGAATACCAAAAGGGACCATTTGTAACACAAACAAGGCCACAGAGCTTCTTAGGTGAATTGAGTTGTTCACTTGAAGAGATGAGTCGACAAGTAGGTTTCGGAGAGGGTGAGATGAGTTCGGAGTGTTCCAATGGTAGTGGAGACCAGCTGATCATCGTGGTGACAGGTTACGTTGGCGTGACGAGGTTGAGTGCTGAAGACAGTTCATGTGCTGCATTGGGTATTTTGGTGAGTTCATTTCCGATGCAAAACGTACCAAACATCGGAGACAAATCTATGATACATGAAGGGGTTGTTAATATTACACTATACAGTACCAATAACAACAACAGGACGGACAGACAGCACTCTCACTGTGTAGCCAACAGTTACTCCATCTCTGTGTGCGAACACAAAACACACACAGGCACAAATAGACATAAAATGCATGACGCTCGAGGGTGAGGAAGAGGGTGAGAGGCGAACATATGTCTTCAAGGCTATCGTGACCACTCCACAGCAGAAGGAGAGAATAAAGGAGATCGAACTGCGCATGCTCCCGCTCACTGGCCAATGCTGCTCAATAATAACAAATGAGTTTTTGGACCAAATCGGCAATCAGACACAAAATCAATAGTCACAATTTCAATGATGGTGGGGAAAGGACCTGGTGAACCAAGGAACCAATAATTTCACACCAGTTGCTGGTAAACCGATGCGCAAATAGGCGAAACGTGACATTTTGAGTTATTTTGATGGTATTTGAGGTGTTGATTTGCAAATATGGAACTTTCTCATTCAAATCTTCATGAATCTGGGGGCCCCCCGGCACCAAAAGGTGCAGGGGGCTTACGTGCGTTGTTGGATGTCGACTTTTCGGAGTTTGGTGCGCTGGTGCCAATGAAATCACAAAATTAATGGGACAATGATCTTCCCTTCCACCACACCGCTCGGTGTCGTGCAGGGGTTAGGGTTAGGTTAGGTTAGGTTTAGGTGGTTAGGTGGGTGTTGGGCGTCGGTGTTTTTTTTAAATTTGAAAATTGTTTTTATTTAGTTGCATTTTAAAGTTTTGATATTACAAAATCGATTTCAATAATTTGCTCATAGGCAAAAAAGGAGACAGTGTCTAATGCCTGCTCCTGAAATGTGTGTTACAATTGAGAGTATTAATGAGTGTATGTTGAGAATGTATATTCTTAGGATCACCTAAGTTCTCCTGCTTATTTGTTAGGCAGGTGTGGGCGTCGGTTAGGATAGGGTTAGGTTAGGTTTAGGTGGTTAGGCGGGTGTGGGCGTAGGTTAGGTTAGGGTTAGGTTAGGTTTAGGTGGTTAGGCAGGTGTGGGCGTCGGTTAGGTTAGGGTTAGGTTAGGTTTAGGTGGTTGGCAGGTGTGGGCGTCGGTTAGGATAGGGTTAGGTTAGGTTTAGGTGGTTAGGCGGGTGTGGGCGTAGGTTAGGTTAGGGTTAGGTTAGGTTTAGGTGGTTAGGCAGGTGTGGGCGTCGGTTAGGTTAGGGTTAGGTTAGGTTTAGGTGGTTGGCAGGTGTGGGCGTCGGTTAGGATAGGATTAAGTTAGGTTTAGGTTTTTAGGCAGGTGTGGGCGTCGGTTAGGTTAGGGTTAAGTTAGGTTTAGGTAGTTAGGCAGGTGTGGGCGTCGTTATTATTGCTTACGCTCGACTATTCCCCATAATCTCAAATTTTGGGGACATTATTGAAGCTAACAAAGTTTAATGCTTCAAATATAGCACCCGCAGGGCCCACTAGTAGTAGTAGTTTCCCGTTAACCCTTAATGTACTTAATGGTGCTTCTCTGCACCACTCCCTTCCCAATGTATCTGTAATATTCTCGAAGCATCTACATGCTTCTAATTATGTAATTCCGACTACAACTACATTGTTCTCGTTGCTTCTGGAATCTTCCTTGAGCAGTATATAAGGAGAGCGAAATCGAGCGGTAGAGCAATCTTATCTTTAGATGAAGACGGAAGCAGGAAGACCACCTCCTCCAGCAGTGCTCCTCACCAACTCAACTTAGCTTCTCGTCTTCATCGCCCGCTCTTCGTCTCAACCTTATCTTGTGTACTTTGTTCTGTGTCTTCAATAAATGATTTATGCAACTTAATTTACTTGTGTCTTTATTTCCTTTCTTCAAGTGTCCACCTTCCAGTTTCCACTTTCGACTTCCGCTTTTCCCTCGGACCATTCCGCCGGACCTGGTCGGTGTGACATTGTGGCGCGGCCTACGGAACGAATCTACTTCCGACTTCGTTTTCCTGTTTGTTTCTGTAAGTAACTTTTGTTTGACTTCCTTTTATCTTACCGAATACTCGGTCTGCTGTCTGATTAGTGATCCCGAAGACATCTCACTATCTGGACATAGACTAACTAACCGGTAACCAGTCTAACTTGTGATCCCGAAGACATCTCACAAGCTAAGACACTTGTTGGAGTAGTGATCCCGAAGACATCTCACTACCTTGACTTGGGTTTTGTCGGTTAACCTGTTGCTTAATGCATCTAGGAGCGATCTCGAAGACATCTCGCTTCTAGAACGTTATGTAATAGACTCAACGTGTGTTCGGTGAAATAACTGTGAGTTATCATTAGACACTTACACGAAATTTTTGGTTGAGATGTTGGCATTTTGACTTTGTGTTTTGCCCAATGAGATAACATTGCGGAGCAATCTGATGTATACACTTCCTTTGATGAAGTTGTTTTTTTTCGACACATTACGGTTATTTCTGCTTTATTTGAAGACACTCTTCCCTGTTTCGTGTTCCTCAATGTTTTTGCCTTGTGGATTCGTCAAACACGAATAATTTCTTGTCAATTTTAAAAATTCACTTCCTTTTGTCTTCTCCCAATGCTGTGACATTGTTGTGAGATTAACTTTGATGTTTATTTTGGTTTAATTTTAACTTTTTATCATCGTTTGAAGTTATGTAAACTTCCGATGTCGATTTGATTAAAAATTTTACACAACATTGAAAGTACCCTTTTTGAAGTTTCTTCTTTGAAGACTTCTTTGTGGTGGACTTAAGTTATTCGCTACTTGTCCGTCGTCGACCACTTTGGCCCGTAAGTAGGAGCCTTATTTTATTTTGATGCTTTATTTGATGCTTTTAAGACGCTTTTGGGACTTTCCTGACATTTGTTTTCGAACATTGTCAATTTTAACTCTAATTAACTTTTTAAATTATTTGTTGTTGTGTTGAGCCGTATCGCCATAGCCTTGGTTCGTATACATTAGTGCTCGTGTGTTAGCATCGCACACATTGACTCACATTTCAGTGTTGTCAATTTTAATTGATTGAATTTCCTAAATATTTGTTTATGTTTTGAGCAGTATCACCGTAGCCTCGGTTGTATACAATTACGCTCGTGTGTTAGCATCACACACATTTGCACACCTTTGCACTTCACTGAGAGTGAGTGTACTACTCCTTGTCTTGTTGTCCTTACCCTCAGTTGGTGGCAACTCTCTCCTTTGACTTTTAACTTTTGCCCTTGTTGATAATTTTTCCTTCTGTGTATTTAACTTGACTTGACTTTGTTGATTAATCTCTTAATTAGTTGTGCTAACCCTAGTGAGGTAGTACTTTGTTTGTCTATTTTATTTTTGTCTTTGGTTCTGAGTTTGTCCAACCAGAACATTCTTTTGTGCTTGCATGCTATTTGTTATATTTTTCTGTTTTGAAAATTCAATTTACATGTGCACACTCTCTGAGTGCTGACACGAAAAATTTAGTTTAAATTTTGTCGATTAACATTTGTGTTGTCTTGTGACCACTTGTTTGACGTATATACAGTGTACATAAATTGCACTTGTGATAATTACTTTTCCGAAATCAATTAGCAATATTAGCTTGCTCTCCTGTTAATCGTTTTGTTAATGACTGTTCCATGTATGTGTGCACACAGTTCACTTTCTACATATTTTGATTCGTTTGGCGATCGTTTTCGCGTTATTCGCCACTTTGGTTTGTGTTGTTTTGAATCACTATATACTAATATCACAAGGCTCGTAAGGGTACATGCCCATCAATACAGTAGAAGGTAAAAGAAGGAGGAAACAATTTCATCGCCCCACAGCGCAGTGGAAGTTAAAATAGGGACGTAACATATTGATCGGATGTTAGTGCAGTGGAAGGCAAATGTGGGACGAGGCATTTCAACTTTAGTTCAGTGAAAGGCAGGGGCACCGTTCAAACACAGCACTTAAGGCAATAATCTTCTGAATACGCCATTGAATTCACTCGACTGTATTGCATGTATTGTTTACAAATGTCAGCTGTTACCGCTCTAGCTCTGGCATTTCGTTCACGATTAAACTTACTTATTTTTGCCCTTTTCCGATGTTTTCTTTGTGTCATGTGTCAACCATACCGACCACGAACGAGTTAAATCAATCAAATTCTATCAATCTCATCTACGTAAACAAGCGGCGAGTGCATTTTTTGACTTTATGTACTCTAATTGCGATCACCATTATCATTCTTACAAGTTAAGCTATTTTCATCTGTAAATGACTAACAATGGAATATTTTCTTCTGCTTACAGAAATGAAACATCATGATTTCAAGGATGTTTTGTGAGAGTCTACTGCAGTATGCGGTATTCCATGGAAGTAGACATGTGATTGTGTGTTGTGCTGTTGGTTTCATGAAACATTGTCCGCTGAATTTGTTACTCAAGACTTACTCAACTTACCGAACTTCTCAACTCAATTTTCCTCATTGTTCATCAAACATGATCACTTTATGTGATTCACTTTATCCACTGTTTATTGCTTTTGTACGAGTAATGTGTTGATGTGTGTTACCTGCAATGTGTTTTGCCGTTTTTGTTTTTGTTTTTTCACCGAAACCAAGTATCAACAAAACAACCAAAAAAGCCCTACTACAAAAGTCTGAATGGTTTCGTCGTGACGAAACTAATTAGTCATTACCATCTTTTTATCGTTAATTTACAAAATGAATTATTTCCACTTTGTTTTGGTAAGCATCTTTCACTAAATCCGGAATAGACCTGTTTAACCTTTATGCTTTTAATTAAAGATTACTTATCAATGCGAAATGTTGGTTTACATCGATTCGGAATCGTTCAAAATATGCGAACTAAATCAATTTTCTACTTTTGGTGCCTATCATTTCTTGTCTATTCAAGCGTTGTCAACGGACAGGAGAGCCGTGGTTAGTGACTGTTGTAAACATAATCTTTAACAAACAATAATAAACATAAACACATCGTTAGCAAGCAACCCGATAACCAGAAACAGTTCAACCTTCAGCAATCTGCACTAGATATTTTCCGCATTCAGTTGCCCGTTTTAATCGAACACCTATTTCGGGTGAAGGCAAAGTGAGTTGGTGGATTTAACTTTGGGCCATTTCTCGGTAGAATTATGCGTAACAGCAATAAGTTCAGACCAATATTCTATGAAAGTGCCGAGTTGTCATAGCCAAGCTGTCGTCGTGAAATCACCGTTACGGAAACGTTTCACAATCAAACATGTGATTGACCAAGAACTGCTCCACATTAGTGGCTATTCCGAAATTATTTGATTCATCTACTAAACAACATTCTTACCCAGCCAAATTAATAAGTTTATTAAGTATCTTTTAGGAAGTCCACTTTGTTGGATAACTTATTGTTCAACTCAATGTCATGTTCACTTCAAGAAGAGCACTCGCTTTTATAACCTTAATAATAGAACCATTGCTCCGTTCTTACTAGTGATTTTCTTATCAATACAATTCAGATGAACTTTAAATCATTTTCATATCTCATCATGTGTCATTATCATCACCAGCATTAGTGAAGTTATTCGTTGGTATCTACAATAGGACATTAACAAAGCGATATGGGATTCAAGGGAACCTGGTTAAATCGCTCTACAACTTAAACTTGGTCTAATAAGTTTGATTTTAATGTGAATTTTTATGACTAGAGTTTTAAACTAAAACAATTTTCTTATTTGAATCATTCTTATCTTTTTCATAACTTTACGTAACTTATTCTTAATTCACGCCCGAAGGGCGTTTTACAAGGAAATGTTCCCGAAGGGACAAATCACTTCGTGTCAACGAAGGGATTTGAATTTCCTTGTAAATATGATTTTAACATCGGTGAGTTAGAATTTTAATGAGTTGCGTTTTTGTTTAATTTGTTTGTTTCTTTTTTAGAAACAAAGGTTCGCTTGCACAAAAACAACAATTTGAGTTTTATTGATAAACGTAAAATTATTGATCAACACGAACGAGAAAATTTGTCTGCTGCACAACTTAGCATCAAATGGAAAATTTCTACTGCCACTGTTTACAACATTTTTAGCTGATAAGGATAATATATTGGCAAATTCATCCATACGAGGACTTGTTTACTTGTATAATTTCTCTGCTTTTAGTACTCTTTCGTTTGTTTTGCCCATTGTTTGGCCAATTAATATTTTCTCTTTAATTATCTATCAATGATATTTTGACATCAACATTTTGTTGTCTTGTCTTCTCTTTGCTTTATTTGTGTATGTTTTTCATTTTTGTTTTCATTGCCTGTTACCTTTTTCGTTGTGGTATACATTGGTCTATGGTTTGAGTCCACTCATTTTGCTTTTGCTTAGGCAGTATCACTTTGATGTGCTGCTCAACTTTGCTGTTTTGTTAATTTCTCTTGATTCCTACATTTTCTTTTGCTGTCACTCCGTACACGGTTTTGACTTAGCCTTTTATGGTTTTTGCTTCTTAATTGTTAAAATTTCTTTGGTATTTTAATCTTGACATTTGTTCACCGTTTTTCGGGAGCATCTTTGTGTCATTTGGCTTATTCGTAGTCTGTATCTCACTTGCACAGCTACATCTTGATTTTTATTGCTGTCACTCTGTTCACAGATGTGAAATCCTGCACTCAGTATACACGTACATTTCGGTTTATGTCTACTATTGTTCAATTTTGTATATGCTTCTTACTCTTACTAATAGCATTGGTGCTACTTCTACTAGTTTATTTTGGCCTTAATATACTTGCTTTCTTTTTAATCTAGTTTTTTTGTACGTATTTTATTATTGGCTTTTACCTTTCTTGGCTTTATTATTATTTTTATTTTACCTGTTTGATATTAGATATTAGAGTCTCTCTATTAAAATGGATCCGATTGGACAAGTTCTTGAGGATAATTT
Organism: Rhizoglyphus robini; assembly: GCA_023373905.1. Classification (NCBI taxonomy): domain Eukaryota; kingdom Metazoa; phylum Arthropoda; class Arachnida; order Sarcoptiformes; family Acaridae; genus Rhizoglyphus; species Rhizoglyphus robini. Next base: position 987,438 of record JAKIJQ010000071.1, on the reverse strand, counting down.
TCAGGATAACTTTGTAGACCCTGAGGATCAGATTGGTCCTTTGGATGATGTTCCACAGGAGCCCTTTGGTGTTCATGAGCATCGCCAAGGATCTCCAATACGTCCTGCAGATATTCCTAATGATGAGGTTCATGATGCTCCTCCATCTCCTATTCAAAGAGTCAATCAAATTAATTACAATTTGGCTCATGACCAATTTGTTCGGCGACGTGATACACCACCACCATCTCCTCAGCATTCTCTGCTGCAACGACGGCAACATCAACAAACAATTCCAAATCAGAATAGTCGCCATAGTGTGGTCTCAACTTGTTGCAGGATACAGAGAATGATCACACAGATCCTCAGGGATTCACACAGAATCATGTTTCACAAAGAAACACTCAGAAAGAAAGAAGAAAGAAAGGTTTATTGAGAAGCGAGCTCGATGTTACACAAACATGACGAGTAAAGCAAGTGAGCACAAAGCAGCTGCTTATATAGTGAATCGAAGGTTCGAGAAGCGTCTGGAAAATTTCGCTTCTCGAACATTCCACACTTTTCTACTTTTACAATCTCGAATGTTCTCGGTGTTTCTATATATTACAAGTTTGTTCTAAATGTTATAGAATGTTCTAGACTGTACAGGAAGATTCCAGACAAACCTAATCATATATCTCAACACAACTAACATTGATGACCAATTTGTTACTGCAGCTAATATAACTAGCGAGTCTCGCAATCCAGTTTTGATATTTGCTGGTGTCAAAGATGTTCCTTTTAATAAGTTTTCGGCAGGTCCACTTGAGAATGCCGAACGTTTCATTGAGTTATACACTCGTTTTGCTAGTTCCGCTAATTGGACAATTAATCAAAGAGTTCAAAATTTTCAGTTTTGCCTCAAAGGCAGAGCAGTCGAATGGTGTCTTGAACACTGTAAAGACATTTTTGATAAAACGTTCTGTTTTGCTGAGGACTTTGAAAGTCTCAAGAAACGTTTTCTTGAACGTTTCAATCCAGCGCGCAATGTATTTCTTCTTGTTCAAGAACTTTATGGTCGTCGACAGAAAAAAGACGAATCAGTTATTGATTATTTGCGCGACATTAAACGCATCATTAATGCAATTGATCCTAAAATGCATCAGGCTGCACAAGTCCTGATTGCTCTCGAACATATGAACAGTTATTTGGCTAGCAAAGTTCTCACTTTCCAGCCGCGTAGTTATGATGATCTTATTGAAAAATCTCTTCCGGTTGAGCGTGATATTAAAGCCTCCTGGCAACGCTCTAATTTCAAAGAAAATTCCAAATTTCGAAATTCTTTTAATTCTTCGAATAATAATTTTAATCGCAATTTTCGTGGCGATCAGAAAACTTCAAATTTCAATTCTAATTCTGGTTCAAGTTCCAGCAATTATAACTCAAAATCTTTTAACTCTAACTATAATTCTAATCGTGATTCTAGTTTTGAAAATGAAAACGATGAGTCAACTAATCGCAATGATAGTTGGCGTAATAAATCTAATGGAAATAGTTCAAACAAAAATGTTAGCTGGTGAATCGAATGACTCAAACAGTCCTTCTGTTTCTACTAGCACACAGTTGCCAATGTGTGATGTTCCTTATGCGTCTGGATCGACATCTTCTGTCGATAGTGTTGGTGTAATTAGCATCTCTCAAGGTGAGTCTGCTGACTCTGGTACTGGTAGTTCGGCGACTAGTGTCGATAACACTCACACCAGCACACACAATACAGAGCAAACGATCATCAATAATAACACGAAGTGTGCTTCCTTCAATAAAACATTCATCACATTAAATTCTAAATCGATTGTCTGAACGTGAGTGAAGACTATTCCTTGACTTTTGGCCGTTTTTGTCGACCATAATGGCTCCGAGGTTTCTGGGCCGATTTGGATGAAATTTGGCAGAGATGTGTAAAAATACATTAATTTGTGTGACGTGCTCAAAAACTCAAAAAATTGTTTTTTTAATGTGTAGCTGCCATTTAAATTTTACCTAAGCCATTCTTCTGTTTGAGGGTCAAGCCATTTTCCAGTGTACTCAACAATGAGTGCAACAATGTGAGAATTTGTTCAACAATTTTGTTCAATAATGTTTGAGCTCATGATTGGGTTTTGGTTAGGTGTTAGGTAGATTAGGTGCCGTGTATGAATAGGTTTTTTTGTTAGGGTGTTTGGTAGGTTAGGTGCGTGTATGATTAGGGTTTGGTTAGGGCTGATTTGTGTTCATTTCCCTTCCATTTAATACTCAAAAGTAATGAGCCAGGCTAAAGGGGAAAGTGACACATAATAGATGGAGCTAGTGGCTCATTACATTTGCGAACGAGTAATACATCGAGCCCTGTTCATCACGCTTCTCTTACATCACTCGAATCTCCAAAATTTCTGATTATGGCCATCGAAATGAATTCTATGGAATTCGTTGAATCGCTAACGTCAATTGTATTGTCGATCAAACTGATTTCGAGTATAACGGCACCTAACACCTTACACCTTGGTGACCAACTTCTGGAATGCTCGGTATCTTATCCGAGTTGATACAAAATCGTTTAGGGTTTTGACTTGAGGAAGTCGTTTCTCTTCATTTCTCAAATTTTCAAATCGAGAACATTCAATTAGAATGTGTTGTATCGTTTGCTCGTGGACTCGCCATCACAAATACAGGTGCGGTGTTTGATTAGTGTTCTGAACCTTAATTCCGAGATTGTTTGAATCCGCAATTGAATCCGCATGATGATAATTATTTCTGGTATTCTTCAAATCTGGATCTTTAGGATGTTTCGAGGACGAGATTTGAACTACACTAAAGCTAGTCAGAAGAGCGTCGCAACATTCGTTGTGATGTATTGTTCGATCAAAACTTCATGAGACTCCAAGTGATACTTCTCCTAATTAAGTTGGGATTGATGTTAGCCAGATTATCTTGCTGTATACTTAATCGTTTTCTTGAGAATGTGCTCTTGAGAATTGTGCTCCCCACGCTTCGAGAATCTCATATACGTTTTGATAAACAAAAGACCAACACTCGTCAACGTAGTCACATCGTTTCTTTATAGTTGAATCTTGTGGTCAACGAACAGCAGAAGCAGTGATGGCAAACGAAAGAACGCTTGAGTCTTTGTGGACTTTGGATCGAGCGAACTTTTCTTAATGAAGACCCAAGTACATAGAGTAAGTCAACTTGTAGTGTGATGTAATGATATGCCAAAAGCACTGGGAGTTTGAACCAAATTCATAGTGTCCCACAGTGCATTGTTGAGCTTTTCGAAATTAGTTTGATTGAACAAATGCAAATTCAAGTAATAGATCAGTGTGATATAAGGAAAGCTTGATGAATTATAAGTAACAAGTTGCCGAAGGGTAACCATTTATACAGTCTCTGGTAGTGCAACAATAAAATTCATCAATAAACCAGTTGGGGTTGAACGGTTTGTTGAATGCGTGTGGTGAATATAAATCAAAAATTGATGTACAAATATAATATAACAGAGTGATGCAAAGGATGTCAAATGAAGGGTGGTGAATTGTGTGCAACAATTTGATGAAGAATGAGAATTAGCTCAGCAAGCTTGCTCAAGGACACATTTATAGTCACAGACATTGCACAACATCATTCAATGCAACACATACCAATAAATGGATTGTTGTTCGATTTCAATTGGATTGTCATTGTTGGTGGATTGAATGAAACAGATTCTCTTTATAGGGGGATCGTTTGGCTTGGGATCAAATTGTGGTGAAATTTTAAAGATTTTGAAGACTATTAGACTGAAAACTATTTCCGAAGACTCTACTCGACTCCCCCTGAAGACTCCAATCCTACTCTCTAAGCCCACCGAAAACTCACCAAGCGTTCTGTTTTCTATGACTCTTCAGGCATTTGTTGACAACAAGGTGCAGCTTGCCATTTACCGTTTCTTCGACGTTATCAAGAAACGAGGCGATTACAAGGACGAATGCTGGTCGTATGTGTATCAAAATGTGCTCGATTTTCTGGATACGTGTGAAATTGTTTAATTCGTGTTCTCCAGAACTATTAGCGAAATACACCAACATTCACGATCCAACAACGACCCGAAAGCCCCTCAAATTCCTGATTTCGGCCATCCGGACAACTGTGAATTCATTGAAGCATTCGCGGCTTATATCCGATACATCCTCGATGGATACCATCTTGACGTTCTGCCAAGCTTCTGTAACAGCCCTTGTTTCCGGAGACTAAGCGATATAATTCTGGCCGATGGAATTGAGAAGAGACAATTTGCGTTGGAGATCGAACCTAGGTTCGTTTCAACATTTGAACACTTTCGGCAACGTAATGTGCCTCAATTCATCTATTCGAGCGCACTGGAAGAATTTATCCCTAGCGAAAAGATTCTATCTCATGCAAGCAATCCTGATCCAATTGATTTGACGGGATATTTTGACGAGTTTCACATTGAAGATCAAGATCCGATTAAAACGATCAAGAAACTCAAGACGCTCGCCTGGGACAAGCATCACCTCAAGTCTCATCAAGTTATGATTGTGGCCGTGGATCCCATGGAATGCTGCAGAGCTCTTCTGGCAGGTATTCGAGTCGCTCAAGTGTGGCACTAGGGCAATTATCCCCAAGTCCCAGAAGATCTGCTCAACAAAGTTGGAGCAAAACACGAGCACCATCGAATAAAGGTCAAATCGATCGCTTATTTGAGGTTCAGACCAACGAACTTCAGGAATCAAGCCAATCAACGGGACCATGACTTACAAGATCCGGTGGATGGGATGAACTTCATTAGAGTTCATTTAGATGGTGTTTAAGTAATTTCATTTTTATTAAAATTTTTAATAAAGTGAACTTTTCACCATAAATTATGTCTACCTTATTATAACCATTAAAAGTGTAACCTTAAATACTAGTGGGCCCTGCGGGGGCTAAATTTGAAATTTGAACTTATAAAGTGTAATAAGTAAGACCAAGGATTATATCCGTGGTCTTTAGTCTGAACGTGAGACCAATTGAACAACAATTTCCACACCAACCAAGCATTTTCAACCTAAACTCAATCCTACACGTCACCTAATCAACCTAACCCCCTAACCTAAACCCAATCCTACACGTCACCTAACCAACCTAACCCCTAACCTAAACCCAATCCTACACGTCACCTAACCAACCTAACCCCCTAACCTAAACCCAATCCTAAACGACACCTAATCAACCTAACCCCTAACCTAAACCAAATCCTACACAGATGCTAATCTACATACAACCAGCTAATTTTCACATTGTTGCACTCATTGTTGGGAACACTGGAAAATGGCTTGACCCTCAAACAGAAGAATGACTTAGGTGAAATTTGAATAGCAGCTATGCCTAAAAAACAACTTTTTTGAATTTCTGAGCACGTCATGCACTGGTTTACATATTTTTAAACATCTGTGCCAAATTTCATCGAAATCGGTCAAGAAACCTCTGAGCCTTATCGTTGGAGAAAAGTGCCAAAAAGCTGAGGAGTAGTCTTCACTCACGTTCAGACAATTATGATGAAGCCTCGCGCTTAGATCCCCCTTAGATTAATTTTAGGGTTGTGTTTGGGGACGATTGTTGTGTCCGACGGAAGCCAAAATTAAAGATTTGTGAGAGAGTCGATTGTTGTATGATTTTGGGTTGTTGCAACAATGTAAGATATTTTCGGTTCTTTGAAGTTTCTAGGATGGGTTAGGTGCCGTTTTACTCAAAATCAGTTTTATCGACAATACAATTGATGTTAGCGATTCAACGAATTCCATGGAATTCATTTCGATGGCCATAATCAGAAATTTGGAAATCCGAGTGATGTAAGAGAAGCGTGATGAACAGGGCTCGATGTAAATGGAAGGGAAATGAACACAAATCAGCCCTAACCAAAATCTAATCCTTCACTTCACCTAACCTACCTAACACCCTAATAAAAAACCTATTCATACACGGCATCTAATCTATCTAACACCTAATCAAAACCCAATCATGAGCTCAAACATTAAATTGTTGAACAAATTCTCACATATTTGCACTCATGGTTGAGTACACAGGAAAATGGCTTGACCCTCAAACAGAAGAATGGCAGCTACACATAAAAAACAATTTTTTGAGTTTTTGAGCGTCACGCACAAATTCATGTATTTTTAAGCATCTCTGCCAAATTTCATCCAAATCGGCCAAGAAACCTCGGAGCCTTATCGTCGACAAAAACGGCCAAAAGTCAAGGGATAGTCTTTACTCACATTCAGACAATTAGGATACAATGTTGCACCAAATTAGCCGCAATCATAATAATAAAGTTGACACAAAAAACTGTGGTGAAAAGTCATTTTATTAAAAATTGAAATTAAAATTTAAAAATTTGGAAATTTAAAATAAAAATTGAAGCTTGAAGCTCAATTTTGAAAGGTTTGATTGAGAATCCAACCATCCGCAGGATTTTGCTTCTTCTCGGCTTGAGTCCTGTAGTTGTGATGCTTGAACCTTAATTCCGAGATCGAATTAATCCGAATGCGATGGTGCTCTTGTTTTCGGATTCTTTTCTGCAGATCTTCTGGGTCTTGAGGAATACTGTTCGAGTGGGACACTTGAGCTACTCAAAAAACTGCAAGAAGAACATGGCAACATATTATGGGATCGGCGGCCACAATCAGGACTTGATGAGGCTTAAGGCGATATTGGTCCCAGGCACGCTTCTTGAGTTTCGCGATCATTTTCTTTGAGTCTTGATCATCTTCTAGAAACTCAGCAAAAAAGGCCGTCAAATCGCTAGGATCGAGATTGCTTGAATGTGAAAAAATCCGCGTCTCTTGGTCCGGTATCAATTGGTTCAGAGCATTAGGTCAATTGATTTGAGATACGTTGCATTGCTTGAAATGTTCAAAGGTTGCAACAAACTCTGGTTCGACAGCTAGAGCAAACTTCTTCAGTTTGATTCCATCGGCCAGAATACGATTGCATAGCATCGGACGCTTCAAATAGAGCAAAGCACGGAGCTATGGTTGACAAATTCTCGAAATTAGCGTGATCGAGAACATGTTTGATGTAAGTCGATAACGATTTCTTGAATTCCAAAATGTTCAGATCGCCAATGTCCAGAATTTGAGGAGCGTTAGGGTTGCTGTTAGCCCGTGAATGTTCGTGTATACGGCGAATCGTTGGATCGAGGCTGTACGACGGATTCACATTCGCAGAAATGTGGTCAGATACGTTCTGACAAACGTATGATCGACACTGGTCAACGTAATCACCGCGTTTCTTGATGACCTCAAAAAACCGGAAGATGACTAGTTGCACTTTTTCGTCAATATAAAACCGAGGAGTCATTGCAAACTGGAGTATGCTTGAGTCTTCGGTGGTCTTACAAAGGAGGATTGGAGTCTTCTGGGGGAGTCGAGTAGAGTCTTCACAAATAGTTTTCAGTCTAATAGTCTTCAAAATCTTTAAAATCTTCACCACGATTTGAGCACAGCCAACCGGTCCCATTATAAAGACACTCTGCTTCATTCAATCCACCAACAATGACAATCCAATTGAAATCGAGAAACAATCAATTTATTGTGATTTGTTTGGTTGGTTTTATTGTGGCATGTTATTGTTGCACTTCCAGTTACTATAAAATGCCATGAGCAAGCCTGCAGAGTTGTGTTCATTTTCATTCCATTTACATCGAACCCTGCTACACACAATTCATCACGCTTCTCTTACATAACGCGATTCTGTTTCTCATACTTCATCATGATTCACATTCATTCATGATTTAAACTCACACACGTATTCAACTGATAAAACTCTCTCCAAATTTCTGATTTCAATTGAAATGAATTTCATGGAATTCCTTGAATCGCTAACGTCAATTGTATTGTCGCTCAAACTGATTTCGATGATTTGCCTTGCTTCCGGCCTAAGACTTTCTTTCCATGAAACTTGATTTATGCAGATGGAATTGAGCGACAAGATTTTGCGATGGTCGTTGCCGAACCAGTGTTTGTTTCAGCACATCAAGCAACGAATCTTGCCTCAAATCGTTTAGTCAAACGCAATCTGGTCTCGTCCAGAAGGGATACGAGTACTTTCACATTCAAGTAATCTTGATCCCAGAGATTTAACATCCTTTTCTGAGTTTCTCGATGAGGACGGAAAGAAGATGATCTAGAAACTCAAAACGTGCGGCTGGGACAATTATCACCTGAAACCCATAAAGTTCTGATTTGTGGCCATCGATACTATGGAATGTTGCCGCGCTTTTATGGCTGGCTTTCGAGTGGCCCAAATCTCTCCATCCAACCACGATTAAAGTCTAAGAAGATCTGCAAAAAAAATTTCGAAAACACGACTACTGATTAAATTAATTTAATAATTTAGACTAAAGCTTTGCAACACCAGGACTCAAAAACCAGCAAAAACCTACGACTGGTATTGTGTTGTCAAGATTCACAATAGAATCGATCCAGTTTTATTTATACGCTGCGTCGCGCCAAAATTTTATTTTCAATTTTTAATAAAGTGATCTTCCATCATTATTTATGCCTACCTTAATATATTTTACAACTAGTGGTTCTTGCGGGAGCTAAATTTTAAATTTGAACTTATTGACAATGTGAAATGTGAAATCACAATTGAAAACTCATTTCAATACTTGAAAAAATTAGTTTGGGGCAACCAAATATTGACGGACATGGTCAGGTCTCCGCTTAGGCAGTATCCGGGTTTGAAATGACAAAAATCGAGTGAGCTTTTCTGAGTTTCTCGATGAGGACGGAAAGAAGATGATCTAGAAACTCAAATCGTGCGGCTGGGACAATTATCACCTGAAACCCATAAAGTTCTGATTTGTGGCCATCGATACTATGGAATGTTGCCGCGCTTTTATGGCTGGCTTTCGAGTGGCCCAAAGCTTTGAAATCATCATCATCATATTGTAACTTTTTACTTAGAAGTTTCATTGTCGAATTCAGCCACATTTTCATGAGTCCTAAAACTTGTGTAACTAGTGGGCTCTGCGGGGCTAAATTTGAAGACTGCCTGTACTTTTAATGTAATGTCCCCAAAATTGACATTATGGGGAATAGCCGAGTATAGGCAAAAAACAAAACACCTACTTATGCAACTAACTCCTAACCGGCCTAACTCTAATCCCAAACCACACCTATCTATCCACCTAACTCCTAACTGAACTAAACCAAAACTAAGCAAAAACAAATCCCACATACATGCGATAAATTTTTCATTTCAATTGTTGTGACTCAACATGTGACTCAACAATGCAGCCTTAGTCTTCGCTTACGCTCGAAAACCAGAAATAAATTTCCAAATTCAATAAGCGTATTAGCAATGTCAAGTAGAGATGAGATATTGAAATATTTTCCGTTCCGGTTTCGACCCGGTCCCGAACGTTACATTCGTGTGCCCTTCGATCGTCTACCTACCAAACCGTAACTATAATTCTTAAAAAATAAATGTAAAATGTAAACGCAATTAATGGTGAAAATGTTATTTTATTAAAATAGAAATTGGAGCACGCAATCGATTATAGACATATTTTTTGATCTTTTTCTTCTCATCTAGGCCATAAAGAGTGTTTGAGGGTGAGACTTGAGCCACTCTAATGCCAGAAGAGCCAAAAGAGCGTGCTACATTCCTTGGGATCGAAAGCCACATTCAGGACTTGATGAGGCTTTAAGTGATACTAGTCCAAGGCGCCTAGGCGTGCTTTTTAAGTTTCTGCAAATCTTGATTTTTGCAAAGAAACTCTAAAAACTTGTCAAATGTTTGGGTTCTGGATTACTTGCATAAGATAGAATCATTGTTCTTGTTCCTTCTGTTAAGTGTTGTGTTTTGGTAGTGTCCTGTAACGTCCTCTGTGGACGGTTTTGTGTTATGTTTGGAAACGAGTAGAAAGTTCTCGAAGTGAAAACTTCACGACGCTTCTCGAATGTTCCCTCGCTGTATATAAGGCCTGATTTGTGCTCAGTCTGTTAGCTTGTTATGTGGAATAAACATCGTGTTTTCCCTGTCTCTCGTGTCCTGCAACACGTTATCAGCCACGATGTCTCTACTCGAGTACCTCGCTCGTATCCTGTGGAACCTGTACGGTTCATTCCTGCCCGATGTCTCGACTGTGATAATCATTACGGCTCTCACTGTTTTGGTCCTGTACATCATTTACCTTCGTTCCCGTCCTGTTCTCGTTCCTGCCCATTACCAGACAAGTGTGGCTCCGGCCATCGAGTTTCCCGTTCCCGAGGATGTCCTTGTCTCGCCAGTCAACCATGTTCGTGTCATCGATGACAACCCGATTCCTATGCTCGACCAGTACAACTTTAAAACCTGGTTCTTCATGCTCTCAGTCGCCCTTGAAAGAGAGGGCCTTCTCGATGCCATCGACCACGTCTACCCGCAAGATCATCTCGTCAATCACCAGGCAATGTGCATGGTTCTGAAGACTGTTCCAGAGAATCTCCAGTCCTGTTTTGGCTCGTCATTTGTTGCCTACGAGGCTGTGCACAATTTACGGGAGAAGTACGGAAAGTTGTCATACACCAAGTTGTCTCGTCTCGAAGAAGAAATTAAGTCTACCAAGCTGGTCAAATTAGATGACAATTCCGTGTGCGAGCATCTCGACCTGGTGGAGAAGAAAATCCAGAATCTCCGTAGTGGTGGAGCTATTTTTGACAGTGACAAGCACCTTGGTCTTCTTGCTGATTCCCTCCCCGATGGTCCCGACTGGTCATCATTCAAGGACACCGTCGCGTATGGCACCCACTCAGTCGATGAGGCCATGGACAAAATTAAGGACAAGTGCCGCAAGATGAACCAGAAAAACTCGGCTTTCGTCACTCGCTACGTGAAACCTCGAATGTGTCCCGCTAAAGAAGCCCAACGAACCAAGGACATAGCCAGCAATGCCTGTTTCTATTGTCACGGGCAAGGCCATAACATCTCGAACTGCACCGAACGTGTCTACAACGATTTCAAAAGGTCCCACAAACCTGAGCCCTATGTGTCCCGTGCTTTCGCCTCCTGGGTACTCGACTCAGGAGCCACTCAGAACTATGCAAACTGTGACCAGAACCTTGTTGAAATCCGGGAAATCAACGGTTCTTCGGTGGTACTCGCTGACGGAGCTATCTGCAAGATCTACAGAGCCGGCGATACATTCGTGCACACTGGATCTCGTCAACTGAAGCTCACCAACGTTCACGTTGCGCCATCATTCGAAGAGAACCTGATATCCGTGAGCCAGCTAACCTCGAACGGTTTTAAAGTGCTCTTCGACAAACATGAAGCCATCGTATTCAAAGACAATCAAGTGTACCTGCGTGCCAAAATGATCAACAACCTGTACAGGTACATTGATACCAGTGATCATGGTGGCCGTGACTCAGCTTTGGTCACGAAGAAGCCCGATTGGCACAGTAAGTTCGGTCATCCAGGCGCAGAGAAACTGGCTGCCCTGAGGAAGCTGTATCCCGAACTGGAACTGAATCACCCAGAGAACTGTGAAACATGCCTGAGAAGTAAGCTGCACCAGTTACCGTACCGCTCAACCGAGGACCGTGGAACTGAGCCTCTCGAACTGGTCCACACCGATCTGTGTGGACAGATGCGAAAAAACCGGCTATGATGGAAGCAACCACTTCATCATCTTCATTGACGATTTCTCCAAGTACGTGGAGGTGTTTCTTCTAAAGGGCAAGTCATCAGCTGAAGTACTCGATGTTTTCAGGAAGTTCAAGTTACGGTTTGAAAACCAACTTGACCGAAAAATCAAGAGTGTCCGCAGTGACAATGGTGGGGGAGTTTGCTGGTTATTTCGGGGAGTTCCTCGCTGAACATGGAATCCAGCTCCAGCATTCTGTGCCCTACTGCCACCAGCAGAATGGAACCGCTGAGCGGACGATCCAAAAGGTGGTCACCATTGCCCGGGCGTTGATGTTTGACAGTTGTATGCCTGCCCGATACTGGCCACTGGCTCTGAAGACTGCCGCTTACCTCGCTAATCGCTGGCCACATGCCTCTTTGGATGGCCAGATCCCGTTCAAAGTTCTGTTCCCTCGAAAAGACGATGGCATCAAGAAACTACACGTGTTTGGATCGGCCGCTTATCGTTGGATTCATCACGAAAAGAAGTTGCGAGACAAGTTTGATCCAACTTCTGAGAAAATGGTGTTCGTTGGATACGCACCCGATGCCGATGCCTATTTGCTCTTGAATCGAGAAACCGGCGCCATCGTTCCAGAACGAAACGTGAAGATCATTGACGGTGTGTTCCCGTTCTGTGAGAAGAAGGAACCAGACACCGAGTGCCATTGCAAAGAGATCGAAGCGTGCAGATCAACCTGTGTCTTTCCGGAGGAGTTGATTACGGACATGATGGTGATGATTCCCCAATCAGGGGGTGCGATTCCTTCGTCTGTCTTACCTACGGCTTCGTCTGATGGTCATCAACCAAGCCAGAAGAATGCTGGTGAGACAATACCCAAGACTGTCTGGACACTGAGGAATGGTGGATTCTATGAAGAAACGGTGGAACCTATTGCGACGGTTACTGTGGCAGCGAACCCAATCCAGAATGGTCCACCCGAGGTGGTAGCGGACGCGACCAAGAATGACCCACCCGAAGTGGTAGCGGACCCGACCGAGAATGATCCATCTGCGGTGGTCGACAACCCAATCCTGAATGACCCACCTGCGGTGGTCGACAACCCGATCCTGAATGACCCACCTGAGGTGGTCGACAATCCGACCGAGAATGACCCACCTGCGGTAGTTGACAACCCGATCCTGAATGACCCACCTGCTGTGGTCGACAACCCAATCCTGAATGACCCACCTGAGGTGGTTGAGAACCAAATTGAACAACCTGCCGCGTTGCGGAGGTCAGCTCGACAAAACATCGGAGTCCCACCCGAGCGATTCGGAGAATGGGACTATACTGGTCTGGCTGCCGAGTTGAAGCATCTTAACGCCAAGGAGGTGAAAGTTCCCGCCACTTACGACGAAGCAATGAATGACCCGAACTATGCTCACTACTGGCAAGGTGCCACAAATGATGAAATCAAGTCACTGATGGAGCATCAAGTGTTTGACATTGTCAACGAAGACCCAATGAAGAAACCGATCACCACCAAGTGGGTTTTCGATATCAAGAAGAAGGCAAATGGACTGATCGACCGATTCAAGGCTCGACTAGTGGCTCGAGGTTTCTGCCAGAAGAAGGGCATCGACTATGACCAAACCTTCTCGCCTGTCGTCTCTTTTGCCTCGATTCGTTTCCTGCTGACCATCGCTGGATTACAGAAACTTCATGTCCATCAAGTTGACATCAAAACGGCCTTCCTCAATGGCTATATCGACACAGAAATCTATGTCAAGCCACCACCTGGTTATGCTGAGCCTGGAAAGGTATGGAAGTTGTGGAAATCCTTGTATGGCCTGAAACAAGCGCCCAAGTGCTGGTTCGAAAGGATGAACTCGATCCTCGCTGAGATGGGCTTCTACCCGACCAAGTCTGAGAGGTGCATCTATGTACGAAGAGATGGGACTAAGGTCAGTTATATCCTAGTCTACGTAGATGACATCCTGATCCTCACCGAAGACCTCAAAACTATGGAGGAAATCAAGAATCAACTGAAACGATTGCTTGAAGTGCGAGATTTAGGCCCGATCGGCCGGTTCCTGGGAGTTGATTTTGAGCGAAGTCAAGATATGGAGAAGCTCTCTATGTCACAGGAAAGCTATATCAACGACTTGACCGAACGATTTGGCATCTCTGAGTCGAAAATGTCTGAGTCATTGCCAGCACTAGAGGAGATTGACCTGACCCAGGACTCTGTGGATGAATCAATTCCCGTACGAAGCATCATCGGCGGATTGCTCTTCATTGCGAACATGACCAGGCCCGACATCTCATCTGTGGTCAGCCTCTTGTCAAGACATCTCCATCGTCCGAGTCACCGATTATTCAAGTACTGTAAGAAAGTGCTCAACTACGTTCGGTCGACCAAGCACAAGAAGCTACACCTGGGAAATCTAGATGGATCCAACTTGTTTGCCTACGCTGATGCTAACTTTGCACCGAGTGGTGATCGGAAATCTCAGTCCGGAGCACTGTTCCGACTTGGTGGCAGCTCAATTCATTGGTTTAGCAAGAAACAAAAGACGGTGAGTACGTCAACCACTGAGGCAGAATACATCGCCCTGGCAGCAGCAACCAACCAGGTCCTATGGCTGCAGAATCTAATGGAAGAATTGTCCATCCCTGTAAAGTACCCGACTGTGATCTACGAGGACAACCAACCCACAATGCAAGTGGCGACCAACCGGAAGAACAACTCGATGGCCAAACACATCGACACCAAATTGCACGCCTTGCAGGACTACATCCTCAAGGGCTACATCGATGTCAACTGGACGGGGACCGCGACTCAACTTGCCGATGGCCTAACCAAGACGAAGAGCGCCTCCCGAGATGCGGACAAACTGCTTGGAGTTCCGTTCCAGACAGTACCAAACCAGGGGGTGTGTTAAGTGTTGTGTTTTGGTAGTGTCCTGTAACGTCCTCTGTGGACGGTTTTTGTGTTATGTTTGGAAACGAGTAGAAAGTTCTCGAAGTGAAAACTTCACGACGCTTCTCGAATGTTCCCTCGCTGTATATAAGGCCTGATTTGTGCTCAGTCTGTTAGCTTGTTATGTGGAATAAACATCGTGTTTTTCCTGTCTCTCGTGTCCTGCAACACCTTCTGTTAAGTGTTGTGTTTTGGTAGTGTACTGTCACGTCCTCTGTGGACGGCTTTGTGTTATGTTTAGAAACTAGTAGAAAGTTCTCGAAGTGAAAACTTCACGACGCTTCTCGAATGTTCCCTCGCTGTATATAAGGCCTGATTTGTGCTCAGTCTGTTAGCTTGTTATGTTGAATAAACATCGTGTTTTTCCTGTCTCTCGTGTCCTGCAACACGTTATCAGCCACGATGTCTCTACTCGAGTACCTCGCTCGTATCCTGTGGAACCTGTACGGTTCATTCCTGCCCGATGTCTCGACTGTGATAATCATTACGGCTCTCACTGTTTTGGTCCTGTACATCATTTACCTTCGTTCCCGTCCTGTTCTCGTTCCTGCCCGTTACCAGACAAGTGTGGCTCCGGCCATCGAGTTTCCCGTTCCCGAGGATGTCCTTGTCTCGCCAGTCAACCATGTTCGTGTCATCGATGACAACCCGATTCCTATGCTCGACCAGTACAACTTTAAAACCTGGTTCTTCATGCTCTCAGTCGCCCTTGAAAGAGAGGGCCTTCTCGATGCCATCGACCACGTCTACCCGCAAGATCATCTCGTCAATCGCCAGGCAATGTGCATGGTTCTGAAGACTGTTCCAGAGAATCTCCAGTCCTGTTTTGGCTCGTCATTTGTTGCCCACGAGGCTGTGCACAATTTACGGGAGAAGTACGGAAAGTTGTCATACACCAAGTTGTCTCGTCTCGAAGAAGAAATTAAGTCTACCAAGCTGGTCAAATTAGATGACAATTCCGTGTGCCAGCATCTCGACCTGGTGGAGAAGAAAATCCAGAATCTCCGTAGTGGTGGAGCTATTTTTGACAGTGACAAGCACCTTGGTCTTCTTGCTGATTCCCTCCCCGATGGTCCCGACTGGTCATCATTCAAGGACACCGTCGCGTATGGCACCCACTCAGTCGATGAGGCCATGGACAAAATTAAGGACAAGTGCCGCAAGATGAACCAGAAAAACTCGGCTTTCGTCACTCGCTACGTGAAACCTCGAATGTGTCCCGCTAAAGAAGCCCAACGAACCAAGGACATAGCCAGCAATGCCTGTTTCTATTGTCACGGGCAAGGCCATAACATCTCGAACTGCACCGAACGTGTCTACAACGATTTCAAAAGGTCCCACAAACCTGAGCCCTATGTGTCCCGTGCTTTCGCCTCCTGGGTACTCGACTCAGGAGCCACTCAGAACTATGCAAACTGTGACCAGAACCTTGTTGAAATCCGGGAAATCAACGGTTCTTCGGTGGTACTCGCTGACGGAGCTATCTGCAAGATCTACAGAGCCGGCGATACATTCCTGCACACTGGATCTCGTCAACTGAAGCTCACCAACGTTCACGTTGCGCCATCATTCGAAGAGAACTTGATATCCGTGAGCCAGCTAACCTTGAACGGTTTTAAAGTGCTCTTCGACAAACATGAAGCCATCGTATTCAAAGACAATCAAGTGTACCTGCGTGCCAAAATGATCAACAACCTGTACAGGTACATTGATACCAGTGATCATGGTGGCCGTGACTCAGCTTTGGTCACGAAGAAGCCCGATTGGCACAGTAAGTTCGGTCATCCAGGCGCAGAGAAACTGGCTGCCCTGAGGAAGCTGTATCCCGAACTGGAACTGAATCACCCAGAGAACTGTGAAACATGCCTGAGAAGTAAGCTGCACCAGTTACCGTACCGCTCAACCGAGGACCGTGGAACTGAGCCTCTTGAACTGGTCCACACCGATCTGTGTGGACAGATGCGAAAAACCGGCTATGATGGAAGCAACCACTTCATCATCTTCATTGACGATTTCTCCAAGTACGTGGAGGTGTTTCTTCTAAAGGGCAAGTCATCAGCCGAAGTACTCGATGTTTTCAGGAAGTTCAAGTTACGGTTTGAAAACCAACTTGACCGAAAAATCAAGAGTGTCCGCAGTGACAATGGTGGGGAGTTTGCTGGTTATTTCGGGGAGTTCCTCGCTGAACATGGAATCCAGCTCCAGCATTCTGTGCCCTACTGCCACCAGCAGAATGGAACCGCTGAGCGGACGATCCAAAAGGTGGTCACCATTGCCCGGGCGTTGATGTTTGACAGTTGTATGCCTGCCCGATACTGGCCACTGGCTCTGAAGACTGCCGCTTACCTCGCTAATCGCTGGCCACATGCCTCTTTGGATGGCCAGATCCCGTTCAAAGTTCTGTTCCCTCGAAAAGACGATGGCATCAAGAAACTACACGTGTTTGGATCGGCCGCCTATCGTTGGATTCATCACGAGAAGAAGTTGCGAGACAAGTTTGATCCAACTTCTGAGAAAATGGTGTTCGTTGGATACGCACCTGATGCCGATGCCTATTTGCTGTTGAACCCAGAAACCGGCGCCATCGTTCCCGAACGCAATGTGAAGATCATTGATGGTGTGTTCCCGTTCTGTGAAAAGAAGGAACCAGACACCGAGTGCCACTGCAAAAAGATTGAAGAGTGCCGATCAACCTGTGTCTTTCCGGAGGAGCTAATTACGGACATGATTGTGACGATTCCCCAATCAGGGGGTGCAATTCTTTCGTCTGTCTTACCTACGGCTTCATCTGATGATCATCAACCAAGTCAGAGGGATGGTGGTCAGACAATACCCAAGACTGTCTGGACCCTGAGAAATGGTGGATTCTATGAAGAAACGGTGGAACCTATTACTACGGTTACTGTGGCAGCCAACCCAATCCAGAACGGTCCACCTGAGGTGGTAGCGGACCCATCCCAGAATGATCCATCCGTAGTGATATCGAACCCGACCGAGAATGATGCACCTGAGGTGGTTGACAACCCGATCTTGAATGACCCACCGGAGGTTGTAGCGGACCCGACCGAGAATGACCCACCGGCGGTGGTTGACAACCCGATCCTGAATGACGCACCTGCGGTGGTCGACAACCCGATTCTGAATGACGCACCTGCGGTGGTCGACAACCCGATCCTGAATGACGCACCGGCGGTGGTCGACAACCCAATCCTGAATGACCCACCTGAGGTGGTTGTGAACCAAATTGAACAACCTGCCGCATTGCGGAGGTCAGCTAGACGAAACATCGGAGTTCCACCCGAGCGATTCGGAGAATGGGACTTTACTGGTCTGGCTGCCGAATTGAAGCATCTTAACGCCAAGGAGGTGAAAGTTCCAACCACTTATGACGAAGCTATGAATGACCCGAACTATGCTCACTACTGGCAAGGTGCCACCAACGATGAAATCAAGTCACTGATGGAGCATCAGGTGTTTGACGTTGTCGATGAAGACCCAATGAAGAAACCGATCACCACCAAGTGGGTTTTCGATATCAAGAAGAAGGCAAATGGACTGATCGACCGATTCAAGGCTCGACTAGTGGCTCGAGGTTTCTGCCAGAAGAAGGGCATCGACTATGACCAAACCTTCTCGCCTGTCGTCTCTTTTGCCTCAATCCGTTTCCTGCTGACTATCGCGGGATTACAGAAACTCCATGTCCATCAAGTTGACATCAAAACGGCCTTCCTCAATGGCGATATCGACACTGAAATCTATGTCAAGCCACCACCTGGTTATGCTGAGCCTGGAAAGGTATGGAAGTTGTGGAAATCCTTGTATGGCCTGAAACAAGCGCCCAAGTGCTGGTTCGAAAGGATGAACTCGATCCTCGCTGAGATGGGCTTCTACCCGACCAAGTCTGAGAGGTGCATCTATGTACGAAGAGATGGGACTAAGGTCAGTTATATCCTAGTCTACGTAGATGACATCCTGATCCTCACCGAAGACCTCAAAACTATGGAGGAAATCAAGAATCAACTGAAACGATTGCTTGAAGTGCGAGATTTAGGCCCGATTGGCCGGTTCCTAGGAGTTGATTTTGAGCGAAGTCAAGATATGGAGAAACTCTCTATGTCACAGGAGAGCTATATCAACGACTTGACCGAACGATTTGGCATCTCGGAGTCGAAAATGTCTGAGTCATTGCCAGCACTCGAAGAGATTGACCTGACCCAGGACTCTGTGGATGAATCAATGCCCGTACGAAGCATCATCGGCGGCTTGCTCTTCATTGCGAACATGACCAGACCCGACATCTCATCTGTGGTCAGCCTCTTGTCAAGACATCTCCATCGTCCGAGTCACCGATTATTCAAGTACTGTAAGAAAGTGCTCAACTACGTTCGGTCGACCAAGCACAAGAAGCTAAACCTGGGAAATCTCGATGGTTCCAATTTGCTAGCCTACGCGGATGCTAACTTTGCACCGAGTGGTGATCGGAAATCTCAGTCCGGAGCACTGTTCCGACTTGGTGGCAGCTCAATTCATTGGTTTAGCAAGAAACAAAAGACGGTGAGTACGTCTACCACCGAAGCTGAATACATCGCTCTGGCTGCAGCAACTAACGAGGTCTTATGGCTGCAAAATCTAATGGAGGAATTGTCCATTCCTGTAAAGTACCCGACTGTGATCTACGAGGACAACCAACCCACAATGCAAGTGGCGACCAACCGGAAGAACAACTCGATGGCCAAACACATCGACACCAAATTGCACGCCTTGCAGGACTACATCCTCAAGGGCTACATCGATGTCAACTGGACGGGGACCGCGACTCAACTTGCCGATGGTCTAACCAAGACGAAGAGCGCCTCCCGAGATGCTGACAAACTGCTTGGAGTTCCGTTCCAGACAGTACCAAACCAGGGGGTGTGTTAAGTGTTGTGTTTTGGTAGTGTACTGTCACGTCCTCTGTGGACGGCTTTGTGTTATGTTTAGAAACTAGTAGAAAGTTCTCGAAGTGAAAACTTCACGACGCTTCTCGAATGTTCCCTCGCTGTATATAAGGCCTGATTTGTGCTCAGTCTGTTAGCTTGTTATGTTGAATAAACATCGTATTTTTCCTGTCTCTCGTGTCCTGCAACACCTTCGTCATGGTTAACCGGTTCAATACGTTGAAAACACTTGACCATATAATTTGAGGCACGTTAAGTTGCTTGATGTACTCAATTGTGGTAACTAACCTTGAATAAATTTTGGCTGAAAATTGGCAAATTCAAGAAGTCTAAATGTTCGATGATGTGCTGAAAGTAGGTAGCGAACGCTTTAATGAATTCTTCATCATCCGGATGATCCATCTTGATCACATCGATGAAGCGGTAGACCAACAGTTCAATTGACATTGGAGGGAGGACTTGTCTCGGTAGAAGAACACAAGTATATACAGTAAGTCAACTTGTAGTGTGATAATGATATGCCAAAAGCTCTGGGAAGTTGAACCAAATTTATAGTGCCCAACAGTGCATTGTTGTGAGTATGGTTCGATATTGATTTATTCGACAAATTCAAATTGATTCAGAATTGAATTTGTGAAATAACAATTCAGTTCTTCATTTACGTCTTAACTTTTTGCCATTGGAAAAATTTAAATGAGGATAGCGCGAAGCATTTGCAGTTACACTTTTAATAATTATAATAAGGTAGACGTTATTTATTGTGAAAAGCTCACTTTATTAAAAATTTAAATAAAAATGGAAATGCTTAAACACCATCTCGAACAAATCTATTAAAGTCCATCCACCGGATATTGTTGGTCTTGATCCTGTTGGTTGGCTTGAATAATGAAGTTCGTAGGGCTGAACCTCAAATAGGCGATCGACTTGACTTGATTCGATGGTGCTCGTGTTTTGCTCGAACTTTGTTCTGCAGATCTTCTGGGACTTGAGGATAATTGTCCGAGTGTGACACTTGAGCGACTCGAAAACCTGCCAGAAGAGCCCTGCAACATTCCATGGGATCCACGGCCACAATCAGAACTTGATGAGGCTTGAGGTGATGCTTGTCCCAGGCGAGCTTCTTGAGTTTCTTGATCGTCCTAATCGGATCTTGATCGTCATTGAGAAACTGGTCAAAAAACTGCCCAAATCAGCTGGATCTTGATTTCTGGTGTGCGAGATAATTCTTGTCTCTTTATCCGGATCCAATCGGTTGAGAGCACTTGACCAGATGATTTGATGCACTTGTTGTTGCTCGAAGTAATTGAACGTAGCAACGAAATCTGGTTCGATAGCCAGGCCAAATTTCCTTTTCGCAATTGCATCCTCAAGCACCAGATTGGATAGTTGGCTAAAGCAAGGACTGAGGCTGAAGCTTGGCAGATCTTCGAGATAGTGGTCATCAAGGATGAATTGCACGTATGCTGCGAAAGCTTCTACGAATTCTTCGTCGTCCGGATGGCCAAAATCGGGGATTTCGGGTGCATTGGGCTTGGTATTCCATCGAGAATGTTCGTGAATTTGCTTTATTATTTTGAAAAAGCTGAACGATTCATTCAAATTACGCGATTTAAGGAAATCGTGCACGTGTTGATAAACCAACACTCGTCACGATAATCGCTTCGATTCTTGATTACATCGACGAAACGATATACCACCAGGCGAACCTTGTCTACAAACGCCTGATGGGTCATAGCCATTGCAAACGGTCGGTTGAGAGCGATTGAAGGGTCTTCGGCTGACTTATAAAGAGAGCTTGAGTCTTGAGGAGGTAGGTAGTCTTGAGGAGAGTCTGGTAGTCTTCAAATAGTTTTCACAAAGTTTTCAAAATCTTTAAAATCTTTTTCTTCACAGCGATTTGAGCATAGCCAAGCGGTCCATTTATAAAGACAATCTGCTTCATTCAGTGCAACAACACAGGAATCCAATTAAAATCGAGCAATAATCAATTTCTTGTCGTTTGTTGTATCGGCTGATACTCGCATTTGATTGTTGCTCTGTCCGAGACTATAAAAGCTCATGAGCAAGCCTACTGAGCCCAATCCCTTTCTTCAGCAACTTGTTTTCACAATTCATCACGCCTCCCTCCCGTTCATCACTCTATGCTTTATTCATATATTTATTTATGATTTGAACTCACCCAACGTATTCAACAAATCATTCAACCCCCATCCCTTTAAATTTGACAGCAGTTTCACCAGAACCCAGAATTCCCCGCCTGGAAACCGTATGTTTCAACTCGATTGCATATGCAAGTAACAGATTGTGTTGAAATTTCTGTTTCTGTTATATCTTTCTGCTTGGCTAAGACCAGACCCAAATTCCAATTCTAATTTGAGACACTTGAACTCATTAGTTACTAGGAAGATACATCCGTACGCTGCCAACATGAAGTCCTGTTCCCTTAAGACTTTTTCTGTCCACTTGGTTCCGACTCATCAAAGTCATCATCAAAATCATTCTCATGACTCACCGGACGTTAGTGGTTGACAATGTTGGATTTGTCATATATTGATTATTCAATGTCATCAAGAATTTGATCATTCTTAAGATGAAGATGTAGATTTTTGGAAATTATTGAAGAAAACTTTTACTGACAATTCCTGACAATTTACTGACTTTTCCTAAAAAATAATTATTTCAAGTATTTGTTTGCCTTGCGTCTCAGTCCTTGATTTTTGGTCTTATACACAAGCTGGTTACTGTGAATTAAATTGAACAAAAATGCAAATTAAAAGCGTTTTAAAATTTCAGACAACTAAATGTTCTCAAGAAGAGAACAAAGCACAAAAAAGTCTTTTTCAAACTACCCAATGATTTTGCAACATCTTTTAGATTATCCAGATAAAACGATTTTGAAACTTATAAGGCATCAACTTTTTGTTTGCAATTCGAGTAGCCATAAACCAAAAACATCGAAACAATAGAAGTTACTTCGAAAATGGCTCAAGGAAATTCCAAATTTCAGTTTTGTTTTATTTTTACTAGTGGACCCTGCGGGTGCTAAATTTGAAATTTGAACTTATAAAGTGTAATATATTAGAACAGAGAACTTTCATGCCTGCATGCAAGCATGCCTCTAAAATCGTGCCTGTATAGAAGCATGGAGGTTTTATGCCTCGATAGAGGAATGGAGGAAAGCGCGCTTCCATAGAGGAACTGCTAAAACCATTCTTCTCCTCAGGAACGTCGCACCATGCTTGAGGAGAGGAATCATAGGCGATGCCTTTCTTGAGGAACCATAAAATCATGCCTGTATTGAAGAATGGTATTAATAATGCCTCCCTTGAGGCATGAAATTTAACAAAATTACACCCAAATTAAATGTACGAATATCGTAGAATGTTTTATTGATCATACTGGTAAGAAATTAACAGGCTAACTATTCAAAGCAGGTTATTGACGATATTTCTTAGAAGTACGAGTTGAACCATTAGATTTCCTAGGTCTGCTCGTCTTTTATGCACAAGTTGAACATCATTTTGAATTGTTCGTTGTTCTTCTAGAAAGAATTCATCAGTTCCAGTAGTCAGTACAGCCGTTGCAACATCAGCAGGTCCTGTAACCAGTTCAGCTTCTTTAGTCAGTCCAGCAGTTGCATTCGGCCAAAACGTTCAAAATCAAAAACGGTTGAATCAGTCAAACCAGAATCATCGTTTCCACTATTTTTAATTTGAAATGATGTTTGTGGTTGTACCAACTGGTGTTGGTGAAAGCGAATGAAAGTAGAATTAATTAGTGGTCATTCGAGTTAGTGTTTAACAGCTTAGACTTTTGTTGATTCAATCACAGCTATGATATAAATAGGAAAATTGTAAAAATAAATTCAAACAAAATCAAATTACACTTACCATTTTTTATGTAAAAGCTCTCATTTCATCCGCAGAGAGATTTGAGGTATTTACTTTATGCAGCCATAACGAAAGTTACAAATTTGTTGGAGTACATCGAAGTATATCCAGGTGTGAAAGACACAAAATAACAAATTACAAACAGAAAATCGTAATGCGATCGGGGACAGCGTGTGTGGCGTGTGTTGACAGGAAATAACATGCGTTGCCGTATATCGCCTTCACTTTCCGTGTGTACTGTGGTCTTGGCCAAAGTGGCGCTAGCGCAGTGCTGCAGTACATAGTTCGCCAGTGAATCACCACGCGTGTTTGGTTTGCGCTAATAGCTCTTCCTAGCTAACAAGTAAGTTAGCAGTTTCTCCTTGTTCGGTGGTTTTTTAAATTCAATAAAAAAGTTTATTCTGGATCCGATATGCTAGATCACCGAATCAATTATCTATTTACATTTATTTAAATACAAAAATAAGATTGTCTGGCAAGCCAGGCAAAGTGCGAGACTCTTAAAAAATTGAAACTTTAACTATCAACTGAGAAACTTTTTAAAAACGACTTTATTTGATCCATTTGGATCACTAAAGAGGTGTATTGGGACTAATATTTTTATTTAAAATGTGCAACACATTTATTCATCATTTTCAACGTAGTGACCACAAAAAATCTTTTTAAAAAACTTGGCGCTACTAAAATTGAGCGTCATGATCCATGGCGCCCAGTTTTTGGTGTGACTAGTTGATTACATATACTCCCTAGTGTATGTATGAGAAATTTGGTAATTTTAGGGTCTACGGTCCTCTCAGAATATGGACAAAGGTTTACAGACGGACAGACAGACGGTCAGACAGACAGACACGATGGAAATAGCATAAAGCTTACGACTCTAAAAGAGTCTCGCTAAAAAAAAGATGCTAAGTTTTTTTTATTATCAAAGGAATACTTTAATATTATGTATTTTAAATATTTTTTTCAATAATTAAAACGTTTTTGGTACTTAACTTAATATTAAATTAAAATAATAATTAATCAATTTAATTGAGATGGAACTTTTGAACAATTGCATCATTTGCCAAATGAGTAGATATTCATTTATGCAATCAAATAAAAGTAGCATTCTTCATTAGAGGAATGCAACAACATACAACTCCTCTATAAAGGCATCAGTTTAGGCATTCCTCTAGACAGGAATTGCAAACAATTTCAATTCCTGTATACAAGCGTCTAATGATCTATTCCTCCATGGAAGCATGCTTAGAAGCTCAATTCCTCTATTGAGGCATGTTTACGTCCATTCCTCCATAGAAACTCTAAAGTTTTCTGTGTGATAAGTAAGACCAAGGATTATATCCGTGGTCTTTAGTCTGAACGTGATACCACTTGAACCACAATGCCCTCACAAACCCATCTTAAATCTAAACCCAATCCATCACGACACCTAACCTACCTAACATCTAGACAAAACCCATTCCTAAACAGCACCTAATTTACATAACGCCTAACGCCTAACCCAATCCTACACGGCACCAAACCTACCTCTAACACCTAAACCAAACCCCAATCCTGCACGGCACTTGACCCACATAAAACTTTCTCACATTGTTGCACTCAATGTTGGATACACAGGAAAATAGCTTGACCCTCAAACAGAAGAATGACTTAGGTGAAATTTGAATGACAGCTATATCTAAAACACAACTTTTTGAACTTTAGAGAACGATATGCACAAATTCACATAATTTTGATGCATCTCTGCCAAATTTCATCCAAACTGGCAAAGAAACCTCGGATCTTTTTAGATCTTTTCCATCGTTCCATCGGTTCGGTCAAGTAGATTTTTTAAAAATCAGGAAATAAATTCATGAAATCAATAAAAAAATCACAATTGAAGATTCACTTCACTATTTGAATTCTTCATTCGATAAAAGAATTCAAAACTAAAGTCCTTAATTTCAGCATCGAGACTATTAATAAGTGTCTCACTTTGTTCCAAGTGGACCATTGTCGAGAGTGGGCTATTTAGTCGGCGTATCTTCGTGTTTGAACATGAGAACTTTGTAACTCTTAAACTTTCGTATTGAAACTTGAATGAAGGAGCTTTATTGTCTGAGCGGGGGCGAAGCGAAGCTTCGCCTAAGCGAAAGACTTCTACCATGACTTTTTGCGTTTGTTGTAAACAATATTGTGCAAAAACTACTGAACCAAATTGTCCAAAATTTTCAGGTTAAGCTCAGGTAACAGTGCGATTGTGCCGAAAAATAGCAGTTTGTTCAAAAACGCAAAGATAAGATAAATCGTGTAGCGCCACCTGGTGTTGAGAATTGTAACTATTGACAACAACAGCTGATAATGTAGCTATTTCAATCACACAGACGTGTTTTGTTTTGTTGTTGTCATTCGTGAATCGAAAGTTACAAAAAGTTTTGTCACTTTTGATTGTGAATAGTTTTTAAATACATTGGGTAGAAGGTCCGTCTTATCCTGTGTTTAGGTTACGCACTAACTACACTCCAAGAATGTAATGTATCAGGTGTACCTATAGATTATGAAATGGCTCGATGAGGAGGATGTGTGAGAAGGAGTAAATGGTTTAACTGATACACTCTAGATAATATGTTTACGAATTAGAAACTCATCGATTCCGGCGAGGTCCAACCTGTATTGCAAAATCTCACCGATATAGAGATAATGCTCATCGTCGTGTACAAACTGGTGATTTGTCTTTATCGTCTGCCGACATGAATTCTATGGTAACAGATATATTGAAGTTCAATTTGAACCAATGGATTCAATTGACCCCTTTGGATCAAAGAATGATTCTTTTGTGTATTGATCTAATTTAGGGCAAACCTGGCTACTATTGACAACAAGGACTCAGTTGCAATTGAGGAGATTCAATGCAATTGAGGGAATCAATGCATCTGCAGAGACTCAATATTTACGCATATGGGACGCATTAATGTGTGTGTGGAAATTGAGGAATGCAGTACGTGGAAGCAAGACTTTGACGATTTAGCTAGCACTGGGATTTCATTATCCTTGAATTGGGATACCAATAACCTTAAACAAACAGAAAAAGGCACCAAAATTGCAAAAATGTTTGTGCACCTTTGTGGGATATAAAGTTGTGGGAGTTGATATACAATGATTTTTTAGTAATAAAATAAAATAATTTCTCGAGTAGCGGGGTTGGGGGGAGTGCCCGCTCAGACTATGCTCCTTTGGAGCCAATGATGTTAAAATTCTCATGAGAGGACATCGAGTAGAGTTTACTTGGGTAGAGTTTATTTGTGGGCGCGTCGTTGTCACAGGAGTAAGGCATTCCATATTGTGGTGGTGAGCCACCTATGTTCGAGTTCGATGAAGGATCGGTATAATTTAAGTACGATACCGAACTATAAAACAAAATATGCTTTGGGGGGTTAAAAAATATCATCTGTATTCACAAAAGTTCGTTTTGCTAAACGGAACTTTCCACATTGCATCGATTTCGTAAAGCCCCCGTCATTATTTCCAAAATCAAGAAGCGTCACATATCAAAAATTCAAGGATTTGATGCCTACGCACAAGATCAGAATAATAGCAAAGAATGAAACCACAATAAATGTAACTTTATTGAACATTGATTTAAAAATTGAAGATAAAATCTTCAAAATATTTGTCCCATGGGCGCGTCTTGTGCTTTCATCGTCGTCTTCTCTGAGTTTTGATTTTCGCCAGGAAACTCTTCAAAAAATCTTGTTAAATCGCAGCATTACTTGTACGGAATGAAGCCTTGTGTTCCATCGCCTTGAGAACAGATAATTTGAGGCACTTTGAGTTGCTTGAAGTGCTCAAATGTAGTCCGAACTCTGGTTCAATTGGCAACGCTATATACTTTCGCTCCATCCTCAGTAATCTGCTTATATAAAATTTAAAAGCAGGAATCTTGGCTGAAGTTGGGCAAATTCTCAAAGTCTGAATGGTCGAGAATGTGTTGGCAGTACGCGGCGAGTGCTTCATAGTATTCTATCTTGATGGGCAAAATCGAGAATTTGGGGAGCGTTAGGATTGCTGTTGGCCCGTGAATGTTCGTGTATCTGCTGAAGTATCTTGAAGAGGCTGAAGGAAATTGCCTCTCTAGATGTTATATATTCAGCAATGTTGGGATACACAAACGACAAACATTCGTCGATATAGTCGCTTCGTTTCTTGATAACATCGAAGAAACGATAGACCACCAGTTGAACTCTATCGTCAACGAATTGCTAAGGAGTCATAGCGAACGAAAGAGCGCTTGTTGAGTCTTTGGTTAGCAAGGAAGATTGGAGTCTTCAATGGGGAGTCGAAAAGGGTTTTCAGTAACAGTTGAGTAGTCAAATAGTTTTCAAATTTTTCAAAATCTTCACCACGAATCGGCTTGTCATCAAGGGACTGAACGATAGAGTCTTAAGATCTTGCGAGTCTTCGGTGGGTTCAGCAAGGAAGAAGGGAGTCTTTAGGTAGGAGTCCGGCAAAGGCTTTGCGGGACATTGGAAGGAGAACTTGTCCCGAGGAAGAACACAAGTACAAAGAGTAAGTCAACTTGTAACGTGATGAGATAATATGCCATAGCATTGGAAGGTTAGACCAAATTTATAGTGCCCCACTGTGTTGGGTGTGCATGGTTCGAAATTGATTTATTTGGCACAAATTCAAATTGATTCAGAATCGAATTTGTGAAATTGACTTACTAACTTTTACGGGTCTAACCAGCTTTGTTGAAGTATGAGTTCGCGCGTTACTACGTTGTACGTTGTACCCACTTAAGAAAGTTCTAGACTAGAACTTCTAGTTAAACCACTTTTCTAGTCAAAGTAGTGCACAAGCATAAGCGGAGTCCGAGGAGCTTCTTTATACTGTTTGCTCTATTTAGTCAGCAAATTTAATGTCAGAAGAATGAGTGACATTAAATTTTTTTAGAATATGCACAATTAAAAAAATGTAAACTGTGGCGGTGGTGGGCACCGCTGTGTGTTCTATGTTCGAAGGGAACGGTACTACTTAAGTCCGTGTTCCAGTTGCCAGTTGGCATTCAATTCGACCTGTGCCTTTCGAGCTGTAACCTCCTTTCAGTACACTCGAACCTTCATTAAAGTTCTTAAACCAGTGCTCGTTGCCTTTACTCGCCCTCTACCCGTTTACAACTGGTGGCAGCGGTGTAGCGATACGAAGCCGTCCTCGATCGACTTTATCAAGTTTCTGGTGACTAGTTGGAAGACAAGCTTGGTCTGGTCTTGCGTCTAAAGGTCTTCAAGTTTCACAAGTGGTCAGGTTTTTCTGCCGGGTTTGGTTCTATTTGGTCTTGGTATTTGGTATATTTGGTCTTTTCTGGCTGGCATCCACGGTTGGACTGACACTTCGAGAACCCAGAAGCAGTACCGACAAGTGACAAGCTCAAGTTACTACCAACCTGCTATCATCGAAATTTGGAATTTCGATCTCACGAAGGATGACGTCCTAAGACGCCAAACGCTTAGTGCCTGAAAGTTCCACGTCACCAAAATACCAAGTCGAACACGTACAAACCCCGAACAAGGCTGAGGAAGAAGCACAATTCGAACAATTCGAAAAGTGCCGTACCAGACTGAACAACATTGACAAGGTGTGCGCCGCACTGTGCGGCAAGATCTTCGATAAGATAGAGCAAGATCCGCAAGGAGTTCCAGGCGGATGTGGACGAACAAATCTCCAAGCTGCAGGAAAGTTCCAACTGAAGATCAAAGCGACCATATGGGTTGTAGCTTGTGCCCTTTAACCATTGTACATTGAATTATTGTTTTACAGGTTTAAATCGTCCTGACATCGACAAAATCGTCAATAGAATTAAAAGCGATCGAAGAGATGCGATTCAAGAAGACCGAGGACATCGAGAAAGCTACCCAAGTAGACATTGCGAACTTTTGCAAGCAATGTCAGAGTAACCTATTTATGGTGAAAAACTCACTTTATTGAAAATTTAAATAAAAATGAAAATGCCTAAACACCATCTCGATGAACTCTAATGAAGTTCATCCCATCCACCGGATCTTGTTGGTCATGACCTTTATTCGATTGTACTCGTGTTTTCAAACTTTTTTCAGAAGATCTGCTGAAACTTGAGGAAAATCAATCGAGTGTGACACTTGAGCCACTTGAAAACCTGACAGAAGAGCGCTGCAGCATTCCATGGGATCCACGGCCACTATCACAACTTTGATGATGCTTTAGATGAAATTTGTCCCAGGCGAGCATCTTGAGTTTCTTGATCGTTTTAATTGGATCTTCATCTTCTATGTGAAACTCGTCAAAATATCTGGTCAAATCAGCTGGATCTTGATTTCTGGTATGCGAAATGATTCTTGCCTCTTTATCTGGATCCAATCAATTGAGAGCACTTGACCAGATGAATTGAGGCACATTACGTTGCCGGAAGTGTTCAAATGTTGAAACGAAATCAGGTTCGATAGCCAGGGAAAATTCCTTTTCGAAACTGCATCCTCAAGCACCAGATTGGATAGTTGGCTAAAGCAAGAACTTTTTCTGAAGCTTAGCAGATCTTCGAGATAGTGGTCATCAGAATGAATTGCACGTATGCTGCGAAAGCTTCTACCAATTTTTCGTCGTCTGTATGTCCAAAATCGGGGATTTCGGGAGCATTGGGCTTGGTATTCCATCTTTGAAGAATGTTCGTGAATTTGCCCTATTATTTTGAAAAGGCTGAACGACACATTCTTCCTCGATTTAAGGAAATCGAGCACGTGTTGATAAACGATTAACCAACACTCGTCACGATAATCGCTTCGATTCTTGATTACATCGACGAAACGATATACCACCAGGCGAACCTTGTTGTCTACAAACGCCTGATGGGTCATACGGTTGGTTAGGAGCGCTTGAAGAATCTTCCGGCTGAAATGTAAAGAGAGCTCGAGTCTTATAATAAAACAAAGTCCAAAATGAAAAATCCAGCCACCTGCCGCTAAAGTACATACATTTATCTTTAATCTTTAGCCATAGAAAAGCAAAATCGGTCCAGAGATGAAAAAACTGTGTGGGTATGAAAATATTCGTCAAATCCTGTCATTTTTGTAAATCAGCTCTTTTGGCTGAAAAGACGCTGCGTCCCGCCTTAAGTTGAAACTGTAGATTTTTGGAAATTATTGAAGAAAACTTGTCAGATCGAAGCACAGAGAATCAAGGCGACAGATGCAAATAGATTAGATTTAATAAAAAAAATTCACAAATCAGAGAATTAGATCAGTTCAGTTCGGTGTCATGACATTAAAAATCAAAAATCACAATTCAAGATCAATTCTCAACTCACACTGACTCTCTTTCTATTTGTGAAATGTTTATATGTAGTTGCATTACTTAGCAATTCGAATTCCATCTATTGCTTGTGTGGAAAATGTATGTAAGATACCTCGCCTGTTCGGTATCTTGTATTCTGTAATTTATTGTACTTTTGTATTTTAATGTACGGTGAGCGGTTGTTTCTTGGGTCTGTCGGTCCAGGCAACTGTGTTTTTTTGTTGTTGTTATTGTTGTAACCCTCCGTGCCGTGCTGCCTAATCATCGTGCCTGTCCTCCCTCCGCCGCCTTGCGTCATCCTTCATCATCGTTTGGCGCGCTCTCACTTCCCCCACTGTCCCGCTGATGCCCTCTACTACGTGCGCACTCAGAAGAAAAGGCGCGCAACCAAGTCTCGCGCGCGCGGGAAAAGAACGCGCTCTGGCCCTGCTCGCTTCAGTTCTAGTCAAGACAACTGTCGAAGACGAAGCAACCAATCAAATCGCAGCGTTGGCCGCGCTGGGCGGAGTTTCGTGTTTGTGATTTGGTGGTGTCGTATAAAAAGCAGCCGCACGGAGAGGCCTCTTGTCTTTTGTTTTGTTCTCGTACAGCGAAAGTCCACGTACCGCTGTGTGTTGTTAGTCTCACCAAGAAGCCTTTGACTGCGACTTGGGATAGAACTGCTCACCAGTACATTCTCGTTTTCCCGGTTATTTTGGAATAAAGTTTACCGTTTCACCCGTATTCTGGTCTTATTCCCCTTATTCATCGCGTTTGGGCTCGTTCCGGAATCACTCGATTAGAACCAGCACCTTTCAAGACGGCAGGATTTTCTCATCGTTGACGAAATCTTACGAAGCCTCCACTCCACCACAAGTCTGCAACCTTCTCTCATCTCCCTCTTGAAGATCACTCTTTGTGATCCTTCATCTTTCTTCCCCCGGACGCCAAAAGTAGTAAGTGCAATTAACATTTTTGCTTTGTTCGGTATCCGCTAGTGATAGTAGTTTATGCGTGTTCTGTTCCATCACGGACTGAGCACATTCTCATCGCCTGTTCTGTTCCGAGGTCTCACTTTGTTGCCTTCGTGCCAAAGTTCACTCATGATCTCCGTGTAATCGTTATTTTGTCATTTGTCATTTTCCGGACGATGCTTTCCGAAAATGTCCACCTTTGCTAGGGAGTACGTGCGTAGGGTCAACGAGTTTAATCTCGCTTTGATCAATTTTATGTTGAATAGTTGCGATTCTGATTATCCAGCGTTAGCACAACGTTTGGATGATATTTCCGATTTTATCGACAAGTCCTCTGAGGATGACGCTGTCAAGCTTGACCACCACAACAAACAGCGCGAACTGCTGTCGATGTTGTCCAACGCTCGATCCCAGGTTAATAGTAATGTTCCTTCTGTTCAACCGCCTGTATTGCAGTGTCCTCCTAGTCCACCGAATCTTTCATTTAACGGTGACTTCTCCAACTTTCGTGGATTTCTAGTCGACTTTGAGTCCCTAGTTCATTCCAATCCTTTGTATAGTCCCGATTACAAGAAAGCTCTCTTAGTGTCGTTTCTTAAAGGTAGTTTCAAAGAGCTGTTCTTTGGGACGATCCAACTTCGTAATCTCCATTCGTATGATCAAGTGTTTCAATGCTTCAAGAGATGGTTCACGGAGAACCTTGGTCATTGTTACAAACTCTTGGATCAAATACGACAACTTCCAATAGTCAGTTCAGATTACTCGTGTACTGAACTCCAATCCTTCCTTGATAGTTTCAATACTCTTTGGCCCATGTGTTGCCAATGCAGTCCCGAATTTGTTGTTCGTTTCAAATCTGCGTTCATGTCTTTACTTCCAGTTGAGATCCTTGAAAAGGTCCAGGATAAGGGCGATT
The DNA here is from genome assembly GCA_023373905.1 of Rhizoglyphus robini. NCBI lineage: Eukaryota > Metazoa > Arthropoda > Arachnida > Sarcoptiformes > Acaridae > Rhizoglyphus > Rhizoglyphus robini. Next base: position 954,864 of record JAKIJQ010000071.1, on the reverse strand, counting down.
TCATTTCGGTGGTTGCCCCAACCCTGATCCGGATCATCAAACAGAAGTTGGAGCGTGACGAGTGTTATCGTCTGAATGGTGTTGCCTCTGTGACCGAGAGTGTAGTTCGGGTCAATCAAGCACACCCAATTGTATCGAATTCTGGTTCCACGCGCATTCCCGTTCGAACCTCAGTTACTCCACCAATTTCGGAACTAGTTGTTCGTAACTTCGTTCCCACTCCACCTCCTCTTGCGTCGCCCATACGAAAATCCAACGATGGCTACCAATGGCGACGTAAGTCTCCATCGTGTTTGCCTAAACCGCGAACTCCCCAAGATGGTTACGAATGGCGCCGAAAGCCTCCATCTCCTTTGTCTAATAATTCGATTCGTCCTTCTATTGTGGCTGAGAATCCCTCTCCACCAGTAATGTCCGCTCATGTTGAAACAGTTCCACCTTGCATTCTGCAAGGGTGTGACGAAGTTCCAGTTGTAATAGTTGAACCTTGCAGTCCGCAAGGGTGTGATGAGGAAGTTCAGAGTGATATGCCTGAATCTTTCCGAGAATCCGTTTCCGTTCCTGATCCTGTGAGCTTCGCCTCCGAGATCAGTCCTGATGTTCCTATAGTGGCGGATGACCCAATTCTCCCCACTCACAATTTGATTGTTGATAACGAGTTGGTTGAACCGCCACCGGTCCCAGCTCAGTCCCTTGATTCAACCGTGGTTGTTTGTAACGAAATTTCCCAACAACCACCTGTTCCTTCACTTCCACTCGATTATGATTCAGTGGTTAGTCACAAATTGACTGAACCAATTCCACTTCTTCCCACTGTTCCCGAGGATGAGTCTTCCACTCCCTCCGGTGTGATCAAACCGTGTTCTTCCCCTTCGCTTGATGCTAGTTCCGTTTCTTCTCAAGCTGATTTCCTTTCCGAGTTCCGAATTCGTCCAATGGTTGAGCCGTTGTGCCCCATTGTGAAATTTAATGATCCCAAGACTGCTGCGGTTATCCGACAGTCATTGGTTGATGTTTTCGTTGTTCGAGAAGCAATCCGTCGCATTTTGCACTGGTTTGCACTTTCACTCCTTGCATTCTGCAAGGGTGTGACGTTGATCTTTGACCGTGGGAAATCGTTTCAACGGTGGAATTGTAACGTTCGAGAGTGGTCAGATGTCCGAATGGCGACTGACACTGGAGAATCTAAGAGTGCGCAGCACATCCCTGATGTGTCGCTGTGTACTTTATTGTACCGTTTAGACCGGGACAAGGGCGATGAACTTTGTCTCAACATTAATCCTAGTTGATCCGAACATTGCGAACTTGGAAATTGCCGCGCTACTAACTCCCTTTTTCCAGTTTGCTCTTTTCCCCAATCATCAACTTAGGTTGATCACACAACACAATACACACTTTGTTGATCACCATTCCACACACACAGACTATCTTTTCTATCCTTGTTTGTCAATTCTTTTCTCACAAACAATTACACAACTATTATTATTGTCCTTTACATTATTCTTTTCAGCGTTCCAATTGTCACTCGAAAAGGATGTAAAGAGGGTGTGATGTAAGATACCTCGCCTGTTCGGTATCTTGTATTCTGTAATTTATTGTACTTTTGTATTTTAATGTACGGTGAGCGGTTGTTTCTTGGGTCTGTCGGTCCAGGCAACTGTGTTTTTTGTTGTTGTTATTGTTGTAACCCTCCGTGCCGTGCTGCCTAATCATCGTGCCTGTCCTCCCTCCGCCGCCTTGCGTCATCCTTCATCATCGTTTGGCGCGCTCTCACTTCCCCCACTGTCCCGCTGATGCCCTCTACTACGTGCGCACTCAGGAGAAAAGGCGCGCAACCAAGTCTCGCGCGCGCGGGAAAAGAACGCGCTCTGGCCCTGCTCGCTTCAGTTCTAGTCCAGACAACTGTCGAAGACGAAGCAACCAATCAAATCGCAGCGTTGGCCGCGCTGGGCGGAGTTTCGTGTTTGTGATTTGGTGGTGTCGTATAAAAAGCAGCCGGACGGAGAGGCCTCTTGGCTTTTTTTTTTGTTCTCGTACAGCGAAAGTCCACGTACCGCTGTGTGTTGGTAGTCTCACCAAGAAGCCTCGGATTGCGACTTGGGATAGAACTGCTCACCAGTACATTCTCGTTTTCCCGGTTATTTTGGAATAAAGTTTACCGTTTCACCCGTATTCTGGTCTTATTCCCCTTATTCATCGCGTTTGGGCTCGTTCCGGAATCACCCGATTAGAACCAGCACCTTTCATGTATAAATAGTGTTTTGAACTGACAAACTTTTACCGACAATTCGACTTTTCCTCAAAAACAATGATTTCAAGAATTTGTTTGCCTTGCGTCTCAGTCTTTGCTTTTTAGATCTTATATACTGGATGAGAATTAAATTGATAAAAAATGCTTCTGCTATCTAAAAAAGTTTTAAAATTTCAGAAAACGAAATGTGGCTCGAATGTTCTAAAGAAATCGAACAAAGTCTTTTTTCAAAGTACCTAATGATTTTGCAGATTTTTTTTGTAGATAATCCAGATTCAAATAAAACGATTTTAAAACTTAAAAAGCTAAAGCAGCATCAACTTTTGTATGCAATTCGAGTGACTATTCTAGCCATAAACCGAAAACATCGAAACAATATAAGTTATTTCAAAAATGGCTCAAGGCAATCCCAAATTTCAGTTTTATTTCATTTTTATTAATGACTTAAAATTTAATTTGTTTAGTTTTGCTTTTAGTATTTGAATAACTTTGGAAATTTGTCTAATCGTGTAGCCAATTTAAGAGAGAGTCTTTTCAGATGAATATAGTTTCTAGATCACCGTTCCATCAGCTCGGTCAGATGGAACTTTTTGAAAAACAGGAAATAAGTTCATTAAATAAAATAAAACAAAAAGCGTGTTTCTTCAGTTTCTTCAAGTCTTTCATTTCGTCGAAAAACTCGCTGTGTGTGACAGAATCCGTGTCCCTTGGTCTTAATTCAAAACGTTGAGGGCTTTTGACCAGATGATTTGAGGTGCATTACTTTGCTGGACTTTGCTCGATGTAGTCGGCCATGATGACATAAAAAACGATAGACCACTTGTCATCAAGGGACTTCCGAGGAGTCATAATATCTTCTGAATCTTCGGGGGGCGTTACAAGAAGGAAGGGAGTCTCGCAAAGACTTTGCGGGACTTTGGAAGAAGAACTTCCAAAACGTATAGGGCTTTTGACCAGATGATATGAGGTACGTTAATTTTCTGTAAGTGTTCAAATGTAGCTAATGAGGCAAATAACTTTCGCTCCATTCCATCCTCAGTAATCTGCTAATATAAAATTTAAAAACAGGGACTTTGGCTAAAGCTTCATAGAATTGGCATAATCGGAAACAAAGTTTCAATTTCAACCGAACAGAACAGCGCTCGATGCATCTTGATTTTGGGATTACCGGGCACGTAGGTTTCCATAATGAAGTTCACTTTGAACAAATTGGTCGGGCGTGGCGATTTCTATGTTTTAGTGGAAAAAAATATTTTCAATTATAAACAAATTTTAAAAAATACAAACATACCAGTTGTACCGCCATGGAAACTTTGCCAATCACAGCTGTGAAAATTCCTGATTTTGTTCCATGATTTGTGACTTGACACTGTCCAACAGTCGTGAGACAAACGCAGTGTCGAGTCCTACGGTATCTTTGTTTTATTTGTGTGTGATCACTCGGCACTCAATTCGATCGTACGTGGATTGCTCTGTTCCACAAATGAGTGCCACAACTTGTTCAACGACTCAACATACAAAAAGTATTCAATTGACTGGTTGATAAGAACACTTTTCTGGATAATTAATGGACTGCAAGTATTCATCATTGGACTCGGTATATTTTGATATGTTTCACTAAGACGATTGGATAATTTGTTGTACCCACTGATTACTTTTTAGTATACCTGTTGTGAGCATATGCAATGTAACCTCCGTATACAAGTATCGAGCCGACTTCTTCTATTCCATCAGTGGTATAATGTGTTTGTTAATCAACTGCCTCAACATTCTACTGTTCAACATTTCAGCAATCATATTTGTGAATACTCTGCTCTTTATTGGTTCATTTGGCATGAGCTTTCTAGCTTTTTCCTACATTAGATACAATCAAAATTTGTTTCTTTTGGCACAATCTAGTCTAATTTCAATCCCGCAAGGCCCACTAGTTAAACACTCCCAACAATTCAAAAACACTATCCAATCACATTCACTACATAATTTCAAAATAACTTTGAACACTTATTTGTGAAAAAAACACTTTATTAACATTTAAATATGAATTGAAATTAAACTGTTTTTAAAGGTTCGATTCAGAGTGTAGCCATAGGAACTTGAGGCCTGTTGTTGCCGCCAGACCGGAATCTTAATTCCGAGATTGATGAGATGCGCATGCGATGATGAACATGTCTTCGAATCTTTTTCTTCAAATCTGGATCTTCAGGTTCGTTCATGGGCGAGACTTGTGCCACTCTGAAGCCAGCCAAAAGAGCATCGCAACTTTCCTTGGAATCGACGGCCACGATCAGAACTTGATGAGGCTTCAGATGATACTTGTCCAAGGCGTGCTTCTTCAGTTTCTTCAAGTCCTTTTCTTCGTCGAAAAACTCGCTGAAGAAACTTGTCAAATCATTTTGATCAGGATTGCTTGTGTTTGACAGAATCCGTGTCCCTTGGTCTTCATTTAAAACGTTGAGGGCTTTTGACCAGATGATTTGAGGCACATTGCGTTGCTTGAAGTGCTCAAATGTGGCGACGAACTCAGGATCAACTGTTAACGCAAACAGTTTACGCTCCATTCCACTTGCGAGAACCAGATTGCATAAGATCTGGAGTCTTCAAGTAAGAAGTCCCGCAAAGACTTTGCGGGACTTTAGAAGGAGAATTAGTCTCGAGGCAGAAGAACACAAGTATATACAGTAAGTCAACTTGTAGTGTGATAATGATATGCCAAAAGCTCTGAGAAGTTGAACCAAATTTATAGTGCCCAACAGTGCATTGTTGGATGATTGGTTCGAAATTGATTTATTGGGCAAATTCAAATTGATTCAGAACTGATTTTGTGTGGCGGTGGAATGTCTGACGTCACCACATGCCTTAGTTCTATAGGGATATTTGGCTTAGAGATCGAGTTGTACTAAGGTCGGTGAGGGAGTTTGACCACCCTTGATCCGATTTGGTTTTCCAAGAACATTTTACCTTGGTAATTAGTTGTTAGTCTTAGCAGCACCCTTGGCAAGGTGGGTGGACCAAGCAAGGAACCTCTGTCAAAGGAAGGGACTGGAAACCACCAAGATACTCGGACGTACCTTGGACCGGGATGACTGGCATGAGTTACTAGCCTGCCTCCCCCCGCGACCCGTCTAGGATTATGCGGTGTATTGATAATGAATGAATGAATGAATTGTTATTTCACAAATTCCATTCTGAATACATTTGAATTTGTTCAATAAATCAATATCGAACCATACACCCAACAATGCACTGTTGGGCACTATAAATTTGGTTCAACCTCCAAGTGCCATATCTTATCACAATTACAATTACAATTATCTTATTACAAGTTGACATACTCTAAATACTTCTTCGAGAAAAGTCCTCCCTCCAATGTCCCGCAATGACTATGCGGGACTTCTTACTTGAAGACTCCCTTCTCTTTTACTCTTGTTGTGACCTATCAAGTGGACCATCGATTACAGTATCGCATGTTGAAGACTCATTTCCAGCTTATAATGCCTACCAAAGACTCATCAAGCGTTTTCGCTATGACGCCTCGGCAATTCATTGACGATAAAGTTCAACTGGTGGTCCATGTCTCACCATCGGACGATCTTAGAGCACCAGAAGATTTGGTGGAAAAGATAAGAAGACAAAATCTTCTTCATCGTCGCATGTGGATTCAATCGATTTCTGAGCTAAGGTTCAAGCGAAGCAACAACAACCTACCTCGAGATCCGGTAGAAATTCGGCTTCGTTCTGAATCGAACCTTTCAAGACAACCGGTCTACCGCTTCATCGATGTGATCAAGAAAAAAGACGATTACATTGATGAGTGCTGGTCGTACATTTATCAAAATGTGGCCGAATTCTTTGCTTCACGAAAGATACCAACGTTCAGTCTCTCACAAGCAATTGGAAAAATTCATCAACATTCAAGGGCCAACCCTAATCCAAATGCGCCTCAAATTCCCGACTTTGGCCACCCGGATGATGAAGAATTTACTGAAGCGTTCGCAGCTTACTTTCAGCACATCATAGAACACTCTGACTTCATGAATTTGCCTACTTTTGGCCAAAATGCATGCTTTCAGACACTATGCGATCACGTGCTTGCCAATGGTATTGAGAGGAAAAATTATGGGCTTGCAGTTGAACCTGGCTTCGTCTCCACATTTGAGCACATCAACCGCTGTAACGTGCCTCAAATCATTTGGTCAAGGGCTCTCAACGAGCTGAACCAAGACGAAGGCACGAGAATTGACACATACCTGTCATCCTGATGGCAGCGATTTAACAAGATTCTTTGCCCACTTTCTCGACAAAGATCAAAGCTTGCAAGAACTCAAGAAGCGCGCCTGGGAAACGTATCATCTGAAGCTTTTTCAAGTTTTAATTGTGGCCTCTGATCCCATGGATTGTTGCCGCACTCTCCTGGCTGGCTTTCGAGTGGCCCATGTCTCACCATCGGACGATCTTAGAGCACCAGAAGATTTGGTGGAAAAGATAAGAAGACAAAATCTTCTTCATCGTCGCATGTGGATTCAATCGATTTCTGAGCTAAGGTTCAAGCGAAGCAACAACAACCTGTCTCGAGATAGAAGCCGGTAGAAGGCTTCGTTCTGAATCGAACCTTTCAAGACGAATAATTTTATTTTTTTTGCTTGCTTGCGCGCTCGCATTTTAAATTTCAATTTATACTTCATTTTCAATAAAGTGATTTCACCCTTAACTACAGTAAAGTGCCTATAATTCGAAATTTTTTGCTGCCAACTTTTGATTTTGATTTCGAATTACGAATTATGGGAGTAGGCTATTTTAACTCAAACTGTGTACTTTAGGTTAAAATAACCTGATAAAATACCATATTTTTATCGAACAGTTAAGGTTTTTAGCGAGACGAAGTTCGAAAGAACGAAGTCAAAGACTAATAGTTTCACTCTGTCTGTCTGACTGTCCTTCCGTTGCATTTTTGCCAGAAGAAACTACACAACCCCCCAGCAACCAAACTTGGCACACACACTTCATACCATGTGAAACGGTTACATTCCAAAAATCAGCATCTTAGGTTATCTGCTTGTGGAGATATAATCCAAAAAGATTTTTTTTGAAAACGTTGGTATGACGTAAACTAAATATGACAACACAGCTGTAGTAACTGAGGGGCAGGGTCTCGCAGTGACCAAATTATATATCTTTTACACACATTACATAAAAGTAACGTCATATGTGAATTATTGCAAATTGTGCATTTGTTTTACTTAAGTATTTAAAATTTGATTAGTTTTGAAGTTGAATTGCTTACAATCACAATTGCAAGACTCTAGGCTGCCGTCACTTCAATTATTTGACCACAAATGTAAATGTAATCACACATTTTTTGAAGACGAACGACCTCTACCCAATAAAAAGATAGTCTTTATTACATTTTCTGGTTTTATCGATTGTTTTTATTCTGTGGCGCATTTAAGGGTACGTGAACTCCGCTTCCGCCGAGTTGAAATTTCTGTAAATGTAAGACGTAAAATTTTTTTGGTCAATCATTATTTCAGATTTCCGTAAATTCTTAAATTCATAGAATTGTTAAATTGTTAAATTTTACATATCCAGAATTACACATAAAGAATTTACGTTAACATTTATTTATTTTTTTCACGAAATCGCGAAATAACATGTGACATCTAAAAAACCTCAAATTTGAATTTCGCAAAAAAATGGTTTTTCCAAATTTTACATTCACATTGAATTTTTAAAATGGCAATACGTAATTTCTAGAGCTTTATTACCTTTATAATTAGATATTTGTAAATTAATAAATTCACGAAATTGTGAAATTATAAAAAAGTAGTTAGTTATTGAGAGAAAATGGATGTCATGGATTGCGATTGTGGATTGCGTCAGCCGGAGAAATGGGAGGTTACCATTTTAGGAGGCATGCACAAACGCGCGCTGTGCTGTCGCGTGGTAGTGAGTGTGCTACTATATGTGGCTATTATATTGTTCCCAGAATGGAGATTCGGGTTTATCCCAAAATGAGGTTGCTGGTTCTTATCCACCAATTGGTTCTGGCACTTATCCCACAGTTGGGCTGCTGGTTCTTATCCACCAATTGGTTCTGGCACCTATCCCACAGTTGGGTTGCTGGTTCTTATCCACCAATTGGTTCTGGCACTTATCCCACAGTTGGGCTGCTGGTTCTTATCCACCAATTGGTTGCTGGTTCTTATCCACCAATTGGTTCTGGCTAATGAATATGGCTATGAATCCGAACCACCATTTGGGTAATGAACCAGACTATTCCCAGACAACAAATTGTGTGTTAGAACCATTTGGGATCATTCCCGGACAACAAATTGTGGGTTAGAAACATTTAGGATCATTCCCGGACAACAAATTGAGGGTTAGAACCATTTGGGATCATTCCCGGACAACAAATTGTGTGTTAGAACCATTTGGGATCATTCCCGGACAACAAATTGTGGGTTAGAACCATTTGGGATCATTCCCGGACAACAAATTGTGTGTTAGAACCAGCAACCCAACTGGTGGATAAGAACCAGAAACCCAATTGGTGGATAAAAACCAGCAACCCAACTGGTGGATAAGAACCAGCAACCCAATTGGTGGATAAAGCCAGCAACCCAATTGGTGGAGAAGAGCTAGCAGCTCAATCGATAAACGCGAACCACCAATTGGGGATAAACCTAAATCTCCATTTGGGATATAAGCCTTATCCACCATTCTGGGAACAATATAATAGCCAAATAAATCATTGTCTGTCATCAAATCAGTCGAGTTGCACTAGTCGCTGCAGTAGCTGCTAGCGGTAGCACACTCACTACCACGCGACAGCACAGAGCGCGTTTGTGCATGCCTCCTAAAAAGGTAACCTCCCATTTCTCCGGCTGCCGCGAAAACAGCCGGAAATTTATCCCCCTACTTTCAAGTAGATAAATTCGACCATATTTCGAGCTTTTTGGCTATCTTCTATGTGGGTTTACTTTTACATTGATAAATTCGACCATATTTCTGGCTTTTTGGGTATCTTCTAGCTCGGATTACTTTCAAGTAGATAAATTCGACCTTATTTCGGGCTTTTTGGGTATCTTCTAGCTCGGATTACTTTCAAGTAGATAAATTCGACCTTATTTCGGGCTTTTTGGCTATCTTCTATGTGGGTTTACTTTTACATTGATAAATTCGACCATATTTCTGGCTTTTTGGGTATCTTCTAGCTCGGATTACTTTCAAGTAGATAAATTCGACCTTATTTCGGGCTTTTTGGGTATCTTCTAGCTCGGATTACTTTCAAGTAGATAAATTCGACCTTATTTCGGGCTTTTTGGCTATCTTCTATGTGGGTTTACTTTTACATTGATAAATTCGACCATATTTCTGGCTTTTTTGGGTATCTTCTAGCTCGGATTACTTTCAAGTAGATAAATTCGACCTTATTTCGGGCTTTTTGGGTATCTTCTAGCTCGGATTACTTTCAAGTAGATAAATTCGACCTTATTTCGGGCTTTTTGGCTATCTTCTATGTGGGTTTACTTTTACATTGATAAATTCGACCATATTTCGGGCTTTTTGGCTATCTTCTATGTGGGTTTACTTTTACATTGATAAATTCGACCATATTTCTGGCTTTTTGGGTATCTTCTAGCTCGGATTACTTTCAAGTAGATAAATTCGACCTTATTTCGGGCTTTTTGGCTATCTTCTATGTGGGTTTACTTTTACATTGATAAATTCGACCATATTTCGGGCTTTTTGGCTATCTTCTATGTGGGTTTACTTTTACATTGATAAATTCGACCATATTTCTGGCTTTTTGGGTATCTTCTAGCTCGGATTACTTTCAAGTAGATAAATTCGACCTTATTTCGGGCTTTTTGGCTATCTTCTATGTGGGTTTACTTTTACATTGATAAATTCGACCATATTTCGGGCTTTTTGGCTATCTTCTATGTGGGTTTACTTTTACATTGATAAATTCGACCATATTTCGGGCTTTTTGGGTATCTTCTAGCTCGGATTACTTTCAAGTAGATAAATTCGACCTTATTTCGGGCTTTTTGGGTATCTTCTAGCTCGGATTACTTTCAAGTAGATAAATTCGACCTTATTTCGGGCTTTTGGGTATCTTCTAGCTCGGATTACTTTCAAGTAGATAAATTCGACCTTATTTCGGGCTTTTTGGCTATCTTCTATGTGGGTTTACTTTTACATTGATAAATTCGACCATATTTCGGGCTTTTTGGCTATCTTCTATGTGGGTTTACTTTTACATTGATAAATTCGACCTTATTTCGGGCTTTTTGGCTATCTTCTATGTGGGTTTACTTTTACATTGATAAATTCGACCATATTTCGGGCTTTTTGGCTATCTTCTATGTGGGTTTACTTTTACATTGATAAATTCGACCATATTTCGGGCTTTTTGGCTATCTTCTATGTGGGTTTACTTTTACATTGATAAATTCGACCATATTTCGGGCTTTTTGGGTATCTTCTAGCTCGGATTACTTTCAAGTAGATAAATTCGACCTTATTTCGGGCTTTTTGGGTATCTTCTAGCTCGGATTACTTTCAAGTAGATAAATTCGACCATATTTCGGGCTTTTTTGGGTATCTTCTAGCTCGGATTACTTTCAAGTAGATAAATTCGACCTTATTTCGGGCTTTTTGGGTATCTTCTAGCTCGGATTACTTTCAAGTAGATAAATTCGACCATATTTCGGGCTTTTTGGGTATCTTCTAGCTCGGATTACTTTCAAGTAGATAAATTCGACCTTATTTCGGGCTTTTTGGGTATCTTCTAGCTCGGATTACTTTCAAGTAGATAAATTCGACCATATTTCGGGCTTTTGGGTATCTTCTAGCTCGGATTACTTTCAAGTAGATAAATTCGACCTTATTTCGGGCTTTTTGGGTATCTTCTAGCTCGGATTACTTTCAAGTAGATAAATTCGACCTTATTTCGGGCTTTTTGGCTATCTTCTATGTGGGTTTACTTTTACATTGATAAATTCGACCATATTTCGGGCTTTTTGGCTATCTTCTATGTGGGTTTACTTTTACATTGATAAATTCGACCATATTTCGGGCTTTTTGGCTATCTTCTATGTGGGTTTACTTTTACATTGATAAATTCGACCATATTTCGGGCTTTTTGGGTATCTTCTATGTGGGTTTACTTTTACATTGATAAATTCGACAATATTTCGGGCTTTTTGGCTATCTTCTATGTGGGTTTTCTTTTACATTGATAAATTCGACCATATTTCGGGCTTTTTGGGTATCTTCTAGCTCGGATTACTTTCAAGTAGATAAATTCGACCATATTTCGGGCTTTTTGGGTATCTTCTAGCTCGGATTACTTTCAAGTAGATAAATTCGACCTTATTTCGGGCTTTTTGGGTATCTTCTAGCTCGGATTACTTTCAAGTAGATAAATTCGACCATATTTCGGGTTTTTTGGCTATCTTCTATGTGGGTTTACTTTTACATTGATAAATTCAACCATATTTCGGGCTTTTTGGCTATCTTCTAGCTCGGATTACTTTTACATTGATAAATTCGACCATATTTCGGGCTTTTTGGCTATCTTCTAAGTGGGTTTACTTTTTATCTCGACAATAGAAATAGGTTAGGTTCATCCTATTTCCATTGGCGCAACCAAATTTATCGCTTGTTTGATGAACAAACTTATCTCGGCCATGGAAATAGGTTAGATTCATCCTATTTCCATTGCCGCAACCAAATGTATCCGCAATTTGATGAACAAGCTTATCTCGGCCATGGAAATAGGTTAGATTCATCCTATTTCCATTGCCGCAACCAAATGTATCGGCTATTTGATGAACAAGCTTATCTCGGCCATGGAAATAGGTTAGATTCATCCTATTTCCATTGCCGCAACCAAATGTATCCGCAATTTGATGAACAAGCTTATCTCGGCCATGGAAATAGGTTAGATTCATCCTATTTCCATTGCCGCAACCAAATTTATCGCTTGTTTGATGAACAAGCTTATCTCGGCCATGGAAATAGGTTAGATTCATCCTATTTCCATTGCCGCAACTCCGCAATGGCCGATACCAAATGTATCGGCTATGGCCGATACCAAAAGTATCGGCTATGTGATGAACAAGCTTATCTCGACAATAGAAATAGGTTAGGTTCATCCTATTTCCATTGGCTATCTTCTATGTGGGTTTACTTTTACATTGATAAATTCGACCATATTTCGGGCATTTTGGCTATCTTCTAAGTGGGTTTACTTTTACAATGATAAATTCGACCATATTTTCGGGTACTTACAAATTATCGGTCAAACTACGAAATTACCTTAAATTAAGCAATTTCGTAGTTTGACGGATAATTTGTCCTTTATTGTAACTTCTACTGTGCATTCGATTGTCCCTGTTCTGTTCGTCATGCGAAATTTATTTTTGCTAGGGGCGCCTCGATCCAAAAGGGAGCCATAAAAGTGGATAACAAAGCAGTTCTAATTTAAAAAATAATAATAAAATAAAATACATTTTAAATAGATCAAATTTTATTAACATGCCAAAATAGTAATAATAATTATAATTATAATAGTATAACCTGAGATTATAACATTGAGAATTGCTGTGAGGTTGAATATAGTTTTTACATAAAGTGTTGTGCTGTTGTGTGAAAGTATGAAATGTGTAGAAATATATGCAGAGAGAGACTCTTCAGGACAGTTAATCATCTAGTGGGCACGACGAGGTGGCCGAGCATGCACGCGCTCGTAGTGGTCGCACATGGCGGCCTGCTGGCCGAGAACGTGTCCACCGCCCGGAAAACCACACTCAAACGAGCCAGGGTGATGACGTTCACGATAGTGGGCGTTCACTTGAACTTGCGAATAGAACTGATAATCACACACGGTGCACCGGTAGACCAGTCGAGGGTAGTCGGCATTTCGGGCCCGCATTTCAGCATCACGGTTGTCGTGTTCCACCAAGTGGACATTGGCTTCGGCTTGGTTGAGCTGAACAGGATTGTGGCACATGGCGTGGAAACAGTAGAATTCAGTGAGATGTTTCTGCTGTTCAGCAGTGGCCAGGTGATGTGCAAGTTGGGCCCGCACCTGTTCATTACCGTTTCGCTGAGTGTTGTGGAACTCGGCTTGGCACATCACGTCGGGTCGATGGCGTAAGGGGCAGGTGCAGATAGACAACATTCACTTTTCACTCATTTGCCCGAGTGTGTGGATCATGAACAATGGTCGGCATGATGTGAGTGATGGAAGTTGCAAACGATGTACAAAGTTCCTGTCGGTTTGGATGGAGCAGATCAAGGATCTTCGGAAAGTTCGGGTTAGGGTTTGACCTTGAATGAGCGTGTATATTTCGTAAGGCTTCATGAAATCTGTTGGATCTTTGTACAGATTCGCAAAGAAAAGCGTACAGGGCTTTATCGATGTACGATTTACATTCTTGAGCGTAGTCACACCGCTTCTTGACAACATCGAAGAACCGGTAGATGACAAGTCGAACTCTGACGTCAACGAAAGGCCGAAAAGTGATGGCATATATGAGAATGCTTGAGTTTTCGGTGGGCATAGGAAGTAAGCAGGGAGTCTTCAGGGGGAGTCGAGTAACAGCAGTCTTCAAATAGGCTTCAAATAATTTTCAAAATCTTTGTCTAGTGTGTCTGGAAGTCCCGCAAAGACTTTGCGGGACTTTGGAGAGAGAACTTGTCTCGAGGAAGAAAAGCACAAACATATAGTGGGTCAACTTGTAGTGTGATAATGATATGCCATAGCTCTGAGAGGTTGAACCAAATTTATAGTGCCAAACAGTGCATTGTTGGGTTTATGGTTCGATATTCCTTTTTAGTGTGGCGGTGGTGTGTCTAGCGACACCACCCGCCTTAGTTCTAGGGCTACGTGGCTTAGAGATCGAGCTGTGCTTATAAGCCTGAGGTCTCAACATTAAACGTTAACCAATCCATTGTGACTATTCGGTGCTTTGTCTGTGTTATTGCGCTTCCAACCCGTTACTTTAGCAAATTCAAATTCATTCATAAAATTAATTTACTGATAAATTACTGGGCTAAAATTCTAATCCTGGATTTCGAATTTGAAAATAATGAAAATACTCCTTGAAGTAAATTCGCACTTAAATGAATTATACACTCCCAACAATTCAAAAACACTATCCAATCACATTCACTACATAATTTCAAAATAACTTTAAACACTTATTTGTGAAAAATCACTTTATTGAAATTTAAAATGCGCGCAAGCAATGATTATCGATCCTGAAAGTTTCGTCTCAGAGGGAAGCCATCCATAGGAACTTGAGGCCTGTTGTTGCCGCCAGACCGGAATCTTAATTTCTAGATCTTCAGGTTCGTTCATGGTCGAGACTTGTGCCACTCTGAAGCCAGCCAAAAGAGCATCGCAACTTTCCTTGGAATCGACGGCCACGATCAGAACTTGATGAGGCTTCAGATGATACTTGTCCAAGGCGTGCTTCTTCAGTTTCTTCAAGTCCTTTTCTTCGTCGAAAAACTCGCTGAAGAAACTTGTCAAATCATTTGGGTCAGGATTGCTTGTGTTTGACAGAATCCGCGTCCCTTGGTCTTCATTCAAAACGTTGAGGGCTTTTGACCAGATGATTTGTGGCACGTTTCGTTGCTTGAAGTGCTCAAATGTGGCGACGAACTCAGGATCAACTGTCAATGTAAACAGTTTTCGCTCCATTCCACTTGCGAGAACCAGATTGCACAAGATCTGGAAGCATGGACTTTGGCTGAAGCTCGGCAAATTCTCGAAATCTGAATGGTCGAGAATGTGTTGGCAGTACGCGGCGAGTGCTTCATAGTATTCAGCGTTATCTTGAAGGCCAAAATCGGGAATTTGAGGAGCGTTTGGATTGCTATTGGCCCGTGAATGCTCGTGTATCTGCTGAAGTATCTTGAAGAGGCTGAACGGAATTGCTTCTTGAGATGTAATGTATTCAGCAATGTTGGGGTACACGAAAGACCAACATTCGTCAACATAGTCGATTCGTTTCTTGATAACATCGAAGAAGCGATATGATGTATGTGATGGTTCGAATATATGCGATGCGATGCATATATTCGAACCATATTCCTCAAATCGGCTGGGTCTTGGTTAGAACCAGGAGTTAGCGCGGCAGCACTTGAAGTTGCTTGATGTGCTCGAATGTAGAAACGGAGTCCCGCAAAGTCTTTGCGGGACTTGGGAGAGAGAACTTGTCTCGAGGAAGTACACAAGTACAAAGAGTATGTCAACTTGTTGTGTGATGAGATATGCCAAAGCACTGAGAGGTTGTACCAAATTTATAGTGCCCAACGGTGTATTGTTGGGCAAATGATTCGAAGTTGATTTATTCGACAAATTCAAATTGATTCAGAATGGAATTTGTGAGGAAATAACAATTTAGTTCTTCATTTACGACTAAATCTTGTTCAACAATGAGTAGTATTGAGAATTTGAATCATTCATCCAGGAATCTCAAACTTGTTTCATTCTTGCACTTGACTTTCTGTTGCATACACAACTTTCCACCATGGACTACCTATCCTACTCACTTGCAACACCCGTCTTTGAGAGACGCGATTTTGATTTTTCTGAGGCTGACTGCACAGTCGAAGAACAGTTTTTCGTTGATACCGTAACATTCAACGATTCTCTTGATGAAGCAGAAATGGCAGCCGACTTTGCCATACTCGACCGTTTATCCGAGTCGTACCAGCACGAATGCTACAATTGGCATTCAGACTTGACTCAAGATCGTGCTGCTCGCCTGAGAGCACAAAACCGCGGAATCATTTCCGAAATCAATGAGAAGATTCGGTTGGATCATCTGTCTGGAGCGAACAGACGTCAAAATCTACGAATCTGGAAGCACGTGTTTGGCTATATCCTGGTACAAGTAACCTACGATCAAGCCTTGGACTTCTCCTTGTTCTACGATCAAGAAAAGCAGCTTGAAGATGATGGCGAAATAGATCTGCTAGACGATCTATACGGTTCAACAGATATCATCACGGTTGTGGTACAACCAATTCAGATGATCTGGAGATTGGTTTCAGCGTTTTTCGATAGATTTTTTTAAAATAAATAAAATTCTTTATTGATTACCAATTGTTGAAGTTTTTAATGAACAAGAAAATCAAAGAGTTTCTTAATTCACGTTAGGCTCTTCCTCGCAACTAAGTTTGCGAAGTCGATTGCTTGGCTTAATTGGATACAAAGTTTCAATTTCAGCCGAGCAGAACAGCGCTCGATACATCTTGATTTTGGGATTACCGGGCACGTAGGTTTCCATGATAAAGTTCACTTTGAACAAATTGGTCGGACGTGGCGATTTCTGCGTTTACAAAAATAGTTAATTAATTCCTAAACAATTTATAATTTATAAACAAATTATTAAAAACAAACATACCAATTGTACTGCCATGGAAACCTTTCCAATCACAGCGGGCGCAAATTCCTTGTTTCGTTCCATGATTTGAGACTTGACACTGTCCAGTAGTCGTGAGACAAACGCAGTGTCGAGTCTTAGTGGCGATTCGGCTGTGGCAATTGCAATGCAGTATGCCATGGGGACTAGAAGAAAGAGTGATTTCATGTTGATTTGATGTAAATTTTTGTATATTTGATGATCGAATTTTAAATTAACTCGTTGAGCTGATGAGAGATGTACAATTGAAGCAAAACAGATTTGCTTTTATATGTGAATGAACCGGTTAAATTTTTAGGCCAAATTATTTTGTTTTTCATTACCAATAAATGTTGTTTCTGTTTCATTTCCGATTTAGATATTCGGTTTCCTTTTAATAGGAATTTTGTGATTTTTGAATACACTTTTTTTGCATTTCCTAAATCTGATAGTATTGTCGTTTGTCGTCCTAACACAAATGTGCCTACTGAGAAATAAAAACGAACAAGTGTTTTTCTTGAGAAAACAGAGGGTTTGATGATTTTGTTTTAGAGATTTTCACAATTCGGACAATAATAATGTAGTTGGAAATGACAACAAGTTGTATGACAATAAAATTTTTGGTTTTGAATCTGAATAAACTGATTAAAATAAATTATCATGATAATTATGCTTAAATGATTCACTCCACCAATCGGTTCACTCGACATTTGAGTTTTTGCCTTAAAAGCTTTGATTGTTTGTACATGCAGCAAATCTCAGAGAAAACAACTACGATTTTTGTATAATTCGATCGAATCTATAATGTTGAAGTGGCTTCTAAAGTTCCATTGGTTTGTTGCGTGGTTCCAACGCCGGATCGAATAAAAAAGTATCACAGCGGCACAAGAACAACTCGAACATTAAAGTTTTAAAACGCAATTTATTGAGAAATCTGCAAAAATTATTTTTTATATTGTCAAATAAGTCCAATCAAATCAGATTTAGATTTTTTTGCCAACAGAATAAAAAATCTAACCTCAATAAATCTAACATAACACTCAGTAAATAAAGGTGGTCTAAAAACATCAGAAAAATATCAAGAAGTAATCAAATTAAACAACACAATAACGTAATAAGCATTGCAAAGCATTGACCCAACAATCGATCATCAACAATATAAAAAACAATTAACTCTAACTGAGAATATACTGTAATTTAGATCTGGGATCTACCAGTTTCATAAAACGAGGATTGCTGATAAAAAAAAGTCCGAGAAAATATCCAACGGTCAATTCGGAAACTTTCAATCTTTGCTCAAGATGGTCAACCATACGTGTATTTCATTGTGATTATTGATAGATAAATAATATTATATTTTATAAATAAAATAAATATCAAAATAATTTGCTCTAATTATGCTATTATCAAAATTGACAATTAAGAATAGTATTCATGCTTATGTCTTCTTTAGTTGTTCGCAATAGTTTCCTTGATCCAAGGCAGAAATTCGGTGACCCGTGCATAGACCCCTGGATACTTTGGATCTGCACAGCCAATACCAAAACTGGTAATTCCAACAATGTTCCAGCTGTTATCCGAATAGCAAATCAATGGTCCGCCACTGTCACCCTTGCACTTGTATTTTCCCGGGTCAGCGGCACAAATCATACTTTCATCAATTTGAATCTCATCACCAGCATAAGCTCGAGCACAGGATGCCTGCTTCTGAATAGTAATGTTTACCCGCTGGAGAGTGTCACTCTTAGGGCCGTTGGCAACTTTTTGACCCCATCCTGTGGTGGTGCACACAGTTCCTGCCAAGTAATCCAAATCATTTGGCAAATGTTCTTTGGGCAAACAGATTGGAGACAAGTGTTTGTTTGGGTCCGATAGAGGCAAAGACTCATTCAGTTTCAACAATCCAATATCATTTACAGGGGAATTATATTTGGCTTCATGATACTTTGGGGGACGAAAAGACTTTTCAATATAGCGAACAGTTGGAGGTTGGTCAAAAGGCCCAACAAGTGTTGTACTTCCAGCAATAAACAAAATTGTAGATACATTTTTCAGTTCACTCGATCCGTGCTTGCACACGCAGTGACCCGCTGTGATGACCCAACGATTGTTTAGGATTGAACCGCCACACAGTTGACCCTTGGTACCATCATCACTTAAAACTGCACCTTGCCAGGGAAATTCGTATGGCGCCGCGTCATCACCTCCAGCAATTCCAAGATCACCTGATGATGATGATGGGTGTGAACCTTTGACACCACAGGCTGGTTCATTTGGGTTCAGGCGAACTGAGGAAAACCCACCAAAAAATGAACAAACTGAAAACGATTTGTTTCAACATTTTTATGAGCAATCAAAAATTAAAATAATTTAAACTTAAATTAGATGATTTTATATTAAATTTTCAAATAAAAAAATAATTTCATTTGGTTAATTAATTTTTGTTGTAATTTACTCAAAAAAAATTAGCGTCATAATATTAAATTATTCGTAAAATTTTTATCTTAAACTATTTCGACTTTTCGAATTTATTTCGACAAATAAAAAATGACATAAAAAATACATGCTATAACCAATTGCCCAGAGACAAATGTTATTTTTCTTTACAGCTAAAATATTTAAAATCTTAATTTTTAAATAAAACGAATCATGTTCATACATGAACATTGCTATATACAGTACATAAAAAAGTGCACACAATTCTATTAAAGTACACATGCGCAAACGTAATATAACAATTTGGTCGATTCCAAGTTGATGCTGAAATATTGGGTTGAGTGGACAGAGCCTCTGAACTCGATCTGTACAAATCAACCGTAAAAAGGCATATTACTCTACAATCTCTCTTTTAAGGATTCTGTGTTGCTTTTGCGCAACATCCTAATTCTTTACTGCCTCACTCACTTTTGATCGCTCTCTTCATAAACTAAACTCAAATTCTGTTATTTGCAAAAGTGAGAATTAGTAGATATCAAACTACGCACTAAATTTTCAATTATAGTCGATTTATTAGTATAAAAATGAAATTACAAGAAGGATAGGGATAGATATAAAGGTGTATAAGTAATGATAGAGAAAGTATAATAATATATGTAATGTACAGTAATAATAATAATAGTATAAACTAGTGAATGTACATATATCAAAACAGAAAAATATAAATGCTAATATATACATTATTTTGGCTAAGTGATGGGAGGATCCCAATTTCTGAACTTTGTGATCATGTCAAAAGAGTCACAAGCACAGTCCACCATCATGTTTCCGATTGCTCGCAGAGACATTCGAAAGGAGTCCTTGAGGATGTTCAGACAAACATTATGAACAGCCCCGCGAGAACCGAAAATAAGTCCGTAGACCTCGAGATGAGTGACATGGTCATGGTCTTGTTGGTGCAACCACTCGATGATTTCCGCTTCGATCGGGTTGTACTTGTCGCGCTTGATTCTGTCGTATCTGTCCAAACTGCCTGCATTGAATTCATAACTTACGCCCACATCAAGACACAGAGCAGTTGGGCGTCCATGTTGGACCAGGATTAAATCGGGGATCAGGTATTTACGTCCCTCCGTATCGGTTAGTTCGCCTGGGATGGTTCGATCATTGAAGTATATTCGTTGTTCTCGGTAACAATCCAGGTAATGAGATCGCAGGTGGAATTCAATCTTGTCTAGTAGGCGGTCATGTCGAGCACCTTGGTCCGATCGAGAGAGTTCGCATCGATTCAGAATGTGGAACATTGTTTTCTGTTCATCACAGTGGAGACACCTTTCCTCCCTGTCGACCATCGCTCCAGCTCTAACTTGTAGAAATTTCTGTCTCATTTCCTCGGGAAGATCGGTCATTCCGGAAAGATGCTTGTTCACAATAGATCCACCAATCAGGAAGTTGATATGGCCATCGTTGATTTTCCTGATATCTCTTAATAATCGCTTTTGGTTGTTATTCTCTGCTGGACACAAGCGATTGATTCGAGAGATCTCACCGAGGAACCACTTTGATTGGGTCATAACACGAACAAACCAGGAGTTTGATTGCTTTAATCTGTTCATCCGGTTTAGTGCTATCCGTGGAACATCGAACCGGAGTTGAGTAAGACCGAGACCGCCCAACTTGTTAGAGAGGTAAAAGAAGGAGGTGGGGGTCTGTGGAGATAGTGAGAGGATATGTTTCACGGCTGTACGAATGCGACAGTCGATTTCACTGAGAGTGGATGCTAGGCATTTCTCGTGAACCAAACGGTGAATCGTTTCCGGGATAAGGTGGTTCTTGATAAGGTACAATTTCTGGACAGGAGAAAGTAGCGCTGTGGTTGTACGGTGCAGCTTGAAGCAGATATCCGTTGACCTGAAACGATGACTGTCGTCCTCGTCGATGATTGCTCCCAAGTAGCGAAAGGAGATCACTGGTGCAATCGATTCGTCGCCAATCGAGACTGGTTCACTGGACCCAAAGAGGACAGTCTTGTCAGCATTAATCTTCAGTCCAACTTTACGGTAGAACTCGATCGAGATTGCTGCGAGCACTTCGATTTCTTGAACGCTTTTTCCGGCGAGAAGCGAATCGTCGGCGAAAGCCAAGCAACGAAGAATGCGACCACCGATCTTGAAGCCCATGTGAGACATGTCCAAGACGCGAAGAAGCTGATCGATTACCAAATTGAAGAGGATTGGGCTCAAAGGACAACCTTGTTTTACCCCTCGCTTGATCCATATTTTCCTAGACCTTCGGTCTTTAAACTTCAAAACGGTTTGACCATCCCGGTACAAGTTACGTAGTAGGACAATGTCCGCCCGTTTCATTCCGTTAGCTTCACAGATCGCGAATATCGAATCTTGGGATACTGCATCGAACGCTTTCGAGACATCGATACCAGCAATGATCACTTTTTGGTGGGATAGATAGCGACAGACTGTGATCGCTTCGTGGACGCCATCCATCGGGAGAAATCCCTTCTGGCACTGATGGGGTTCTAGCCGGTCTTGTAAGCGTCGGGCAAGGATTGCAGTCAGAGTTCGGTATGCAATCGAGCCAACCGTGATTGGACGGTAATCCGCTGGGTTGGTCGATGGTTTCTTTGGGATCAATGAAGTAGTCAGCTTGCGCCAGTCATCGGGAATGTCCTGTACCCATAAGCACGCATTAAGCATTACCTTCACCACGTGAAGATGGTACAACAGATCTGTCGCTCGAATTCCGTCAAGACCGGGGGAAGACTTTTTCTTCATGCGCAGATGGTAAGAGACGTCCCTGTGGTCGATGTATTCGAGCACGCTGATCGACTCGGGAGCGTGCACTTGGATTGGATCGAGGAGATTGGCTGATCTAGTGCTAAAGATCGCGTTAAAGTGCTGGTAGGCTTCCTCAAGGTTCAGTTCGGCGTTCACCTCTCCACGGATAAGGTTGCTCCAGACTTTTTTAGGATCTTTCGCCCATACCTCCTGAACATCGATTTCGGGTTGAGTGGTCAATGTTGAGCGGTTCGCTTCGTTTCTCCTTCTTCGAATCCTCCGCCTCCTTCTTCCTACGACTCGAACCACTTCGTACCACAACTGGTCTATCGTCGCTTTACCAAAAAAATAGTTTGATTGCTATTAAACGAAGTTGAGAGTCGAAGGTGTGCATGATATCGGACCAGAATCCTTTTACTAACGTCGGTCGAGATTCGGATGGATGGAATCGATTGTCCTCCTTGGGAGTCAATGTGGGAATGTGATTGGCGCAATGCTGCTGATGACCGGTGACGCTCCTAAAACTTTTAAAGTTGGTACGTTTGCACTGGGAACACCGAAAAGTTGTCTGGATGGAATGTTTGCCGAGTAAATGTGCGACGAGCTGCTTGGCGCTATGAGGAACTTCGGTGCACTTGAGGCACTTGTATTGGGTTGGCCTTCGTTCTTTTCAATTTTCAGTGTTTTCTTGAAATCAAGCCAAACTTGAACCCACGAACATGGAAAAGCGAAAAGTCTTTTACGAAGAAACCGAAACCGAAACAGTCAACAAATCACAAAAGGTTCAACCTGAAATCCCAGGAACTAGCTTACAAGGGACTAATTTGCCCAAGAATGCTTTTCTAAAACCCATCGTTCCACGAATTTACCAGTTTCTTCTTCACGAATCGCCAAACACAATAGACAGCAATTTGATTTCCATTACCCAAAGCAACATTATCAAACTCAACGTCAGTTCAATTTATCTAAACGATCAAAGTGCCATTCCACTGGACGCTCGTTCGTGCAAACGGAGAGAACCAATCTTTGGGGAAATTGAAAATGCCAAACATTTGAATGTGTTGTTTGATTCAAGTGAGTTTGCGACTGAGCCTACATACCGGACAGAATTGTTCAAATTTCTCGACTATTTTGTACGAGCAAACTCAGATGGACTTGGCCATTTCGAATGTACGTTCAACGTTGCCAACGATTCACCTGCAGCTTGGATACAACTTCTCGAAAATGTAATGTTGCCTATGCAGAATCCAGCAGTGGACAAAATACGTTCATTAATTTTGTCGCCCTATATGCGAGGTTGTGGGGATACACTCAAATGTAAATATACTTGCAGATGTGAAGAAAAACTCAAGCAAATGGCAAGACTGATCTTTGCTACAGGGGAAACGAATGCGCATGCGTTCACTTCATTGAACAAATTTGTAATTGATCCAATTCTTGCTGTATCGGACCCATGTTTCGAGAAATTAACGTTCCTGCAATTTTGCAACACAAAATTATATAGACATTAAATTTTTGGTGGTCTGAGAATGTTTTGCTTACTAAGAATTGAATCCAATTTACATTTTTTTGGAATTCCCAAGCGAGGCAGCTTATGATGTGGCTGATCAGCGTGAGCAGTCTCCACTAGGCGAACATACTTCTGGTGAAATTCGGTGATATTCTTAGCCGCATTTTGATTCCTATAACACTGCACACGCTGCAGGAAGGCTTGTTTGTCGACATCTTCATAGCAAATATCGTAGTAACGAGATAGCAAAGCAATCCAAATCCTGTGTGAAATTTTCTTGCCTTCTGCATTTTGGACACAGTTGCTGTTGAATTCTTCAACACAATTTGTCCCTTCTTTCAACAGCTTGCACATATTGTTCACGTCAGCTAGGTCACGGGGCCATTGGTTGAAGGTCATTATGGACTCCAAGGTGGTGCACTGTTTCAAAAGGTTAGTGTCACAGAGAGGAGAAGCAGCATGCACAGCCGAGATAGCCACAACTGGGGACACGAAAAAACGAATCAATTCGAATACCTAAAAACAAAACTTACCCAAAACCAGAAAGTATTTCATTTTTCTGTTTGTCTTGCCAACTCGAGACAAATGTTCGTTTCACCAAGAAAAAAACATCTAGTTTAAATACAGTTCAGTATTGCAAAGCTATTCGAGTGAACAAATAATTAAACATCCATTAATTCAAACTTTCAAAAATTTCAATTTAAAATAACATTTGACATTTGTTAAAAGTCGACCAAAATACCAAAGTTGTTAACTGCTAGATTTAAAAATTGCCAAACAATTTTTAATTTAACGCTGTCTAGGACTGTGAAGAAAAAAAACAAGGCGAAAGTATCTCCATGTAATTTAAAACAGGATTAATCAATTTTGAATCGATCTGGGTGATTTCTTTCGACTAGATTACAATCAAAAGCAATTAAAATCAAACAAGACCTATTTTGTATTTTTCAATTACATTTTGTTAAAATGTTAAAATCACTATTTCAAATTTGATTAATAAAACACATATTAAAAAATTATTAAAATTTGAAAATATACTTTTTATAAAGTTATCAATTGGGGGAGAAAAAATATAAATATTCAAGACAGATGATAAATAATTTATTTGGAATGTTAAATTTATTTTTTGTATGTTAAACTAAAAATTAACTTTTATCAGTTCAATTTTTCTAAATTAAAATTTTACCCATATATGAACAATTCTACTGTACAATTCAAAAATTTTAAAGAAAATGCGCATGCTTTAAAATGAATTCAAAATGGCCGACAAAGAGGAATCTCAATAGTGCTAAATAGTTTCGCAAATGCAAAATAAATCCGTTCCACTAGTAGCAATTTGCACAAAGAATATTCTCTTTTACTCTCTCACTTGTGTACAACAGCAACAGTCCAAATATTGCGTTATATAGCAAACGCGTACTGCACTGGCCTTGATTCGCGCATGATTCCTCATGTAGTGAGTTAGGGATTGCATTGTTTACATTCGTCTGTACAGAGAGAAAACACTCAAATGTGTACTTGGTACTTTGCTATACGACATATGGAAAAGGTAACGGAATTTTACTGAAATATTCAAATTATAATTTAAAAATTTCAGAATTATGAACAAAAATGGATTCGCGTGAACTAAGTGATTCAAATCTATTTAAAATTCTATTTCCACTCTGCTCAACGCCACAACAACACCAAAATGAGTCCAGTTCCGTGCAAAAGTCTCTCTTCATCTACGATCTCGAGTCTGAACCTCTACTTTCCAAATTATACAATGAATATGGTATCAATTTAGTTGGAAATGATGTTGATCCAGAACTATTGAACAACTCACTTTATGTCCAAACTCGCGATGAACTAAAACGAATCCTGAATTTAATCGTCGAACTTCAAGTGATAAATAAAAATATAAAAATTAAAATTTCGCAAAGTTTCGAAAGTTTTGAAAGTTTGAGTTCTTCATGCGAAACCGCAACAAATGACTCATATTTGGAACATTTGATCTGTGCCCTGAGCATTAGTGATAAGAATCTCACCGGTGCAAAGCTGCTGACACGAATCCTTTCTCCCGAACACAATTCAACAATTTCTCATCTCAAATCTATTAAAATTGCACTTTTCAACAATTGTCCCTGCAAGGGCCTAGTTGTGGACGCTGGATTTCCATGCTTTTGTGTGAGGCGATACAACAAAGTTTGGTCTTCATTATTCAAAAATCTCAATTCTTTGGACGTGATCACAGATTTGAACTGTTTAACTCTGGCAGGTCTGTCTAAAAGGCTGAAAAAATTTGATGAGAAACAAAAAGATCGTTGGCTCGATTATTTTTCCGTGGATCTGAAAGAACGTAAATTCCAACTCATTTCACCTGAATACGAAAATGATGAGCTAGGTGGACCTTGTCGTCGATTTATGTACTGTGATGCAATTAAAGAAAAATTTGCAGCATTTTTCAAAATTGAAAATTTTCAATCTTCTCCTGCGATGATTTTTGCAGATCCGAAAAGCCTGAAAAATCTGATGTACTACCATCATCATCATCATCATCATAATCAGAACTCAAACAGAATTGGACTGAATCCCAAGAAGAACGACGAATGTTTACATAAATTTTTGCCCAAATGTAAAAATCTCAACAAATTATCGATTTCAATGCAAAATTCTCAAACTGTTGAAACAATTTTTGATGAAATTCTTGAAATGAAACGCCTCAAAGAGTTGTGTCTGTTCAATTATGATGGTCATCATACTTCAATTAGATATTCTTTTTATCCGTCAATTACAAAACTAACATTTTGTTTTACTCAAAACAATGATGATCACGATTCAAATCTACGGCCATTTCCATTTGATTCATTCCCAAATGTACGAACCGTCGTCTATAATAACGTTCTTAAAGGAAATCTGTCTTTCGATGAACAAGTTGGAAAACCTTTAGTTTATCCTTATGAGTATCATGATTTTACGGTCTGGAATAAAATAGTTCCAGAAGAAGACGAAGAGGAAGTCTTTAATGAAGAACATAAATGTTCAGAAGAACCGGAAATGGTAAAAGAATTGAGCATTGAAGTGCTGGAAGCGCAAATGATGAAAGAACTTGAAATTGCTCAAAAAATGTTGGAAAAACAAGAGAAATTGTTGAATGTGAGCGATGTGGAGTTATCCCAATTAGACCTTTCCCCTCTTTTACCACTCAAAGTGATCAAAATATACCAGAATTTAGGAAATTTGAACTTACATCTTCAATGTTCAGTATTAGATGATGATCAACAACAAATACTGTTGAACGCTGAGGAATTTTTCATCAAAATAAATCAATTTCCATATGCACTACAAGTTGTACAAATCGCATGTCCAGTCGACTATTTCGACAGTCTAGGTGAACCAAAAGAAGATGATGATCTAGAACCTTTAGAGAGCGTCACTTCGCTTCACATTGAATTTACGAACATTCCTACGAATTCGTATAACCCAATTCCAGCACATAAATTGCCGTCTAAACTAGGACCATTTCTACCCAACTTGGAGTATCTCAAATTTGATGGTTTGCACGCAATGAAGCACGACTATTTCTATCTATCTGAAGATGATTTAAATTGGTGTCGAAACCTACAAAATTATTTCCCCGAAATAAAATATATTTTTCTACTCAAACAATTGCACCTCCGTGAATCACCACAATTTGAATACGAAAAGTTTACTGATAAAAACAACAAAAAAGATTACAAACTATTTGAACAGTCGAATCAGTATCAGGTTGTGGATCTGATGGACCGGACAGAGAATGACTGGGGACAGAAAGTTCCGACTAATGTGATCCGAATTTGGCAACGAGTTTTTGTGTGATTTATTCTTAATAAAAATAAAAATATATTTCATTTTCCAAAAAATAGTAAACATATTTGTTTTAAATTATTTAAACGTTTTTACATTTATACAACTTCATGAACATAACTGTGCAGTGAAAACAAAAATAATGAAAACAATAAAAGCATTCAAATATCTCACATTCGATCGAATTGATATTCGAATTTGCACTTTTTATGGAAATCCAACTCAACCAAATGATTATGTCGATCGGACTTTGCACTATATTCCAAGTAATATGGAACCGACTAGTCATATGAATTTTCTGTTGATTGACAAAAATGACTCAAAACGAAATGGTCATCTTGATGATGTAAAGCTCTATTCGTTGTTCTATCATTTCTATGAGAACCGTAAACTAGCTTTTGGCCAACAAGAACATTTTGTTTCTACATTTCCGATTAGTCGAACAATCCTGAAAGCCAAGTCGATTAGTCCTTTCGGGACAATAATGAATGTTACACTGCGCTTTACCATTGTGTATAATGAGTGAATGAATGAGAGCAATGTAAAACGACGGGGTTTTCAAGTTTATTTTAAATTGTCAAACGAATGTCTGCCAAAATTTTTGGGGTCAATTGGCGCAAGCATAAAAAAGTATAGTTTGATCCACAAAATTGTCAAAAATTGTCTTCCGTCGATTTCTTATTATACTTTCAATAAACTTTATAAAATCAAATCAAAACTGATATTTTTTATTTTGACATTATTATGTTATTTCTAAACTTTTAGTTTGTTCATATTATTTTCAAATAGTGAGTAGAATAGAGTTAGTGATGCTATGATTTGTGTTAGGATACGTGTTGCTTTCTCATTTTCAGTCTTCAATTGAAACCATATGCGCACACATAAATCCTGTCCTGTCCGTGCATTTTTCTCGGAACGTAAAGCAATTAAGACATCCGTTCTCCGTTCTTGCCTCACCACCATATGGCTAACTGCCCTCAACTCTCATTTATATGTTACGTTATATGAACATACACTCATTTTCAGTTTCATTTTCAAACTAAATTAATTCACTCACTCATCTCATGTGCACTCGTTTTTTAGTATTGTGCCATACATAAAATTAGCATATTAGCAAACCGTTCAGTTGCTTTCCTGTTTCTGTTTATGACCGCGGTGATGATGATGGTGCCTCACAGTGAGATGACGCTCACAGTGGGCCACCTGTGGTAGAAGTGGTCGGATCGGCGAATGTGTTTGCGTTTGAACATTGGACCCAAATGCCCAATGTTGAACGTTTTATGCATTTTAGAGTACTTAACGTTGAAATGCATTTGAGCACCACCCTCCCTGTTACGAGAGTTGTGTTGTGGTTGAATGTTTTTACTTGAAAGTGATCATCATTTGAGCATTGTCGGTTAAAGTGAGCGAACCACACAGTCTGTCTTCTCAGTATTGGTCTCGATAATTATTTGTATTTGCGTTTTCGTTGCATCATCTCAATCAATGGCTTGTCTACTTCGCCTCAAATCTATTTAAAATCATCTCACATTTTATTTTTTGCGAAAACATCATGTCTAAACACAAGAAATCCAAAAAGAAGAAGAAGACGTCTCGTCATCGTCTTCGTCATCGTCGAATTGCAGATCTATTTGAAAAGATCCCATTTAAAGATGAGGTAAAAAGTGAAGAGGAAGAAGAACAAGAGGTGGATTTGCACAGTCCACCAATAACCAAAAGTCATTCGAGACTCGGCAATCATCAACATCAACATGAGGTAGCAATCAAGTTGGAACCAGTCGAAGAAGATGCTACAGTCACTCATCCAAAGAAACCAACTTGTCAGGAAAAGACCACCAAAAATAAGATTTTCACTCAAAAAGCAAAAATTTTTAATGCAAAAAGCTGCTCAGGAGATTTCGTTAAAAAAAGAGACCGATTCCAAAACTGATTCATCATCATTTAAATCAGATGAACACAACTCACCACCATCCACCAATGCATGCACTGCAGGAAACAGTACTACTACTTTTGAAGAATATTTACAAACTACAAATGACCCTAAAACTCTGGAAAACATTGTGAACCCTATACATTGGGATCGAATCGATTCGATTCTGTTGAACGAGGCGCACCGTCAATGGAAACGTAACATTGCGTACACTTACGACTTTTGTATGGCTGCTCAGTTGGAGTGGCCATCAATGACTGTGGAATGGATGCCTGATGCGATCGAACCACCCAATCGACCCTATTCGATTCATCGTATTGTGCTCGGTACGAATGCTGAGGATGGAGAGGAGAACCGACTGCTCATCTATCGACTTCATCTGGCAAAGTACGATTCGGATATTGTTTCAGATTTTCCTTTGACTCAACAGTTACCAACCAGAAAGAAAGGCAAAGACGAATTTATCGATTTCACCACCAAACTCTATTGTTATGAACAGTTCCGTCATGAAGGCCCAGTTCAACGGGCAAGGGTCATGCCACAGCGGAATAATCTAGTTGCTACAAAAGGACCCTCATCGGATGTTTTTCTGTACGACGTTTCAAAGCCTCCTGAGTATTGCCCCAATGGACCGTACCTTACCTTGAAAGGTCACACCAAAGGAGGTTATGCCTTAACATGGGATCGTATCATTAAAGGTCGACTATTATCCGGTTCGGATGACGGAATTGTATGCATTTGGGATGTGACCGGAAGCCAAGACAATGATCGTACAGTTGAGCCAATTCAGAAATATCGTGCCCACGAAGGTCAAATTATCGATATCGATTGTAATCGAGTTGTGCCTGATTTGTTTGCTTCTTGTGGCACTGACCGAAAAGTGACAATCTGGGATTCAAGATCTGTGACAAAAGTGAGATTCTTCAAGGCACATGACAACATAGTCACCTGCATCGCATTTCAACCCAAATCCGAGAATCACTTTCTCACCGGTTCAACTGATCAGTACATTCACCTTTGGGATTTGCGTAATCTCAAAGCGCAACTCGACACTTTTCTTGCTAAACAGTCAATAACCAGCCTCAAATGGTGTCCTCAGCACGAGTCAGTGTTTGCATCCACTGGTTCAGATGGTCGTGTGCTTGTGTGGGATTATGCACTTAGCAACCAAAACAATCATCATCGTCATTTGAGTAGATATGATCTCGAGGAGGGACCTACTGAGTTGATGTTTGTGCACGGTGGCCATCTGGCATCGGTGCCTGAGGTTAGTTGGTGTTCTACTGTGCCACTGATGATGGCCTCTGTTGATCAGCACAATATGATGTACATTACACGAATGGGACAGTGGAATTACTATCATTTGAATGGACTGAATAACAAATAACCATGATGATTGTCAATCAAATTCTCAATCAATTTTTCAATCAAATTGTCAATCAATTCTACATTTTCATACACAAATTGTCACAAACATTTTTTTAATTTACCTTATTTTGTTTCACTCCATGGTACTCATATTGTACAATGTAACAAAACAATTAAAATAAAATTAACATCTAAAATAAACTGAATAATAACATTCTAAAGTCTTTTTGGGGATTGGTCAACAGTTGCATTTTTCAGTGTGCCCATTAATCCTGATAAGACTTGCACAAGACTAAACACAGTAATACTGATTAATTGACTTACGATCGTGTGAGTATGTTAGCGGTAATTGTGCGACTATTCTTAAATAAAAAATGGTTAATCATTTATTATGTTGTCTGTGTGTCTGGAGATAAAGACAAAATATGTAGACGTAATGAATGTGCGTATACTGGTACACTGTAGTATACTATACAGTAACAATAATAAAGGTAGAATGGCAATGACTTTCATGACACATGGCGCTGGTCTGTTATATATCAAAGTGTCATAAAGTTGACTTTGATTGTGTCGAATTGTGTAAATATTTACAGCCACCTTTAGCACCACTAACATAACAGTGGCGTTCAAACTTTTTTCGACTAATAACAGATGAGTTTTTCATTTCAAATAATTGCGGAGAAAAGTGCTTTTGAGATTTTTGAATTAGCTTTATTCAGCCATTTCTGGGTATTGACAATTTTGAAATTGTCAAAATGGCTAAATATGGCTATTTCAAAACTGTCAATACCCAGAAATGGCTAAGGTAACCAAAGTTTGACAATCACTGACTTACAATGCAATGACTTCTCCAGGAGCGCACATTCACGTAGTACTACTGAGATACATAATTGAAGGTACACAGAGTGGACAAAGTAGTAAAATGAGGGTAATTTAGATATTCTAAATAGCTAACATTTAAAGTTGTATATAACGTGAGACATTGGGCACAGATCGGTGACGATGATGATGATGATGATTGAGATTGTTGGACGATGACTCTCTGACTAAACTTTTTTGCACTCGTGCACTCTCATGTACTTTAATGTTTAAATTCTAGTCTTTTTGGTTTGTTTGGGAGTTTTTTAAATCTGTTGAAAATATTTTCAAAATTTAAATTGAATTAAATCAACGACACAATCTTTGAATGGCTGAAGTTGAAGCACAAGGTCGTGACAAGTTCAAAAACAAACTTGAATTCATTCTGACGGCGCTCAGTTCTGCTGTTGGTTTGGGCAATGTGTGGAGGTATGTTTTGTTTTGTTTGGTTGTTTAATTTTTTGTTAATTATCTTTTCTTCATAGGTTTCCATATCTGGTCTACCGTAACGGTGGAGGTAAAAATCTACTACCTTCTATTTTGGTTCAAAATTTTGGTCTTTTGTTCTCCCTGCAAGACAGCTTCACTGTAATGTGTGAAAGTAAACTTTTTACAAGACTTTACAGTGAGGCCGTCTTACAAGGAGAGATAAAACAGTTTCTGGCTGCAATTTCTAATTTTTCCCCAATCCTAGGATGCTTTTTCATCCCCTACTTTCTCAGTTTGGTCTTTCTCGGGCTGACTTTTTTCTTCTTTGAAGCCTCGATTGGTCAGTACACTCAACTGGGTCCAATCAAATGTGAGTAACTATTTTGCTCTTGTAATTATTTTTAAATTTTGATTCAAATTCACGATTAGTATGGCGTCTATCACCAATATTCCGAGGCATTGGCTATGCCATGTATGTGATGGGCGTATACCTGGGCATCTACTATAACATGATCATTGCTTGGTCTATGTACTATGTGTATGCCTCGTTCACATCTCTACCTGAGGTGCCTTGGGCCAATTGTAACAATACCTGGAACACTGTGAGGTGTGTAGATTATGGTGACAAGGCCCCAGAAGGCGTGAACAACTCAATGTCGCCCAGTCAAGAATATTTCTAGTAAGTAGTCGAAAATCCGTTCATAGATTTACTAATTTTTGAATACCCAAATATAGTAACGTAGCGCTCAACATGAGCGAAGGAGTGGATCACATGGGTTCGATCCAATGGCATCTAGTTCTCTGCTTAGCCCTAGCATGGATATTCATCTTTGTGGGACTGCTTTGGGGTGCGAAAAGTTTGGGTAAAGTGTCCTACTTTACCGCTCTCTTCCCGTATGTGGTGATCACGGCACTGGTGATCAATGGTTCTATGCTTGAGGGTGCGGGTGAAGGCGTGAAGCATTACTTGACTCCCGATTTCTCCAAATTGGCTTCGGTGGATGTTTGGTCCGATGCGGCTACTCAGATTTTCTTCTCAGTTTCGGTGTGCATGGGTGGAGTGGCGACACTGGCGAGTTATAATCCGTTTTATAACAATATTTTCAGGTATGCGTTTCTTATGATGTTTTCATAATTACCTAAATCTTTTACATATAGGGATTCGTTAACGGTTGTGGTCCTCAACTCCTGTACAAGCATCTTCTCCGGCTTCGCCATCTTCAGTGTTATCGGTTTTATGGCAAATCAAATTGGTGTCCCAATTGATGAAGCAGCCGATCACGGAGTGGGCCTAGCATTTGTGGCCTATCCTGCTGCACTATCTCGACTACCAGCTCCTTATCTTTGGTCTACAATTTTCTTTTTGATGCTCATCATTCTCGGGTTCGGATCTCAAATGACGATTATTGAAACGGTTGTAGTGAATTTTATGGAAATGATGCCTAAGAAGTATGCGGTTAGGAAGCAGTATGCACTGGCGATTACTTGTGGGGTGATGTTTTGTGCAGGCTTACCTATGTGTACGCAGGTGAGTGTGCTTAGGTTACTGGTTACTGGTTACTGGTTACTGGTTACTGGTTACTGGTTACTGGTTACTGGTTACTGGTTACTGGTTACTGGTTACTGGTTACTGGTTACTGGTTACTGGTTACTGGTTACTGGTTACTGGTTACTGGTTACTGGTTACTGGTTACTGGTTACTGGTTACTGGTTACTGGTTATTGGTTACTGGTTACTGGTTACTGGTTACTGGTTATTGGTTACTGGTTACTGGTTACTGGTTATTGGTTACTGGTTACTGGTTACTGGTTACTGGTTACTGGTTACTGGTTACTGGTTACTGGTTACTGGTTACTGGTTACTGGTTACTGGTTACTGGCTACTGGCTACTGGTTATTGGTTACTGGTTACTGGTTACTGGTTACTGGTTACTGGTTACTGGTTACTGGTTATTGGTTACTGGTTACTGGTTACTGGTTATTGGTTACTGGTTACTGGTTACTGGTTACTGGTTACTGGTTACTGGTTACTGGTTACTGGTTACTGGTTACTGGTTACTGGTTACTGGTTACTGGTTACTGGTTACTGGTTACTGGTTACTGGTTACTGGTTACTGGTTACTGGTTACTGGTTACTGGTTACTGGTTACTGGTTACTGGTTACTGGTTACTGGTTACTGGTTACTGGTTATTGGTTACTGGTTACTAGTTACTGGTTACTGGTTACTGGTTACTGGTTACTGGTTACTGGTTACTGGTTACTGGTTACTGGTTACTGGTTACTGGTTACTGGTTACTGGCTACTGGCTACTGGTTACTGGTTACTGGTTACTGGTTACTGGTTACTGGTTACTGGTTACTGGTTACTGGTTACTGGTTACTGGTTACTGGTTACTGGTTACTGGTTACTGGTTACTGGTTACTGGTTATTGGTTACTGGTTACTGGTTACTGGTTACTGGTTACTGGTTACTGGTTATTGGTTACTGGTTACTGGTTACTGGTTACTGGTTACTGGTTACTGGTTACTGGTTACTGGTTATTGGTTACTGGTTACTGGTTACTGGTTACTGGTTATTGGTTACTGGTTACTGGTTATTGGTTACTGGTTACTGGTTACTGGTTACTGGTTATTGGTTACTGGTTACTGGTTACTGGTTACTGGTTACTGGTTATTGGTTACTTGATTTTAGTTTCTGATTAACCCTGTTTTAACTCTAACCCAAAAGGCCGGCGTCTACATTCTCCAACTAATGGATAGCTTCTCCGTACCGTACGCAGCCTTCTTCATAGGCCTTGCTGAAGTAGTAGCCATCGCATGGGTATACGGAATTGATCGCCACATGGCAAATCTTAAAACTATGCTAGGTTTTGAGGTCTTTCATCCCATGTACTGGAAATTCATTTTCAAATTTGGTGCTCCAACCATAATTATCGTACTTTTGGCACTAATTTTCAGTTCACTATCTCCACTCAAGTATAACGACTATGTATTTCCGGTTTACGCAAATGTTATTGGCTGGTTGCTCACTGTTTCTTCGGTTGTAATGATTCCTGCATTTGCACTGTACGAGTTGAGTAGAGTTTGGCGTGGTGATACCAGTTATAAGGAAATACTGAAACCTGATGTTGTGTTCGATCATGAGAAGGAGTTCTCGAATGCTGTTGAAGAAACTAAAGATGGTTACATCAACGCTGGATTCACTGAATCTTATATGAAGAGAAACTCTTATGAAGAGGCAAAATGAAGCAAAAAAGTCAAGAATTTCTCAATGTATTACTAAATTTATTATTTATTTATTTATTTAAAGTTTACAATAAATTTTTGGATTTCTGCTAATTTTGCTAATTTTACCTTTCACTACTAATTTCCAGTCAAATCAAATTTAGTCGAAATTTGTCTATCCACCTGTGTGTAGATCCACCAGTAGACAATGTTGAACACGATGAACGCCAATGGAAATAGGAAACGACACTTTCGATCAATTGCGTTGGCTAACCTATCGCCCTCACAGCCAATACTGTTGCACCAAATCAAACAGCAAAATAGGGTTGTGGGTTCGGGGTGTCGTTTCTTTCTGGATTGTTCTTTCTCTTCGTCACTGTCCGTTGGGTAACATAGTTCGAGGGCGAATGGACTGTTTAGGTACTTCTGGCGTTGGTAGTCCATGTTGCTGTACTCGGTGATCTATGGAATGAAGATGGATTATTTGGAATTGTGTATTATGAATAAGTCATACTGCATTAGGCATTAGGCATTAGGCATTAGGCATTAGGCATTAGGCATTAGGCATTAGGCATTAGGCATTAGGCATTAGGCATTAGGCATTAGGCATTAGGCATTAGGCATTAGGCATTAGACATTAGACATTAGACATTAGACATTAGACATTAGACATTAGACATTAGACATTAGACATTAGGCATTAGGCATTAGGCATTAGGCATTAGGCATTAGGCATTAGGCATTAGGCATTAGGCATTAGGCACTAGGCATTAGGCATTAGGCATTAGGCATTAGGCATTAGGCATTAGGCATTAGGCATTAGACATTAGACACTAGACATTAGACATTAGACATTAGACATTAGACATTTGGCATTTGGCATTTGGCATTAAACTTACATCACTCTTCTGTCGCACAACACTTCTCTTCCTCAAACCCAAAACAGGTTCATACTGCAACTGCTTCCTTCTCATCTTCGCCTTTTCCAACTTTTCCTTTTCAGCCTTCAATCGTTTCTCTTCCAGCTCCTTCTTCTCGAGTGCATATCGATGAATGTACGAAACGAGTGCAAACTCGAGCAGTGACAAAAAGATCAAACTAATACAGCCCACAATCCAAACGTCCAGTGCGTGAACGTACGCAATTCGGGGCAGTTTGTCACGCGTTGATTGGGAACTGGTGACTAGGGTTAGCATTGTGGTCATGCCTAGGGAGACGCGAGCTGGTGCGGAAGTGATTTGCATCCAAAAGGATAGCCAAGAAATCATGACAAATAGGATTGCGGGTACATAGATTTCGAGGAAGTAGTTGTTCCATTCACGTTGGATCACTAGTTTGACCATAATTTGACTCATCATGTCCACGCCGTAGATGTCCTCGTTAAAGCTGTATGTTCCATCCATGGTGGAATCGTTGTACAGCTTGTAGCCGATCAGTTTGAAACCTAAAATGAACCATTCACAAATAACGTAACAACCAATCATAAATAACGTTACTATCATCACTTACCATTCATAAGGAAACTGTCCAGATTTCTAAACGGATGATCATTCCTCCAAACCAGAATCATATCACTTCTCGGAAAGGACTTACTCTCCAATTGGATATAGCATTCTTGCTTATCGAACGGGAACATCACAAAATCGAGATAACAAAACAGATTTAACAGCAAACTGTGTCGTATATGAATGTAACCATCCGTACGCAGTTGACCCAACACCAGTGTGTGACCCTCAATTATACTCGTTTCCGGATCCTTGATATTCAGCACACCCAAACTCGGTGACCAAATACGCAACATGTGCTGCTCAGCCATTGGCATTGGCACTGGTTCTTTACTGCAATTGTTCACCAGTCTCTCGTCCATCCATTCCAAATCCATCTTCAGTATGATCTTGTACTCCGAATTGATCTCATCCACGGAGGCCATCGAATTCATGTCCATACTAATGTTCACTCGCAGTGGTGGATTGTAGTCGAGACTTTCGTTGAAGCCGGGTCGAACGTACCGCTTGTACGCCTTACCCGAAGTTGCCTTCTCCAACCATAATGTCATGTCGGAACTGGTCTTGAAGCACGCATTCTGCTTGAATATAGCGTTGAGATCATTCACAGAAGAACCGGGAGAGTCGAAAATGAAGCCAAAACAAGTAAACGGAAGTAGAAGAATCAATGATAGAATCACTGGGACCCAAAATGGAACCATTCTGGTTGAGGATACAAAATCAACTAACTAAAATTCCAAACCAAAAGAATATTCTAATTAGAATTCTGCAGAGGAATCTGGATTAACGAGAAGGAACTTTATTAACTAACTTTGCAACTGTGCAAACAAAATCAGACAATGAACTTCAAATGTCAAGTACATTTGCTGGGGATTAGGGATAGGTGACAAAAACAGATGCAAAAGGTCGTTTTGGGTTTAATTAACTTTTTTTTACAGTTTATCATGATCCTCTCTTATCAGTCGAGAGAGATTAAGTTATGTAAACACAGAGACAAAACATGCGATATCTTCAATAAAAAATAGCAAAAATCGATCATCCAACTCAACTCAAACTCAACTAGTCAAACTCGCATTCGGATCCCCAATAGCTTCCAAAAAGAGAAAAACAGCCGCCATCAAGCAGTTCCCCAGTACATCCGCTAGAGCAGACGTAACCGGAATGGCGGAATTGTCCGGATTGATACGACGTTGCCAGGCAAAGAATACACCAACATAGGCGACATATAACAGAATTAGTAGCTGCATCACAACAGCCGCTACATAACAAGCGACAAAGGGAAATGTGATAATCACTGCAAAGTGGAATGAATTCTGCATAAAGTAGATTACGGTCATGAAGAAGAGATGAGCGGGAACGATTACGAAGAGTAGGAGACGTGCCATGCGGGAGTGGATGTCTATGAGTTTTTGGGTAAAATGTTAGATTAGTTAGCGTTTTTGTGGTTGTCACGTAATAACTTACCCCTGGAAGCAAAAACCCAAAACGGTCCAACACAGTACCTTGGATTACTATCCGGCAGTACACCCTTCTTAGTAACCGAATGCAAAAAAGTAGACATTCGACTCGTCTGTATCCCAATTAAATTGTGACCAATACCATTGACCAGTGGCTGGAAAGTCGAAATAACTTTAAACTTTGCGAATGCAGCCTCCATCACCAAACCGCCCGGTACCACCAACATTACTCCACCAAGTAGTGGAAACCAACCCGTGAAAATCACCGATCTTGAGTACTTTTGCCTGCGGGCAAAGTAGCCAAATACAGGAGATGACGCAATAAGGAGGGTTAGGATGACAATTTCGAGGGTATAGTTTCGTGCTTGGTACATTGCTTCACTGATTGGGGCTAGAATTAAGAGAGTGCAAACGTCACCCATTGATGCTGCCACAGGAGTTGCGATATTGTCTGGATTGAGACCAAATTTTCGTGATCCATAAATCACAGCGCCAATAACCAGTGCCAGCAGTGTATTCGCAATCATACTCGTAATCACGGATGTAGCACAAAGCAGTAGAGTATTTTCCCAACTGATGGTCGCTCTTGTAGATTCTTGAAAAGTGGACATCAACAGAGCCATCAACGAGGCAAATAACCCCGCAGTTGATGCCTGACATTGCACAACCAGGAAGTTTGCTAAATAGACTTGACGAATGCCGGCCCAACTGTCCAGTTTGCCCAAATTGGCCTGAGTTGACATTCGCGAGGCATAAGTTGTCTCAATATTGCCAATCAGTCCAATAAAGGCTGAGATCATAATCTCGAATTGGGGTATGGCCTTGAAGACATCCCATTCGATGATCCGGTGGAGTACAATGCCGGCAAAGACAGATCCAAAACCGGCTAAAATGAAGGTGGGCAACATTTGACGGAAAACGGACCATGACGATTGGACTTCATACTGGACTGGGGGTGGTTCATCTTCTTTTGAAGATTCAGATACTTCGTTGAAAGCTGATTTGATTGTTCCATTGGATTCAGAATCCATGTTCATTGGATGGCGGCAAAAATGTTAAAAACTCCAAAATTTTAGAACAAAGTTGAACAAAAAGGCAATTTGATCAGGTAACCATGCTTCGTGGTTATATAACGAATGAGTGTGCAGAGTAATGTGCGTGTAGTGCCCATTTTGTTGCCTTTTTCGGTTGGCCTTTGCACCTTTGTCAACAGCATAATTGGGTTGCCAAATGACGCGCATATCAAGTGCAAATCTAACTGTTTGTGCACTAATTGATTAATGCCATTACAACTATTGATGTACTGAATGTATACGACGTCGGTATTTTTAAATACTAAATCCAATTAGCGGTAGAGGTAGGTAAAGTTGATTTGCTTTTAATATACAGTCATTGGCTATTGAAGAGCGATTTGGTCATAAAGTTGACCTTATACACACACACACAATCACGTGATTACAGGATGTGACGTACGTTCGGTACTCACTGGTTCATGATTTATTACGTCTAGACAGTGAGTGGGGTTATCTCTTGCACAACTTTAAATATTACCACTATCTAGGAATAGATCTGTGTAAATATTTCGTTAAATGTTGGACTCGTGTGTGTGTGTGTGTCGAAACACATGTCTATGTTTTGATTATACGCTAAGTTTATATCAACAGAATATGGGTAATTAGGGGGTTTTGAGGTTAGAGTTCAAATCTGTCTTTTCGTTGGTTTCCGGGTTATTTAAATCCCTCATCAATCGTGACTTTGAATTTGAAATTCAAAATGGAAAAATAGATCTTCAAATTTCAATTTTGCAGAAAATATTGATTGATTGATTGTTGATTTTTGGTTTTTGGTTTTTGGTTTTTGGTTTTTGTTTTTTGATTTTTGAACATTTCAAAGGTAACTTTCCCAATTTGGGTAACTATAAGACAAATGCATAAGTTAATCCTGCAGACGGACAGACATCCTACAGTTGTCTTTGCACCAACGAGATGGCGCTGCGGAAATACTTATGAGAAAACCTGATAATTGGGCTAACAACTATTACATGATTTGAACTTTGAGAGGTTCAATCAAAAAGAAAGTCGTATGGCTACATCGAATTTGGCCATAAAACAAACGTGTAATAGTGATGTCGAAAGTTCTACTTTTTATACGTCACATTTTTCGTATTAGTCGTAGTCACCTTTTCTATTTTGAGTTTCTATTTGCAAGTTATTTGAGGCACAAGCCTACTATTACTCTAGTGTGACAAGGAGTATGAATCCTTCAAGTGGTCCCAAACCGAGTGGTCAGTCTGGGCAACCAATCGCCAACAAGTCTCATCGAATCGAGTCAACTTTTGGCTCAAAAGCTACTACTTCTGTGATGTTGTTGACAGTCGTCATTCTAGCTGTCTCGCTCCAGTACGGTAAGTGTGACTTTTGTTTGGAATTTCTAACTCCCTAATCCACCCCTAACCTAACTCCACTCTTCCTTTAGGCAATGCCCAGGATGACGATTACGACCCTTTCGGACCCCTACGCAGGTCGGACACAACCACTGCCGCTCCAACCCCAGCCCCACTCTCTCCCTGTAACGACTTCTACGAGTGGGTGTGTCACAATCAAACCGGACACTCAGACGCGAACTATCACGGTAGTATGTTCGAACAATTCTACATAAACTTTGGACGGGCACTGAGCCAGGCGAAGGAGACCGAGCCCGAGCCGCCCACTTTTGTGCAACTAATCGCTGACCTGTACTTTGAGTGCATCAAGCAGAGTCTCACCAACCGCAGTGTCACCACCCAAAGTTGCATCCGAGAACTCGAGCACGATCACATTGAGGTGATGCTGCGCATCTATGTGGACTACTTCTCGGGTGGCAATCGAACCCACATTGACACCGTACGAAACAAGGCCATCGAAATGGCGGGTCTGATCAAGGACGCCTTCCAGGACATGTTGACCGACCGGAAGCACGCCTGGATCGATGACGAGTCTCGTGGATACGTGGTCCATAAGCTCAGCCTCATGAGAGCCCTCATAGGCTATCCGGACTTTATATTTGAAGACTCAACGCTCTCGATAATGTACGGCACGGAACCGGTCAACTTTACCCTACCTTGGAATGCCACTTCGCGACTGGAGAATATGACTCAAATTCCGCACGAACAACTACTCACCCGAAAGTATGCCCAGAGTAGGGAGCTTTTCCGCAATCAAAAGGCTGTCGGACTCGACCTGCTGACGCACTATTTGAACTTTAAACAGCGACAGGAGCTTTATGAACTGTAAGTTATGCATATGAAATGTATTGGCACTTTAACTAGCGCTACTTTCACTTTTAACAGGAAATACTGGAGAGATATTACTGCTCTTCACATTGGATCACATTATGTGCCATGGTGGAATTTTTATCGTAAGTGATGTTTTCATATATGACGTTACATCTATATATTAAAAAATTAACCTTCCAACAGATATCCCCATTCACGAGCTGCATAATCCCTTTTTTGACATTGCCTATCCAGCTGCGGTCAATTTGGCACTCCAAGGACGTACAATTGGTCATGAGTTGGCTCATGGCTTCAGTCCCGGGCGGGACTATATTGCGCAGAGTGGTATGGGGCGGCAGCAGGTGTGGACTCAACAGACGGACAGAAGTTTGAATGTTCGTACCGCTTGTATCGCGCATCAGTATTCACAATTGGATCTGGATTCGAAGAATCCACATTCGCATGGTGCCAAGGTAATGTATTACTTTGTTTGTATGTACTGAGCCTAGTCTTTATATCTACTGAACCTTGTCTCGATATGAACTGAGACTAGTCTAGGCAGGAGAAGATCCCGTGTGGGTCCACTTCACCTATGCAGTTACATAAGCAAAGAAAAGTTAAAGTGGTCGTTGCTACCCTAAGCCTGTGTAACTGCATATGTGAAGTGGACCCACACGGGATCTTCTCCCCGCCTAGTCTAGTCCCTATTTGTATAAACGTAGTCCCTATATATTATAGGTCGACGGCAGCAAGACCCGAGATGAAAATATGGCAGATCTCGTAGGCATGATGGCAGGCTTCTATGCCTTGAAGAAATATTTGCTCAAGCACAACGTCAGTGAGCCTCTACTGTATGATCCCGAAATGCTCAACCAGTACAGTCCGGAGCAGTTGTACTTTGTCATTTACGCAAAGGTAATGTCTTAATGTAGTGTGTGTGAGCATTTCTAACACAACTTTTTCCCCGTTTACTTTCAGCAATACTGCAAAAAGAAGCTCTACCGCACAGTTCTGTGGTACTTTAATTTCCTGAAGAATGTCGAGAATCACGCCCCAGCCTGGCATCGAGTCAATCAGCCGTTGAAGAATTTTCCTGAATTTGCTCTGGCGTTCAACTGTTCACTCGGCTCGGGCATGAATCCGATTAGCGATGATGAGGATGATCCCAAAAAGTGCACCGTCTGGTAATGATGTGCATCTTGATTGGACTATTATATATGCTTTTAGAATGTACTTTGAATTTATTATTAAAATTATTAAAATTATCATTTATACTGATTAATTTACTATTCAGTTGAGTGTTTCGCTTGATTGGGCATTCAACTGTGCATATCGTTCCACCATCCACCATTTACATTTTTGTAAAAAAAAATTTGTTACAAAAACCAATTTGCAAAAGTTATAATTTTATTCTGTCATGAAATTGCAATGAAATACATCTAGATACAAACCTTAATGTTCCTCATCATTGAACACTACAGTTGGTCGTGGACGCATATCCCAGCATCGTTCCACCATCCAATATTCACATTTGTCCCGGTCAATGTGCTCGTCCTCGCACAGTTTGCATTGATCGTACAGAACATCGAACGCCACTCTTCGCACATTGGGACAGATCAAATCGAGTTGAAGTTGACGCACCTCATCGTGGGAACGAAGTTTAATAGGCAGCTCCACGTAAACAAATCTGATGGATAGTAGCGGACTGGTGGCACCCTCAAACTCCACCAGTTCGGACAGATCCAGTGCGGAATGATCGAGAAATTCGGGGTTATCAGTTCTAAAGAGAATATTCAGCTCGTCCAGTTTCGATTGAGCCACATCGTGAGTGAGTGGCCCCAGGGCCCTTATCAGATGAACCAGTGGATCACGAATTCTCCAGTAGATTGTTATTTTGTCCAAATTGAAGAGTACTCGAGGCGAGAAGAACTCTCCCAATCGTTCCAATTCGGACAATGGAGAACAGAACAGGTTGAGATAGGTCATCTTGGAAAACAGTGACAACTGATTGTTGAAGTCATCGTCGCTCATATGCAAACGATTGACTGGTGATGTTCCTAAGTTCATGATCAAATTGGCCATTCTATATATGATTGAATGAAATATGATAATGTTACAAAAGAGGTAAGTTTGCCAACATTACTGACCCTCCGACCCTATACTTCCCTACTCTAGGGTCATTGTATGGTAGGGTCCAAATTTTTGCTTGGACCCTTTTGACCCTACTATGACTCTACTCTAGTTTTGACTATGGAAAAATTTAGGATGGCAATTTTGAGCTTGAGGGTATTAGAAATTGCAATTTTGAGTTGGCAAAAACTTACTCGAAATTACTCTACTCCACTGTGAACCTACATGAACCTACCCTTCTGGCCCTACCCTACTCTAACCCTAGGGTAGGCTATGGTGGGAGTATCAGTAAGGTCAGCAAAACTCTGATTTGACTCACCTATCTTCTGTTTGGATCATTGTGGACAGATTAATCCGCTTGAGTGGTGATGCTTCACATGCGCCATACTTGATCAGCGATGCATAGATCAAATCTGTGCCATCATTGGTTTCGAAGCTAAAATGCTCAAGCTGCCCAATAATGGGCATGTGAAGAGGCTCGCTGCCCAGGCTTATAGATATGTTAATTTTCAATTTTCGCAGCGAGATCATTCGCTGATTTATGAGACTAATGATGCGTCGAATTGATTTGCCAATATTTTCATCAATCACCTCATCCTCCTCCTCAGGAATATAAATTGAAATGGTCAACGAAAAGGACTTCAGCTGACCAACACACCAGTGGTCATTGTCGAGTAGTGTATCGGTTAGGGCTTGATCCAATTGAGGCGTACAATCTAGTCTGTCTACTTTGAGGTACACAGACAGTGAACGTACATTTGGATAGATTTGCACAAATTTAAGACATTTTTCTGCTGTTAAATTGACAAATTTGATTATTTTTACCTCTCCAGGCTGGTAAATGTCTTTAGCTTGACAATTTTCTAGACCACAAAAAATCGACAGTGAACGACGTTGAGCATAGGCTACTGATGAGAGGCATTCCAAACGGGAACAAACCAAGGACACTTGAAGGTGCAGATTGAAATCGGGGATACGCGCCAAAATGACCAGTAAAAGTTCATTTGGCAGATCGGTCAGTTTGATTCGTTTTGCGGTCTGGGTTTGGTTCTCGGTGTTGAGTTTTTTCATTTTCCTATATGACAAATGTAGAAACAAACAGAAATGAGTTAGTTAGTAAGTAGTCAGTAAAATTTCATAAAATACGAACCAATAAAGCAAATAGCCACCAAGTGAGAGAGTAAAATCACCGTCTTCGTGAAGGTGGAATAATGATTTGAAACTTGTGTAGATTTGCTTATATGGTTGCTTCAAGCAAAATCGCCA
The DNA here is from genome assembly GCA_023373905.1 of Rhizoglyphus robini. NCBI lineage: Eukaryota > Metazoa > Arthropoda > Arachnida > Sarcoptiformes > Acaridae > Rhizoglyphus > Rhizoglyphus robini. The sequence goes on along the minus strand of JAKIJQ010000071.1, from coordinate 910,201 downwards.
AAATATGTTCAGTTTTGCATATGAAATGCTCACAAATTGACATAGCCACTAGACTGTACTCACTTTCATATCATATCATAGCACCGTATGAATCATATGTGGCAATTTGGTCATTAGGGTTAAAGGTCACTATTTCGATAAGTTTTTATCATCGAGTCAAAAGGTCGATAAAGTTAGCAGCGTGAACCCCCATGAGTGCACTAACTCTGCATTTAGTCGGATCAAATTGTACCGAATTTTGAAACGGCTAAGCATTAAATAGTTACCAATTAACATACAAATTACATTTTTTATTGCAAAAAAATCATTATAATTTGGGATAGTAGTATAGAGAGTTGTCGAATTGAAGCAGGAAAATTTCGAGAAATTCAAAATCAGATTCAACCTATCATCTGTGTGCTAATCTTTGTGTACAATCTGCTTAAGTGATGATGATGATTCACATGTTGCCACATATTTTATCCATGATGGAGAGATAAGTTTGGAAAGTCAAACTTTGTCCAACTGGCCAATCGATGGACAAAAGTGTAAAGTACCTCAGTGCCTAAGTTCACAGATGTGATTGTTGATTACTAGTTTACGCAGTGAGCTCATTCGTTGCCTTATAAGACAGACCATTTGTCGAAGTGACATGGCAATGATTATGCTTCCTCTAGTCCAGCCTACTTTCTGTGAGTAAATGGAAATGCAAACATCTTTCAGCTGACCAGCCCAGTGGCTATTGCCCACAAGTCTGTTGGTTAGTGTTCTCAACTGAACTGTACAATCTATTCTATTTACTGTTGCGTAAACAGACAGTACACGTACATTTGGATAGATTTGTACAATCTTACTACATTTCTTTTGGGTTAGTCTGGTAAATTTTGTTGTTAATTCCAATACACCAGCTTTATTTGGATCATTTTCTTGAACAAAATCTATTCGCAATACACGATGTTGAGCACAGGCGAGTGAGGAGAGGCGTACCAAACGATGATTGACCAGGGACAGATGACGAATCAGATCGAGATCTGGAGTGCAATGCAGAATTGCCACTAAAAGTTCGTTTGGTAAGTGAGTGAGTTTGGTTCGGTTTTGTTTAGGTTTCATTCTGTGAATTTTCCTGAAAATATACAAATAAATAGTCATTTAGTACGATTATAATAATTTCATAATACGAACCAATAAACAAGGCAAAGTGAGATTAAAATCAATAGAATAGTGCCCGTAAGAATAGTGTCAAGTTCTATTGATATTGATGGTTGCGAAGAATTACAAAGTGCAAGTTGGATTTCAAGAAGAATAAGTCCAAGTACAGATAAACTGAAATGAAGCCAAACAGGAACAGAAACTATTGCTTTTGGTCGCAAACCCTGCCTAATCATAATTATGCTTTTTGCTTGAGGGCTATATTTACAAACCGCTTGCAAAAAATGACTTTTAGTAGTGACATCTCTGAGCACTAAATGCAGTTGGGTACATGCTCGATCGAGGAGAGAGAGAGAGAGAGAGAGAGAGAGAGAGAGAGAGAGAGAGATCATAATATCGCTCACGAGTGTAGACAACTGTTTCAAATTCATATCGATATTTTCAAAAAAATAAAATCTCTCAATAAATGCACAAATGATGATTGTTAGACTTGATTGTTTATTTGTTAGTCTGAATTCATCTCATTAAATTGATCTCAACCCCCTGATCCTAACAGACTACGTCAACGTTCCTCTCTTTTTTTTAACAAATTGAAATAATATAATATATACAAACTACTCGTAAATGAAATATCGTGCAATAAACGATAATCATAAACTGTCATGTGAATGGAACGTTATCAAGAGGGTAACAAAAAAATGATAGAAAGAACGTTTCAATTACCGCGCTGGGTAAAAACAGATTTTGTCTCACAGATTTCACTAAGCGTGATTTAAGCTAAATATAATATGTAATCACTGGACTGATGTATTATAGATAAACTGGTGCCTCTATTGACATCCCAATGATGCGCTTTGGTTTGTTCATGTGAGAGTTATCAGGAATTATTAGAGACAAATCATCTTATTTTCTAAGCTGAATGCCATTGAAATTTGTTCTATTTCTTATTTTAATCTTTTTGATCAAGTATATCAACTCATGATAGCATTTACTCTCAAACAACAAAAATTGTTTGTGCTCCACACAATTTGCAATATGTGACATTTTTTGCAATCAAACGATTTAATCTCTCCCATACAACCAGAGAACAAAACTTTGTTTTATCACACTTTCTGTGCACTGAACATAGAACAACATTATTTCACCAAAATCTTTCCGTACTTGCTAAAACATCACATAAATACAACACATTCAAACATTATTTTGTATTTTAAAGGAGACTTGGTTGAGTGAATGGTTGCTTGACTTGTCACGACTTTACCTGAACCAAAATTGTTACACAACTTCAAAGCCTGTTTCGCCAACACTATTGTGACAATACAAAGAGAAAATTTTGCCAGTTACCTCTTCGTCCAGTCTAAAACTCATCATCAAATCAAACAATCAATCAACAAAATGACGACCTGTCTCGTCCTAGTTGGGACATTGAGTAAGATTTGTTTGTTTGTTTGTTGTTGTAATTTAATTGTTAATTCGTGTTATTCTTCTAGTCCTACTAGTAAGCAACTTTAAGTTCGGTTCCACAGTTTCTATTACGCCCGTCCTGGAAGAACATTTGTACAATGTGCACAAATCTGACAAGTACGATGTTTGCCATACTGGAAAGCCTGCCGAAGAGCAGTATCAATTTTGGGACGATTACGGTGCGATACGGTTCACCAACCAAAGTTTGCTTCCACCTGACTGGACCGTAATTGAATTCAAACTGAAATTTTGTGCAAATGAAACCGTTTTCAGTATCGCACTGTACAGTGCAACTGAACTTTGGGGTAATTGGGAAAAATATCACATTGTTGTGATTGCACCCCAAATGGAAGACGTTGATAATCTGGGTTTGTTTACTAAAGATGTCATTGCTTATGACCACACATTACGTCAAATGAACATTACACTTATGACTCCGTCGATTGGCTTCTCAGTTTGGGACATTAAAGTTGATAACAAAACCTTCATCAACAAGCGAGAGGTTAGTATGATCGATCAGACGTCATATAAATATGTAAGTGGGTTTTACGGCAAAGAGAGCCCAATTGGATCGACCTATTTGGTGATGATGAATTCAAGCCTGATTGGCCAACATCAAATGGCTTATATGAATTTTACCTTTGACGACAACGACCCCACTACGGAGTACTGCTTTCGACTGACCAGATCAACAACCGATACAGTGCAACCACACAGCACAATCGATGTGTATGTGAGCCTGTTTGGTGCTAAGCAATTCAACAAAGTCTTTCGATACATGAATTCAAAATCAACTGATGGATTTTGCCTGTCGTTGTCCATTTATTTGCGCCAACTGGGTCAATTTGACATTTCGTTTGTTTTCAATGGTCTGCTGAACAGTGAAGAGTTGATCAATTTTGTCTATCTAAAATTGCCCAGGGAAGATGTTCGTCGAGTGTACGGCAATGTGGCGCAATTGTATCAAAATGTCAATTGGATGTCGACACGAACTGCCTGGTGGTACCACAATGTTCACTTGTTTGAGTACACTTTTGTGAGCAATGCCAGTGCACCTTGGTACGTGTGTGACATTGTGGCCAATTGCTATCCGCTTGAACGTGGTCGCACATTTGTGATTGAACAATATGAAACATCATATGACCTTAGGGAAACCAAATCGAACCAAACTGTGTGCAATTTTACACTTGCACAAAAGTACATACCACTGTTGAGTCATTCGCCGTTTATTCGATTGTACAACGATGACCACAATTCAATCATCTTTCGAGATACACCCTATTTGAGGTAGGTGAATTCTCTTCTTTTTTTTGTCTGTTCAACATTCATTGGTTTTATATGGAAATTGTACTTTTTTTAATTTTCAGTTCTTCACTATTCAACATTGGGAAGGTGGCCTGCCGAATTGCAACCCATCTTCGTGCAATTTCCTCGCAGCTTAATTCATCAAATGAACAAAATGAAATTTTAGAAAAAGGTCAAGAATAGTTCGTCCAGTGATTAATAATTTAAGTGTGCTGAGAATCCGATTAGTGATAATAGGGGGAAAATGTGGTGTTGAGGTTAATTTCAATAAGGTTCGAATTTCAGGAGATCAAAATAGAAGTGAGTTTTGTCGATCCTATTGACCCTCCGACCAAGACCCACCCTTCCCCATCCTAGGGTAAGGGTAGGATAGAGCCTGCTTTAATTTCCTCGACCTTTCTGACCATGCTAATTTTACTGTGACCCTACCCTTTCCTACCCTGACCCTACCCTACCCAAGTTTTGGTTATGGCCCTATCGAGAATGATAATTTGGGAGTTTTTTGGACAATTGGGGAAGGCATTTCCGGGCTTGGAGATATTGAAAAATAAACATTTCTGAATTTGGGAAGATTGAGAAATGCATTTTTAAGTTCAAGGACAATTGGGAAACTTATTTTGGTTTAGAAAACTATCCTACTTTGACCCTACAATACTGACCCTGCCCGACACTACTCTAAGGGTAAGGGTGGGTTTAGGATCGGGTGGTTTGCCAACTCCCTCACTTCTAGGTCAAAAGTCCTTCATTCAAAAGGTCAAAGGTTTACACAAACTGTACCTCCCCGTAACTTTTACTTCTGCAGGTTTAGGTGAGTAGTACAACAGATGAAGCCAATTTTAAACCACCATAAGCATTCATCTAGCTCATCATCATATGTTCTAATATCACCAATCGATTCCGTACACTTAAATTATGGTTACTCCAAAAAAAATTTACACATTTTTTAAAAATCATGATTTTGAATGCATTTCTAATTCCAGTTTGTAGTGCTCCATATCTAAGTTTTCCTTTGCAAGTACCGCAACGTGTTCGAATTCCATTGCAAATTCCAATTGAGCTTATTGACCTTCGTGCAGAACAATTTTATGTGAGCATTGCAACTACAACTTATGGAATGCACAAGATCCGATTGATGTCTGTCAAGCTGAACGACGATAAGCTGGAGAACATCAAGGCCATGCAATGGCATCAGCAGCAATGGCCACCAGTTGAATCGTATCTCACCACTCGGGACTACATTCAAGTGGCACTATCGAATATGAAGGCACATCAAGTGAAATCGTTTGGCATTGAGTTTGAGGTGGAGCCATTTGACGGAACAATTGATTCAAATGACACCTCGATGGTTGATCTTCAAATTGAGATTCAATTACACAGATTCGATTCTGATCTTATGACCCGGTCATGTGCAGTGTGGCGTGAATATAACAAAGAAGTGTCCCATCAGTGGCGAACCACCCTCGAATCGAAACTTAATCCAAGTGCATTCATCATGAACGAGTGGCTGCACTCGGTACCTGGCCTCAAACTGAGCAACCTTCAGGATCGAGTGCACTTTCAGTTTGACAGTGCAGAGTATGGCACAGCACTCACCAATTTGAGCATTCAAGTGAGCAGAGTTTTGATTCAATCCCAAGCGCCATTCTTCACTGTCACTCCACTGGCCATTCGAGTGAATTCACACAATTCAACCAGTGCAACTGTGGTTGACGACTTAAGGGACGACAATGTGCGCATCAATGGCTTCTACAGAGTGGCCTTTATGGTCGAGCTGAAAGAGGCACTGAAAGTTGATTTGAATTATGAAACACATTTCGACAAACTTCCTCAATATGACAGTGAGGTGAGTGGATTACTTCACTGTAGAAAGACACATTTAGTAACATTTGTTTTGTTCAAACTGTCCAGAATTGCAACAAAGGTCCAACGTATGCCGATCTGGACTGTCGCTACACTGAGTACCAGTGTCCCGAGTACTACTTCAAGTGTGATGATCCACTCAAAAAGTAGGTGTTTTGTATATATACATGCTTTAATTCAACACTATTCTACTGGTGACTCAAAACTTTGATATATTTAGCTCCAATACTTGCTACTCGACTGTGAAACAAATGAGCTCAAGCAGTAGCGGCGTACCTTCCATCATTTTGGTGACCATTCTTTTAGCTTTTGTATACTTTCTTGCTTAAATATGGAAACACTGCTATTTGAATGTGATTCATAAGTGTAATCTTCAAGCATTGCGTAAACTATTGTTCTAATTAAATATTCTAATCAATAATTCCAAAATCTTATTCAAAAATTGGTATAAACATGTTCATTTTATTTAAATCTCAATTTAATTACGCAAATGCCATTAGAGAAAGATAAACGGAAGAAAGTACCGTTTAAAGTTTAACATTATTTTTTGTTACGGAGAAAAGGCGAACAAATTGGACATTCAGTACGTTTACAGATATCCCAGTGATCTAAAAGAAATCGCGAAGTTGAGCAGAACGGAACAGGACAATCGGTAACTGTAATTAATAAAACGTAAATCAATTAAAATTAGTGCAAAAATTTAACATAACATACCAATTGAGCAATTCAACATATGCAACAGTAATTGTTTCATTATGAAACAACAAACTCGTGGACATCGTTTAAAATTTACAAAAACCTCAGGTAAACATCGTTTGAAACATAGAACCTGATTACTCTCATATTCACATCTCACAGCGTGGGCGATTAAATTCAGTTGGTCTACAGCCATTTTCACTTGTGCATTCTTTTTGTCGGTAGATGATTCCATTTCAAAGTCGATCGAAACAGTAGTGGTTTTGATAGTAAAGGAGTGTAGTTTGTACTCGTGATGAGGTGATCAGTGCTCTATAGGACAGAACATATTAGGATGGCAAAGCATGTGGACAGCACAAGACATACAACTCTGAAGCTGCGTATCGTAGCTTTGCTTGGTATAAACAGGAACATGAAGGTTATTTTTAAAAGGGTGTTTTCAAAAGCTAAAAGCGCTTTCTACAAAAGCGACATCCATGGGCACTAAATGCAGTTGAATTTGTTTATTATAAATGCTCGATCGAGAGAGCGAGGCTCATAACTTGTCCATCACTTGCACTTGACAGCTGCCTCAAATTTATGTCTTCAACCAACTATAGTTTTCAAATCATCTCCGTTTCCCTACTAACATCACTTTCACATTCAATCCAACAATGTCTAACAATCCAATCCTGGTACCCACCAGTTTGGTGTCTCAATTTTTAGCCACCGAGAAAATCGCCTCCCGCCGCTGGCTACAATGCCAAATGGAATCCTTGCTGGACCATGTGTTTGACCAGTTGAACACCAAATTTGAAGATTTTGTTGCGAGTAATGCGATCAGTGACACTGGAGATGACTACCAAATGGATCCAGATGGGATTGAACAGCAAACGCCTCTATTCCAAGTGCATCCTCATCACCATTTTACTGCAACCAACGAAAATCACTTGATCAACTCAAAATTGCCTATAGCAGTTGGACAATCACAGAAGAGTCATAACGATCATGTGCTGGATTATGATGGACAAGTGAATCCGGATGGAATTGAATCTGAAGAAGTGTTCATGTTCAACCAATCAACTTACAACCAGGCACAGTATCCACCTTTGTTGCCTTTTCCAACTTCAAATTTTGAGCAGTCAAATAAAAATGATGAGGAATATAGTTTGGATCAAAATCCAGATGGTTTGGATCAACTATCGAATGGTCAACTGAATGATGAGTTTGACGTTGCTGCTGCTCAAATGGATAGTGATGAACCAGAAATGAAAGATGAAATTGAAGATACAAACAATGAACTGATCACAACAGATGAGTCACAGTATCCACCTTCTACATTGAACTTTGAACAGTCGAATCAAAATGATGATGAAGAGGAATATGGTTTGGATGGAAATGACCAACCCTCAAATGATGATACTGGCGATTACGCTCTACGAGTTGATAGTACCAAGCCAGAGGTCAAAGAAGAAGAAGATATCGATGAAACAAACAACGAGATTATCATTGCTAATGACGAATCACAAATATGTCAATCTGTATTTACACTACCGTCGAACGAACAAGTGAACCAAAAGCTAACTAGCGAATCTAACCATAATTTGACTAGTGGAATTGATGAAGATTTGGGTGGAGGTGCACGAGATGATGACGAACAACCGATTGGGTATGGTGACATTGACGATGATGCTCTACGAGTGGATAGTGATGAACCAGAAGAGGTCAAAGAAGAATTTGATGATACAAACAACGAGATTGCTAATGATTACTCACAAACATCTCAACTAGTATTAGCTCCACAGTCGAACGAACATTCAAACCAAAATCAAACTAGTGAAAATGATGATGATAATGAATATGATTTGAATGAAAATGATACACGAGATGATGAACCAGCGAGTGAACTTGGTGATATTGACGATACTGTTCGAATGGATAGTAACCAGGTGAAGGAAGAGATTGATGATTCAAACAGTCAGATCATCATAACAGTGCATCCACATTCGCAACCTGATCCAAACTCGACTATCGAGGAATCAAACGAAAATGATGAGAATCAATATGGTCAAGTTGGAGTTGATGACCATCCACCGAATGAACAGCAATTGAGAGTTGGAAATGATGTTAATGAAAGAAATGATGATCATAATGAAGAATCTTCTCGACCTAGAAAGAGACAAAGAACAGAAACAATTCAACCAAACAATAATCGACAATCAAGTGTCACCAGAAAATCTTCGAGACTTTCAAATCGTATTCAGGCAGACCAACCCATCAATGAGCAGTCAAACCTCGACAGTAGCCAATCAAATGAACAGACTGATGAAACATCTGATGAAGCAGACGAGACAAACGAAGTAAACCAGGACAAACAAATCATCACCCTAAAACTCCAATGTCTCGAAACTGGTTGTTCCCAAAAGTTCAACAACAAAACCGAACTCAAAGCTCACATGAGCGCCCAACACAACATTCTATCAAATCGATGCTTTGTCAAGGATTGCAAGCGATCGTTTAGTAATCAGTAAGTTTACTTTACTTTATGATGAATTTACTTACTAACATAATGATTCCTTAGGTTTAATCTAGGCAACCACATCAATCAAATCCACTCAAGCATCACCCAATGGCACTGTGACAAATGCCCAAAGCATTTCCTCTCTTACTCAGTACTGTCCACGCACAACTATCTTTACCACTATCCCGGTAACTATCAATGTGCATTCCCCAATTGTACATTTACTGGAAAACAGACTGGAAAAGTGTTCAGCCACTTCAATCTTAAACACAAAGTAGTAGAATTCGTGTGTCAAAGTGCCAATTGTGGACGTCGATTCAACAATAGCTCCAATTTCAATCGACACAAACGAGTTCATGAGGGCATCAAGCCTTATCGATGCAAATGGTCCGGTTGCGACTATGCCAATGCAGATGCCGGCAATGCACTCAAACACATCAAGGTGAAACATTTGACACAGGGTCAAAGTTCAAATAAAGATGATGATCCGAAAAAGTATCTCGAAGTGTTGCGTGAATTGTTGTGATCACCTTTGTAACATCACACATGTTTACTTCTTTCAATATCATCACAATCATTTGATTTTATTTATAAATAATATAGTTATTTATTATTCATTTTGTATTCAAAACTAATAAACAATTCAGGAACAGATATTTTTTGGTATCGCAAACATTATGGGATAATTACAAATGTTTTCAACTGCCTGGTCAAAGGTCATATCAAAAATCAAACACATTGAACGAAGAACAAAAGCAAATAGCGCCCCCAATAAACGCGCGTAGATCTATTTTCAGTAAAAATTATCTTTGTGAACTAAAGTTTATGAATATGATGAATAATGAATTAGCATTTCATTTTCATCGATTGTATGACTCGACTGTATGTCATCTTTGAAAGGGTGACCAATGTACAAACTATATATCGCATGAACATGAAATTATCAGTCTTCTGTTAATCACAAATGACTGCTTTAAGGTGTTTGAACTTGAAACTTTGAAGCTGCTCTCTATAAGAGCAGTGTAGCAGTGCCTTTTTGCCTGTCATTTGAGTGCAAGCAGGCAAGACGTACAGACTTTGATCTTTTCGACTTGTGTTTTCTCTCTTTTTTGTGATCGTATTTCGATTGTATCTTCTTTTCGACCATCATGTATCCCTACCATGGAGCATCACCATCATTCTCGCCGAGTGTGTCCATGTTGTGTCAATTGATGGAGGGCGAGAAGCAGGAAGCGAAGAAGTGGTTGAGTGTTGAGATGAACCGACTCGTGGAGCCTCTGATCAATGGTTTGGTCCAACAAATCACCACCAAGTTGATTGCTGCAGAAAAGCAAAACCAACCTGGCGATTATGGATTCCACGTACAAGGGAGGGATATGTTCCACCAAGCGCATACTGCTCAAGTACATCTTTCTCAAGTATATCCTTCAATGCATCCTCAGCAAATGAATCCTCCTCAAATGTTTCCTCCTCAAATGTATCCTCCTCAAATAAATCCTACTCAAATGCATCCTCCTCAAATTCAATCACCTCAAATGTATCCTCCTCAACAGTATCAACTTGATCAAGCCAATTTGCACACAACCCAACAGTTGCATAACTCGACTCTACCTTTTGCTGATGGACATTTACAATCGAATCAAGGCATCGATTATCAAGCATCGAACGTACAAGTGAATTCAAACGGGCTCATCAATGGTTTGGTTCAGCAACCCCTCACCACCAATTCGACCACTGCACAGGAGACACGAAAATCTAATGATTACGAAGAGCGTGTACAGGCGAGGGACAAGTTCCACCTAGAAAATCCTCCTCAAGGACAGAATCACGAGTATCAACTTGATCAAACCAATTTGAACACAACCAATCATAACTTGGAACATAATGTTGCCGCTTCTGTACAACCACTAAATCAGCCCCCGAATGTACAAGCGAATCCAGTGAAAGAAGCGCAAAATACCTCTTCGTTATCTGCTCCTACTTCGTACGATCAGCCACCAAATGTTCAAGTGAATCCAAATGAAATTGATTATCTTGAAAATGAACCGTTGAACCAAACCTCTCACGAGCCAATCACAGATCAAGCCCCACCGAGTCCTTCTTGTTCATCTGCTTCTACCATTATTGAACAATCAAATTTAGCCGATGAAAACGTTGAAAATAAAGATTATGGCATGTATGGAGATGACTCAAGACATTATGATCATCATCATCAACCAAATGAGCCGGTCCCTAACGGAGATCGTGATACTGCTCAAGTGGACGAGGAAACGGAAGTAGAAGATAATGGAGATGATGGTGACAATGTAATCGAAGCGATTGAAAACGATGAACATGAACCATCTCCACCGAAGAGAGGTCGACCTAAAAAGAATCCACAACCTCGAAACTTTCAGCCCAACCCGGACAAGCAAATCATCGTCCTCGGTCTTAAGTGTTTCCAATGTACACAAGTGTTTGATAACAAAAGCAAGCTCAATGCTCACCTGCACAATCAGCACAAAATGTTTCCAAATCGATGTCTTGTCAGGAACTGTCGACAATCGTTCTGTACAAGGTAAGTCTGTTGCTCATATTTAACTGTAATTTAACTAACATTTTGTTTCGCTTTTAGCACACTTCTAAACAAGCACACCAAACAAGATCACTCCAACATCACCAAATGGCAGTGTAGCAAATGTCCAAAGTTTTACACCACTAATCAAGCTCTGGCATCGCACGACTATCAAATTCACCAGTTTGGTCGCTTCCAATGTGCACTGCCCAACTGTGAATTTACGGGCAAAACGAGAAAACCCCTTTACGATCATTTCAAAAAGATGCATCAACAGGACAACGCTGCCCTATTCATGTGTGAACATCCCGGTTGTGGGCGTGGATTTAGGGAGTTGGCCAAGCTGAAGAAACATCTACAAGATGCCGTCCATTATGGTGATGCCAACGGGAAGCCATATCGATGTAAATGGCTTACCTGTGTGTATGCGAGTGATGATCGAGCTGCTACAATTGAACATATCAAACGGTTGCATTTTAGACTTGATGAAAGTTTACCAACCTATGAAAATGATCAACTCGCGGAGAAATATCTCGAGGTGGTTGGAGGTGCACCGGATGATGATGATGATGATGAGAATGATCAACCATCAAATGGTCGAATAGACGATTCTGCTCGAATGGAATTGATTGAAGTAGAAAAAGATGGAGATAATGATGGTAACGATGTGATTGAAGAACCGTCTCGACCTACAAAGCGACCAAGATTGGATACAACTGAAAACCCAAACAATGGAGAATCAAATTCAATCAATTTACAATTGACCAGACCGGAAGCTACTGCCAACAACCCACAAAAACGTGTGGACAATCAAAAATTGATCACCCTCAGTCTAGACTGTCTACAATCGGATTGTCCATTAAAGTTCAATGGCAAATTCGAACTCAACGCTCACATGAGTTCTGTGCACCACATTCTACAATCTCGATGCCTGGTCAAGGGTTGCCATCAATCGTTCAATACTTTGTAAGTCTGTTCGTATTTTCACTACCCCTAAACTAACATTTGTTTTAACTTTTTATAGCAGAGTTCCAAGCAATCACTTCACTCAAGATCACTCGAACATCAAGAAAAACGAATGGCCCTGTGACAAGTGCCCCAAGCTCTGTATCTCCTCCCATCGACTTTCCATTCACGACTACACATTCCATCAGCACGGTCACTTTCAGTGTGCCTACCCGAATTGTGACTTTACGGGTACAAATCGACAGAAGGTGTACGTTCACGTCAATCTACAGCACAAAATGAGCAAATTCAAATGTGAACAGCCTGGTTGTACACTTGAATTCAGTGGGATCGCTAGATTGAAGAAACACCAACAAGATGCAAACCATCATGGCGACCTCTACAAGAAGCCGTACCGATGTAAATGGCTTTCGTGTGACTATGCCAGCGCGGAACGTGATGCTACAATTGAACACATCAAACGAATGCATTTCCTATTGCTAGACCCGCAAAGTTCACCAAAAGAGGATGCATTAGCGATGAAATATCTCGAGGTGTTGCAGCGTCAGTCTTGAATCACTCAATCAATGTCACATCATCATTTTTTTCCATTTCTGTACAAATTTGATTTGTCAATTGATTAATAAACTAATGCTTTATTTTGTAATTGGATAGAGATTCATTTCATTAAAATACATTGAATTTTTAACAAGGCAATAGCTAGAATGGCAAGTGTAAGCAGGAGGAAATCGTTTGCTCCATGAATGTTGGCGGCTTGACTTGATTGCTGCTCACAAGCCACACCCTTGTCTTCGAGCCGAGCTGTTTAGAATAGAAAATTTGTCATCAATTTTTAGCAAAATATTTAGGTTTAGATTTAGGTTTAGGTTTAGGGTTTAGGTTTAGGTTTAGGTTTAGGTTTAGGTTTAGGTTTAGGTTTAGGTTTAGGTTTAGGTTTAGGTTTAGGTTTAGGTTTAGGTTTAGGTTTAGGTTTAGGTTAGTTTTTCTGACTATAATAACTTTCCGACCTTACCCTAGGGTAGGTCCAGAATTTTTTTTCCTTGACTCAACTACGACCTTACTTTCCTGATCCTACCTTCCTGCCCCTACTTTTCTGATCATACCTTCCTGTCCCTACTTTCCTGTTCCTACCTTTCTGACCCTACTTTCTTGACCCTAAGTCCTTGTTACCTTGGTAGTTCAAAAATAGTGGATTTTTTAGGAGCAAAAGTGGACCGAGGTCCACAGTCTCCGTATCCATTCTTTACTAAAGTTTCAAAACAACTACACTTACCAGTTTCTTTCACAATTTGAGGCAAATATTTGCGCCAAAAGGCACACTGCTCCGCTCTGGGTCCCTGGTCAATCCTAGTGCTGTTCACCGCAAAGGTCAAGTACTCCTTTTTGTTACTCGAGTACAGGGGCCAGAGAACCTGAGACCATTCTCCTCGCTCGTTCAGGGTTGGATTTCTACGATTTTAAAAAGGCCAAACGTTAGACAAGTTTATCAAAAAATTCCAAATGAAATCCAATCTTACCCAGATTTAGCAAAATTAGCCCAGCAGTTCATCATCTTCCTACTGAGCAGAATCTCATCGCGCGTGTAGGCAAACTGTGGCTTGAGTGGTTCACCGAAAATGTATCCAATCTCATCTCCATGCATCACACCCATCCACTTTGGCCATGCATTCTGACTGGATCGATGTCCAAAGTAGTACATGAACACCTCATTTCCTGTAGCGGCATATTTGTTGGCAATTCTGTTCACATGACAAGTGAAGTGATAGTCCCCGACCATTTTGTCGATTGCATTTCGATTCTGTATTGGATCGTCGGGGTCTTGCCAGTGGGTGTACTCGTAAATGATCGCTTCTTGTGCCAGTCGAGGCATGTTAGGCGTCAGCTCCTTGACTGACTTTTCAAAATCTGCCCGATTCACGAAAATGTCTTCTGAATTTTTGAACAGTTCCGTCAAATAGTAGATGATGAAGGCATTGCCCTCATCTGCGTTGCTGCCTAAAAGCAGCTTAGTTTTCTTAAACTCTTTGCTCTCAAGCAAATTTTCAGGGGTTTCATCCAGAAAAACACCATCCACAATTGGCGTGAATGCAAACTCTACAACTCCCATATTTTCGTTAGTTGCATTCGTGACCAGTGCCCAGGGATCTGCTTTACGGAGACACTCCATTACAGCGGCCATTTGGGCTGGATCATGTGGACAGCCAATTGCTTCTGCCACCAACAGACCTCGTTGACTAATTTTGTGTTTGTCAGAAATGCCCCAGGGCACAGTTGGACCACCACTTTGGAGAATTGCTTGACTGAACAGATTACGACTTAGTGGCGATAGAAGATGGTACCCGATGCTCACCGCGCCCGCACTCTCACCAAACAAGGTCACTTTGTCTTTGTTACCGCCAAATCGGTCAATATTTGCCTGAATCCACTGAAGAGCCATGATCTGATCGAACATTCCTGCATTGCCGGGCGCCTCTTGAAATGCCTCTTCAAAGTACAAGAAACCTAAATTACTGACACGATAGTTGATCGAAACCAAGATAATATTCTCCTCCGCTGTAATCGTCCGCCCATCGTACAGGTCGAGTCCCGTTGTGCCATACCAAAAGCCACCACCAAAAATCCAAACCAACACTGCTACTGGTTCTCGAGGTCGCGGGTAAGGCACCCAAATGTTGAGATTAAGGCAGTCTTCGCTCAACTTTGTATTGGCATTCCACTGCACAGTGCCCGGAAAGAGTTCACCAAAGGTGGTATCATTGATCTGGTAGCACGAGTTGGGCGCAGAGGTAGCATTAAAAATACCACTCCACGGCTCAATAGGTCTCGGATGTCTAAAACGTAACTTGCCGATAGGTGGTTCTGCGTACCGAATTCCAAGAAACTGTTCAACCGTTTTTCCCGTAACAGACTTGACTCGTTCACCACGAACAAAACCAGTGGTCGTATGAATGACGAGAGGATCAGTAGTGGGATGAGGAGTAGATCTAATACGAATTTTGAAAGGATCAGTAGTGGGAGGAGGAGGAGGAGGAGTAGCTCTAATATATCCAGAATGCACAACCGATTTCAAGGTAGATAACCATAGAAGTAGAAATAAAACTTCCAGGTGACACATTTTTGGGTAATTCATTTGAAAATTGAGAGCACGAATTAAACGTGCATAAACAGACAGTTTGAAATACAAATTTGAATGAATGAATGAATCAACGAAATAGATATTCAATAGAATTGAGATTCACGAGATGCACAAATAAGATAATGATAGGTATTACAAATTGGTGACAAATTGGACCAAATTTGGAACAAAGTTAATAATTTGGTGACACAACCGAATGAGTATGCATAGTTCTCGTATACGAGTCAAGGCACGGAATGAGAGAGGCTAGTGAGAGTGAGAGCGAGTGACTCTAACTGAGAGTCCTGGATCGATCTAGATCTTGCTACTCAGTCGCTTTCCCTTCCATTTTCCCCTCCATTTAAACTGCACACACACAGCCTGATCCATTCACACCAAATCTCTATAGGTATTATGAGGGGTTCCGAATGGAAGGGGCACTTATGGGTACGGGGTAGTGGTAGCGGTTATATGTGTATGTGTGTTCCAGTATGATCGGGTATTTCCCGGACTACGCCAAACAGAAAGCTGTTCAAATCAATCATTATATCGATCGTATCCACTTAAGATCAGTGAATTTGCCAATCTTTTATTATATCTTTTCCCAGATATATAAAAACTTGGCTATTAGTCGAGCAATTACTTGACATATTCTCGCTCTTACTTTGTAAGTTTGTTTCCTCAAAATGATCATTATTTTATATGTTCCATTTGGGATGAAAATTGTGTGTGCGCTATATACTACATCTATGCGTACAGCACACACAGAAAATCAATAAAACTGTTCCAATCTGGTTGTTCGTTACCCTTGCTATATAGCAGTAAAAATAAATGTGCAGTAAGTCTAATATAACTAATATAATTTATTTAAGATTCTGGATAATTATACCTTTTCTGGGTAAATTGTTAAACCGGGAATTCGAATGTAATCGGTCAACTTTGGTGTATTAATATTTTTTCCGAGAATTTGTGATTTTTTAAATTAATCATGATTATTTTTATTATAGCAAGGTACTAAATAACAAAAAAAATCATTCCATACGGAATCTCGATAATTGTATAGCATATGTTAGATTAAATATATCGAATCTATCAAACTACAATTAAAGTAATTAAATTAATTTTTTATAATTATAAACTTTAATTAAATTTTTCCTCAATATAGTTTATTTTCCTGATAAAAACTGACTCAAATAATTACTGAAAAAATACTATTTCAATAATCTATTTAACTATTGAAAAAAAATCCAATTTACTTTTTTAAAAAATCGTATATTGCAAAAATCTAATTTACCATTGCAAAATAAAATACAAAAAAATATAGAATTAAAAAATTAATCACGATTGAATTTATGAATTTCATTATAATTAATCACTGTCCACTCATTTGTTTATAAAATGATCACAGAAATAAATCAAATAGCCAATGTAGAATAGTAAAAACTGAAGCAAAAAAATTATTAACCGAATCCCAATCCCTTAAGAAAATACCTTCAAAATGGATTCCTTTGTTATCACTCCAAACGATCCAGCGCTGAAAGCTATTTTCACATTGTGCGTATTCAACAATTCATAATAAGTCATCAATTTGTACTTTTGTTGAATATAACATTTTGTTATGAATTTTATCTGCAAAACAGTGAGATAACGCTGTGACGAGTGAGCCAACTGAGCAATTGAACAGAAAGGGAAGGAAATGACCACAACAGCAAGAACCTGTGCAGACATGGTGATAATTTCCAAACTACGGGATCCAAATGTTCCTTGACGTGTCAGCACACCAAGGGACAACATATACACATTGAAAGGCAAATTGGCGATCACAAAGACAAACAAACACGAAGATATCAAACTCTGATTGAGCTTCAACAGTTGCACAACCAATCGTGTGTGCTCACGTCTGTAGGAATCCAAATAAAATGCCACCAAATAAGAAGAAACAATTCTTCTTTTTTGCTTCAATTTGAAATTCAAAAATGCGTTCAAATTTTTCAACAATTGACTTTGCACAAATACAAATATTATTATACAACTTATCAAGAGAGTGTACATCTTGAAGGATATCCAAACATTCCACAGGATGGATTGCGCTTCGAAAATGGCGAGCACTTTTTGGTAAATCGAAAAGTTGGATTTAGATGCTTGAAAACAGAATTTTAGCGCTTCGAGGATGAAGACTGGTACTGAAATTATGTGGAATTATTATAATATCGAGACGAATGTTAGTTTAACTTATTGTTTGGGTAAAAATCTTGACCCTACTTTTCGGACCCTATCTTTCTTACCATACCTTTCTGATCATACCTTTCTGACCCAACCTTTCAGACCATACCGTTCGGACTCTATCTTTCTGCCCCTACCTTTCTTACCCTACTTTTCTTACCGTACCTTTAGGACCCTACCTTTCTGACTCTACCTTTCGTACCCTACTTTTCTTACCGTACCTTTAGGACCCTACCTTTAGGACCTTATCATTCTGACCCAATCTTTAGGACCCTACCTTTCTGACCATACCTTTCTGACCATACCTTTCTGACCATACCTTTCTTATCATACCTTTCTGACCATACCTTTCTGACCCAACCTTTATGACCCTACCTTTCTGACCATACCTTTCTGACCATACCTTTCTAACCCTACCTTTCTGACCCTTCCTTTTGATCATATTTTTCTTACACTAGATTTTTGAACCTACTCTACCCTGATCCTTAAGATATGATATAGAAAATAGAATTAGTAGGATCGACAAAGTAATCACTTACCCATCAAAATGACCAAAAAGGCCAAAAGTGTCTCAATTGCCCCAACCAACAGAATCAGCCTCACTCGAACACACATTGGCATGAATAGTAAATGTTTTGAATGTTTTGAAAATCGTGCTTTCGTACAATTCCATAATTCATCCCAACTTTTCGTCAACTCTCTCCAATTGAAGCTCCGTAATCTTCTGTTTAGCGACCAAAATTGTCGACCATTTTGCACAGATAATTCATACATCAACGACCACACAAATCGATCGGGCGCTGAGTGAATCAACCAATGAACATAGGCAGCAGACACGGTGAGTCCAACCACACAAATGTAGAAATACTTTTCATATGAAACATATTGGGTTTGACGGTTTGTTATGTTGTAGAAGGCATCGTACTGGCGCAGAATTTGATCAGCGTTTGGTCGAAATGAGAGAAACAACAAATTGAACGAATCTCGAATTAGATGAAGCGCAGAATAGAAATAGAAACAGTAATGGGAAAGTTTGTAGAAATTGGTTTTGGATTTTAATTTGTGTGATAGACGATACAGCGAGACTATTGAGTAACGATAGAAATAAATTTCTTCGTGAAATATTTGGGAAATAATCAAAAAGATATGTTTAAAATATTTTATTCGAGAATTTTCCATTTTTTTAACTTTAAATATTAATAAACTTTATTATTTTCATTTGCCCTTTCTATGTAAATGTCCTAAAACATTTCAAATTTCTAGCAATCAATCAACATTGTTTACTTTTTGGTATACAACCTAAAATTGCTTTTCAAGGAATTTTTCTATTTTTAAAATATATATTTCTAAATGTTTAATTCTACAAAGTTTGGGTGGATTTTATTTTATTTTTCAAACGAACACACTTTCAATTTTTGTTTCCATAATTCATTTTATTTTTTAAAAAAATATTTTATTACATATGATATATAGATATGACAGTACACACACATTTTCGAATGACGCGAATTTCACTCGAATTTAATTTTTTTTTGTTTTTTTCTTTGATCTGTTCTCAAATCCTCAAATTGCAATAGATTTCACGCACCTTAGTGGTAAATTCCAATGCAGGCCTCTGCACATCTTCTGAACCAGTGATTGAATTTCACAAAGCAATATGACGCAATTGTGAATCAAATCAAATTGGGGCACAATGTCCCAAATCGCGTGTTCATACCAAGGCAGAGTGTCACTAATTTGAGGGGTGCACTGAAGGCAAAGAATTTTGGAATATCTTCAAATTGTCAAGTTGAACCACCGAAAACTACTTATGATCCATCTATTTTCAACTTAACAACAATCCACTTCCATAGGAACTTCACATCAAAGAAATATGTTAGTTATGTGGGCTCGCGTGCGCATTGCGAGGGTCGCATTTTCTTGTTACTTTTTAAATTAAATCTAAAAAAATTTAGATTTTTATTAATGTTCGTGGTTTCGCAAGTTATCTGCAAGTTAAACTTGAACTATGATTCATGTCTATTTCAAAAGCAAAGCTTATCATCAAATGTATCAAAAACTCACAAATATTTGTCAGACCTTTAAGCTGAGCTTTGTGTCAACATTATTAGCTTTAAGATTAAGATTTCAGTACTAGATTTTACTGTTGTCTATACTTGAAACTATACTGCGTAGATGGGCGCATGATATTCGCTAGCCATAAACGATAAAATACTTCAAAAGTCAGTTTCGTGTTTCCATTCAATTCCATCACATGGACATCAAGATGGGCGCCGCTATTTCTCGAGAGAAATATTTTGGTAACATCAAACAAATCACCATCATGTTGGTTTTGTTGCAATTGCTCTTGGGTTTAATCAGATTTTTTCGTGAACATCACAATATTTACGCGCAATTGGAACTCGATTCACACTACTTTTGGGTAAATTTTGTATATATTTGAAACCTATAATTTTCTGTTATTTATCTAGATTTTAGACCTAATTTGTGGTGTCGTGTTGATCGCCTATCCTCTACTTCAAGCGTTCGCCATCCTCCTAGAGTACACCAGTTTGCTTCTATTTTTTGTCGTCCTTCATTTCGTGAATATTTGCGCACTATTTTTGGTACAAATTCATCGAAATTTTTATACATTTGACTTTGTCTATGGAGTGGAACTTTTGGTGGCTGTACTCGTTTTTATATTATTTGTCCTCTGTTATGGAATGGCTGTTCAGGGTAAAAGCGATTGGAAGCAGGATCATTTTAAACCGTTAGTTTACTATGTCAAGTCGCCCAAGGTCTCTTGTACGCTTGAGAATTTATAAAATTTAAATTTCATGAATATAATTTTTTAAAATGTGATTTTGGGCATACTAAAATATTTTCAAATATCAAAATTTCATTTCCTTCGACTTTGAATTTACAAATATGTTTAATTTTTGAACGGATGACTATCAAGCAGCAATCGTACAATCAACAAAATCATCAGACCATTTTGTATGTGCAAACAAGATAAAATCAAAAGCAGTTGGACTTTGTTATTAGTAAACTTTTTGTGTTTCAAATCTCCAAACACACTATTTGTATTTGCGTATACTTAAGCACGTACGATTTTACACAAGTCCATATGGCAGTACTTGAGTTTTTTCTCTTCACCAACACATAACATTTTGCATCAAACATGACTGCAATCGTAATGGGCGTTAAAAAGCAACAGAAAAGTTTGTCTTTGGGTTTTGTGAAACTCATCACAGTGAGCTTGGTTTTGTTCCAGCTCATTTTGGTACTGTTCAAATTTTTCAATGAGCATTACGATTTGTACAAACATTTCCAATTGAATTCAAACTACTTTTGGGTATGTGTTCAACTTTTTGTAAGCAATTTAAAATATAAATTTCATCCGTTTTTAAAGTTTTTAGATGTGACTTGTACTGCCTTGTTGATCGCCTATCCACTGCTTCAAATCTTTGCAATCCTCAAACAGTACACTAGTTTGTTGCTCCTTTTCGTGGTTCTTCATTTTGTGAATGTTTTTGTCCTCTTTTCGGAGGCAATTCCCAACGCTGGTGAAGTGTTCTATGTGATGCAAATACTGGTGGCTGCGCTCAATTTTGTGTTCTTTGTCCTCTGTCACAGTATGGCGGTTCAGGCAAAGGAAGATCAGAAGGATCAGACGCAATCGTTGATTTACTATGCCAAGTCCTCCAAGACGTACAGTCCCTTGTATGTTTGACAATCTCGTATACAGTAGAATTTAAAACCGATTTTTTTCAATAAAATTTATTTTGGTTTGATTTTCAGTGGTGTTTCATAGACATGTATGATTTTTCTGGACAACTTTAGAGCTTTCGACCCTTGATCCTTCTGACCTTTCTTACTACGACCCTACTCAAGTATGGGAAAATTGGGAAATTGCTTCTTGGGTATCTTACAGGGCATTTCTGACCCTACCATAAGGGTAAGTAAATGATAATAAGCGTCAAGGGTTTTGCCTACTTTCTAACTTAAACTTGGTAGTTGTCATGAACTTTGAATACTGACTCATGACTCATTAAATAAAAACACTCTCTTATCAAATTTTGATGATAAATCCTCAAGTTTAGTGTAAGGCGTTTTTGTTGTCATGTTTGCTTTCAGATTCATTTATGATTTTAATGATTTCATCGCTTTAAGGCAATATTGGACTATTGTATTTGTAAATAAAATGTTTCTCAATTTGCCCAAATGACATCAGCACATCAAACTGATTGTATTTAAAGGTCAAAATGTTCCTTCTTACCAAAACAATTTGACATTTAAGTGTTTAAAAAACAATTGGTACATCATCACTACAGAAATGGTATCTCTAAAGTCGATTGGAGCTGGACTCAAGAAGGCCACTACTTCTCAAAAGAAGACTTCATCTTCAACTTTCAGAATTGTTAAACGGCTCACGATCATCTTGATTTTGGTGCAATTTGGCTTAGAACTGGTCAGATTTATGTATGAGCATAACGATTCGTACAAGGTAGTGGAAATTTTCGGTTTCAAATACTTTTGGGTAAGTTTTAAACTTTGAATTGTTACGAAAGTTTAAATTATTTTTGTTATTAGCTAATGGATTTGTGCTACATTGCACTGATAATCACTTATGCGGTCCTCAAAATCTATGCCATCATGCACAATTACTCCAGTTTGATGCTCCTTTTTGTGGTTATTCATGTTGCACAAATTCTACTACTAATTCCAAATTTTCATGAAACATTCTATGGGGCGCAACTTGCGGTGTCTGGACTCCATTTTATATTACTTGTCCTCTGTAATAGTATGATGATTGAAGCTGAGGAGGTTCAGAAGCAGGGCCAGTCGAAATCGTTGATTTACTATGCAAAATCTTCCAAGACGTATAGTCCCTTGTATGTTTAACACAATCTATGTATAGAATCTTAAATCTTTCTTATCAATAAATTGATTTTTTTGTTTGCTGATTTACAATTTGCCTTGAACTTTAAACTATGATTCATTTTCGTTTTTTGAAAGCTTTAACCAAAAGAGGATGACAAATCCACTGTCATGTGTCAACATTTGCTTTATGATTTCAAAAATTTTAGCTTTTTTTCAGGAAACTTTGAACTATTCGTACTAGATTACAAATTACCCTTCATTTGACAACACAACCCGTATTTAAACAGAAAATATATAACTTGTCCGAAAAGTAGTCGTGTAAGTTTTTTTTCACCGTCAAAAGTCGATTGATCAAGATGGGCGTTATTTTTCAAAAGAAATTGTTCAACACTGTCAAACTGATTACAATCAATTTGGTTTTGCTTGAATGTCTTTTCGAGTGGGCTTTGGGAGATTTGATACATGATGGTTATGGCAAAAATTTTTGGGTAAATTTTTGGACTAATTTTGATTGGTTTTTGTAAATTTTAACCTATTCTTATTTTCTAGTTTTATCTCATTACATTGTCTCCTTTTCTGCTGTTTGGCCTGATCGAAATTGTGTCACTCATCAAAGAGTACTCATGCACACTTTTACTTTGTGTCCCGGTGCAGTTGGGCTATGTTGTGTATTCACATTTTCGTTTTGTTAGGCCAAATTTGGAGGAAAATGAAGAATATTCTATTCCAGAAGAATATTTCGTGCCATTCAAGGTTGTGGCAATACTGCTGGCTGTGAGCAATTTTGTATTTGTTACAATTTGTTTTGTATTGTCTGTGAAGAATGTCCAGAAAGACCATTCGAAAGATTCGTTAATTTCGAATGCTAAATCTTTCAAGGCATATTCGCCTTTGAATGTTTAGCAACTTTCAATTTGTAGTTGTGAGTTTGAAATGAAATTTTTTTTATAAAACAATTTCTTTAAATTGTCCTCAAACTCAAAAACTTGACCTAAACAGAGAGAATTGTACATTTTTAATTTGAAATGTTAAAGGATTACAGTATTAAGGATATAAATAAAGCCAAATGGCAAATGAATAGAGTGAACAGATCTCACTCGAGTCGACGCTCCAGCAGTTCATTGTCCACTTGTACGTAATCGTTCGGATCACGTTCGTCCACAATGTTGAGACGTGCCTGTTCCTTCTGCAGTCGGGGTAACTTGAAATGTTTGCCTCGAATATGACGGACAACAGTGGATCGTTGCTGAGAGGAGAAAGCACAGTTGTCCCAAGTACAGCTGAACGGTTTGATGTTCATATGAATACGCTCGTGTTCGGCCAAATTGCAATCGTAAAGAAACGAATGTCCACATGACTTGCACAGAAACTTGTTCGCTCCACTAGTAGTAGGGCCAGTTTTGCGCCGTTTGTTGTTGCCAGATCGCGATGAGGACTTGCGTTTACGATTGCCAGTTGAAGTAGACGGAACATTACGAGCATTGGCACTCGCCTCCACCATCGCACGCTGTTCCTGTTGCCACTGATCCAGTTGAACAGTCTTCACCGGTGGATCATCGAATAGAGGGACACAACGAACAGTGCCAGTACGATCACCACCACGATCAAATCGACTTCGTAGTTCAGTCACCTTGGTTCGGAGAACATCAAATTGTTGGTCTACTTGAGCGAGCAGTTCACGCTTCAGACGTTCACAATCCCGTTCGAGACGTACTTCGAATCGGTCCAGAAACGAGTTCACGAGAGTGAGACGAGGCATCGTGATAGAAATAAAGTAGAAGTAGAAACTAACGAGAATGGCAAAATAGAAATCGTAGCACAGACAGTCACACATGTGTACACAGTCTTCACCTCTGTGAAAACAAAATACAAGTGCAACTATATCTACCCAAACGAAAATCTTTTTCTCCCTCTTTTAGTTGGTGGAAATAGTTGCACTTGCTGTTGTGGTATTTCACGAGTGCACAGTCCTCGTTGTTTCTACTTTACGATTTGTGTCTAAAATCGAAATGGCTCTACTGAACCGATTTTGTTCGTTCCTGGACCGATTTGATGAGCGTCTGGTGGTGAATGGTGAACGTGTGAAACACGAACTCAACCAGTGGATCGATCAACGTGTGGTGCAGATGCGGACTAAGGTGCGGGAGATGAAGTTACGTTATGGTGGAAATCGTTCTGTCTCTGGTCGACTCTGTGGACACAAGATAGGATTCGATGATGATGATCCTCAAGTGGAGACTGTTTCGTATGAAGAATTTATGGAACAACAAGCGAATCGGTTGCGTGACGATGCAAACCAGCCATCCACATCTACTAGCCGTAAACGCAAATCCACCAACCAAGCTGGAAACAAACAGAAGAAGGCTCGATCTGGTGGCACTTCTGGTTCGAATCGATACGTCTGCAAGTTCCCCGAGTGTGGCAAATCATTTCCTGATGATTCCCAATTAGCCGTTCACGAACGCATTCACCTGAACATCAAACCATTCAGCTGTGCCTGGGCCAACTGTGCTTACTCCTCTGAGGAGCGATCTAATGTTGTCAAACATATTCGCACCAAACATTTTCGATTGCCCAAAACTTTTAAGGAACAAGACCGTCTCAACATTATGGACAATCGTGATGCAGAACAGTTCATTCAGGTGGACGCTGAACTGGCCCAACGACGACTCCAATAGACACTCGGCTCTACTTGAACTATATAGTTAATTTCTACAATATTCTGTATATGATCAAACTTTTATTTTTATAAAACCAAATAAAACTGACATTTTCACAGTATTTTTTATTGCTCAGACAGATTTGGCTATTTGATTTCAACATTTGCTTTAAGTAATCTGATTTCAAAAAATACATTTCGCTGTTTAAATATTTTCTGAATAAAATATCTTTATTGATTAATAAATCTCTACTTTGTCTCTCGAATAATGTCTCTCATGTGGAGCGATCAGTTTACATCTAACCGCAAACATCAGACAACACACTTCCAATAAGTTTTTTAATTTGATCGGACGGATAGAAATGCAATGAGGTCATATGATTAAAATATCTAAAACTATCTGCAAAGACACTTAGGATTTGATTTTGATAAAATCACAAGTTCTTTGTGACTTTAATATCTTTGATTCAATTTGTGTGTCCTTTATGCATACAAAATTGTACTAAAACTGTCTTTTTACATCAATGTTAATGTGATTATACTACAATCTGTAAATCTCAAGTCACTCAGGATCAGGATAGTCAAGTATTAATACCTGTAGTTTAGACTTACATATGTCACTAAATGCAAATTGGGTTGAAAAATTATTGTTTCACAATGTCACACCGCCAATTTGGTCTACTTTGTATTGCAATAGTATTGTTGTACTTTTTCCAAGCAGTCGAGAATGCGTCAACCAACGAAGCACTGATCCAATGTGGCAGTGTTCACCACCTTGATATTGGCAAAATTCCATCTTCAAACGCATCGTACAGAAGTGGAAAATGTGCACTCTTGTGTGTCATTGGAAACGGTACCTTGCCAGTGGATTCAATCAATGAAGGACAGCCATGCCCAGAAGATAGTGCTGGGGTATTTAAATTTATTCTTATTTATTTTCACTATTTTGTATATATTAGATTTGTCGCAATGGTCAATGCATTGGTGGACTTGAAGATGCACTGCACGAGTGTGGACTGAAGCACAGTTTGGATTTTCACAAGATGGATAATCACCACGGCACTGCTTTCACGGATGATCAGTGCACGCTCAAGTGTGTAATCAATGGCTATGAATGGTCTGTCAATCACCTGCACGAAGGTTTGTCCTGTCCTACTAAACCCAGTGGTGTATGTCACAATGGGTTTTGTATTGAAACTGTCACCCCACGGCCCGCAACCATAAAATCAGCTGTCACTGAAGAATCGATTGATGCCTTTTCACAAGCAAAAATTACATTTTTCAATATTTCTCTTGTGTCAACTGAACCTCCACTGAAGCTAGGTCAATATATAAATCTTTCGTATTCTGAAATGGAAAAAGTAAAAGTAAGCACTTTCATTAATGTTTTATTATTAAAATATTCAAAATAATCTTAATATACCATTTCAGTTACCACACGAAATTTGTATTTTTAATGGAAATCCATCCAAACCGGACGTTTGCAATTTTCAAGCGATAAGTGACATTCCAAGTAAACTGAACAAATACAGTTTTATGGCGTTTAATTTGCATGATTTGGAGATCCCTAATTTTGGCGATAATTTATATGAAGATGTCTATTGGATTTGCGCTCATGTTTACCAAAACCGCAAATTTAATTTTGGTAAAAAGGAGAATTATATTTCTAAATCTAAAATTTCTCGAAAAGCTCAGCCACAAGATGTAGTAATGTATGTCTCATTGCGTTTTACGATTGTGTTTAGTCAATAGTCCTACACAATATGTAAATGAGTATGTATTGGACATATCGCACCAAATAAAACTGACATTTCATGATTCGGCTTTATTTTATTTCAAAATTTGCTTTAAGCTTTTGAGATTCAAAAAACATTCGACTGCTCAAAAGCACTCTAGTACGACTTTTTCAAATGACTGCTCAATTTTCATTATTCAAAATGTCTGTATTTAAAAGAAAAAAACGCTGTCTACCCAAAAACATTATATTAATTGTAGCCAAAGTCATCACAACATTTCTGCAAAATTTAACTGATCAAGATGGACCCTCAAAAGGAAACTTCAACAACTTTCAAACTAGTCAAGCTGATCACAGTGTGTTTGGTCATATTTGAATTTATTGTCGAACGTATTGCAAACGATTTTGCCCGTGAAAGTGCTGCCAAACATGTTTGGATGGCCATGCATGGATCTGAACAGTTTTTGGTAATTATTGATAATGATTTATTAAGTTATTAAACATTTTCTTCTTTCTAACAGCTCGACGCCCTAATACTATGTTTTATGGTGCTGGTTATGGTATTCGAAATGGTGTCAATTCTAATGGAGCACTCGTCCAGCTTACTACTTCTGCTGTGCGTAATAATTCAATTTGTACACGTTATTGGCACTCATTTGTATTGTGCTTCAAAATTGGTCACAGTTTTTCCGTACCAATTCCATGTTTTGGCAGTACTGCATTTACTATTCATTGCAATATGTTTTGCAATGTCTGTGCAAGTTGAAGATGAGCAAGATGACCATTCGAATGGATGGAATGAAATTCCGTTGATTTCGAAATCCAATTCTTACAAGACATATTCTTCTTTGAATGTTTAGATAATTTATGTTTTTAAATATTTCGATAAATAAATAAAATTTTTATTTGGAAAATTTTCTTTAAAATTAGATTGTTGATTGTAAGAGCAGATTTGGATTTCAACATTTGCTTTAAGCATTAACATACCAAAAACGTATTTTACCGCTCTAAAAATTTTTGAATAACTTTTCAAATGACTGCTCAAATTGAGTGTATTTAACAGCAAAATATTGCTTACCAAGAAATGTATTCGAATATTTGCTGCAAAATTCATCACAACCAGCTGATCAAAATGAACGCTTCTCCATCTCAAAAGGAAACTTGGACCATTTTCAATATAGTCCAGCTAATCACCATTTGTTTGGTTTTATGTGAATTTTTTGTCGACCATACTGGGCATGATATGGCTCGTCGTAGTGCTCGTCAAAATGGATCCGATTTTTTGGTAATTGATTTTCAATTTGATTTATTAAATTCTTAAACTTTTATCTTCTAAACAGCTTCACCTTTTTATATTACTTTTTACGATGATATTTTCCGCTATCGAACTGTCGGCAATCCTCGTGGAGCACTCCAACGCACTACTTCTATTCTACGTGATCATTCAATGGTTTCACGTTATTGGAACGCATTTTTATTGTGTTTCGAATTTGGGCACAGTTATTTCGTATCAATTTTATGCTGCTGCACTGCTGCTGGCTGGGTGCAATTTACTGTTCCTTACAATTTGTTATGTCAAGTCGGTACTAGTTCCAGTTGATTATCAGCAAGAATATTTAACATATACCTTGATTTCGAATGCCAATTCTTTCAAGACATATTCTTCATTGAATGTTTAGATAATTTATGTTTTGAAAAATTCTGACAAATAAAAAAAAGCAATTTTGAAATACTCTACGGTTGTATGCTTGAGATTAATCTACATTTATTACAATTTTCTTGATCAATTTTTTAAAAGCTAAAGCATCTTGGTTTCTCAATAAAAAAAAATTTGAAGCAAAAAAGTTGGCGATTTTCTCTAAAGTATACGTCATTTGTGGATGTCACTGTCATTGTCAACGGTATGATATGACACTCTATGACCGTATTAGTCAAACTTGACAAACAAACAAACAAATATACAAACTATACAATAAAACAAACTTAACGAGACGTTCTTCGTTATTACAACTTTAGGTTGATTTGTATTTGTATTTCTGTTTCAACGTTTGCGTCAACTTTTCCTGCTTCAAAAAGCCTTTCATCACTATTCAGCAATTCAGCATCTTTTCAATTCACCGCGCAATTTGCATCACTCGAGTATTTTCAGTTCAAGTCATTCCAACATTTCTGCAAAAGTCAACTGATCATGGACATCACTTCTAAGCGTGAAAGTTCAACAACTTTTCAAATTGTCAAGCTGATCACCTTCGCATTGGTTATGTATGGATATTTTTTTCGAACAGATTGGGCTTGATTGGGCTCGTAAACTGACTGATAGCTATTTTGGTTTCGAAGATTTTTTGGTATATTTTTTGATTGATTCTATTTACTTTGACTTATTTATTAACGTTTTTTTGTGTGTCCACAGTTGAACATTTCCTTGATGCTGTTTGCCATTTTTGAAGTTGTTGCAATCTTCAAAGAGCACTCTCGCTTACTGCTACTGTGTGTGGTCATTCAATTTGTCCATGTCATTGGCATGCTATTTTATTGTACTTCAATTTTGGTCGTTTTACCGTATCGATTCCGTTTTGGAATGATACTAGATGCTTTGAGCAATTTGCTATTCGTTACAATTTGTCATGTCATGCCGCTACAAGCTCCAGACCAATCAAAATTGTCACTGATTTCAAATGCCAAATCTACCAAAACATATGCACCTTTGAATGTCTAGTTTGATTTAGTAAAATTTGTATTTTAAAATGTTTTTATTGATCAATAAATAAACAGATTTCTTAAGCAGATTTGAGTTTTGTCTGGAGGTTTTTAAGGTAACAGAAAATTCAGTGCTTCAAGGCAAAATTGAACAACTTTTCAAATCACTGCTCAATTTTCATCGCAAACTGTGCATATTTAAACACAAAATTTCACAGAACAATGCATTCGAGTATTTTCTGCCAAAGGCATCAACATCACTCTTCTACCTTCGATTGATTTCAAGATGAATTTTTCTTCTCAAAAAATAACTTTACCAACTTTATTAAACATTTTCAAACGTATCACAATTACCATAATTGTTATCCAATTTCTATTTGTACTGATCAGATTTTTCAATGAGCATTACAATTTGTACAGCTATTTAGAAATTGATTCAAACTATTTTTTGGTAAGTCTAAAAATTTGCTCTTTAAATCATATCTTTGAATTTTTTTCTTATAGTTTTTAGATTTGTGCTGCTCCGCTACAATAATCGTTTTTTATATTATTCAAATTTTGGCCATCCGACAAGAGTACACCGATTTGCTCACACTCTTTATTGGGCTTCATTTTGTTAGCTTTTTTGTACATTACAAACTAATACCAAATGTCAACGAAACGCTCAATTTAGTGCAATTAATCGTGACTGCATTGAATTTGAAATTCTTTATCGTTTGTCATATTATGATTGTTCAGTTGAAAGAAGATAGGCAGAAGCAGCTGGACCAATTGCAACCGTTGATTTACTATTCCAAATCTTCCAAGACGTATAGTCCATTATATGTTTGAGATTTCATTTATCAAATTTAAAACCTTATTTTATCAATAAAATATTAATGTCAAAGTGATTTTAATTTGAACTATGACTCATTCAAGTATGAATCATCTTCATATCTCATAAAAGCTATTATCAACGAAAAGTATGACAAATCCTTAAAACATATTTGGAGTGTTTACGTATATTTGCTTTTAGATTAAGAGTTCAAGGATTTCACTGCTTTAAGGCAATTGGATTACTTTCTAAGTGAATCAGTTGTTGAATTGAGCAAATATATCTTCCAAATCACAATTTGCCTTACAAAATCCTGTCTGTATTTAAAGGCAAAATGTTGTTCACCAAAAAAGCATTCAAGTGTTTTCAGTCAAATTCATCATCAATTAAAGTTTCTTCAAAGACTTCCAACCAGATCAAAATGGGCACAACTTCTCAAAAGAAAACTTCAACTTTGAGCATTGTCAAGCTTATCACGATTAATTTGACTCTGATTCAACTACTTTTCGAATGGCTTTGGTTTGATTTTGGGCATAATCGCACGGGCCAGAATGAAACATTCAATTTGTCGTATATGGAACATAGTTTGGTAATTCAAAACATAATTCTAATTTTAATCTAATTCGTTTTTTCAACAGCTCGACTTTTTAGTAATGTCTCCATTCCTGCTATTTGCCTTGATCGAGATTGTAGCCACCATCAAAGAGTACTCCTGTCTTCTACTATTTTGTGCGCTGATGCAATTCTTTTTGATTCTATATTCACTTATTGACTATTCTAACAATTCTTCGGATAATGAAATTTTGATTCCATATTATTATGAACAATATTACGTGGTTGTATCAGTTCTGCTGGCTGTGTGCAATTTTGTATTCGTTACAGCCTGTCATGTTATGACGGTGAAATTTCCCTATGATGTTGATAACCATTCGAAATTGTCCTTGATTTCTAATGATAATGCATTCAAGACTTACACACCATTGAATGTTTAGATACTTTTTAAATGAAATGTTATTTTTACTATAATTAATAAATGATAATTTGTAATCACAAAGTAATCTCTAAACTTTACAAATATAATATGTTGAAGAGTATTGTGTTTATTTTTTGAATTAACAAACTAACCGGGCCAATCCCAAGAGTCAGAATTGTTTGATTCTCATATAATTGCAATTCACCATATACGCAAATACAATTACCAACAACAACGAAAGCAACAACAGTAAAATGATGAGAAAACATGATTTCATCCGAATGTCTCGACATTGCAATGGTTCTCACACGTGTGTGTTCTGCTTACAATTGACATAAGACCAGTATAAGATAAGACTGAGAACATAAAAGTGGGATTGTCATGGAAA
The DNA here is from genome assembly GCA_023373905.1 of Rhizoglyphus robini. Classification (NCBI taxonomy): domain Eukaryota; kingdom Metazoa; phylum Arthropoda; class Arachnida; order Sarcoptiformes; family Acaridae; genus Rhizoglyphus; species Rhizoglyphus robini. Next base: position 878,258 of record JAKIJQ010000071.1, on the reverse strand, counting down.
TTCTCCCCAGGAAATTATATTGGGAGAGTAATGTACGCGAAAAAGGCGATTTACACCATAACGAAATCTAATAAACATGTACTACCTCATAATTGAAAATTATTTTGAAGTTCTAATGTACAAAACTCGAGAACAAAAGGCAAGAAATACTTTGAAAAATGATTTTGTAAGAAAAAGTACTGAAGCGACTAATTAATTCGGCAAAAACTCAGATTCTCAGATTTGATGAATCTCAAACTGACTGACTGTCAAGTTGGCATTTAGTTTTATTATCAAAGAAAAAGATGAAGAAGTAAACAACCTTTGTCCGTTACACAACTTGAGTGTGAAGTAGAGATCGGCAGTTTGATTATTTTTACAAGAGAAACGGTTAAAACTCATATTAAACTGTTTTAACCGTTTCTCTTGTAAAAAATAATCAAACTGCCGATCCCTAGTGTGAAGGCCATCGGGCGTTGACGCCTTGTAAGCGACACTACATAGTAGTATATAGTAGTATATAAAGCCTGAGAAAGTGTGCGACTGTTGAGCAATTTTGGGTTTTGTGACTTGAGTCTTAATTATTTGTTTTTTCAGTCTGTAACCAAAAAAACAGCACTAAAATGGTATATTACAAGCTTGTTTTACCGTTTTTGTATTGTTAAATATTCCCTTTTCACCAGATGAAGCAAGGCAAGAAAGAAGGCAAAAAGAGTGGATCGTCAATGGCTGATTCGGCCTGTAAGTTGATCAATGCTTCATCGAGTGCCGCTTGTAACATCGTCGAGAAGGTGATCGATGGCACAAAATATCGATGTGTAAGTAAATTTTCGAACAAAAATCAACAGAATTAATTTTCTTAATAATTTCAGTGTGAACAACATTGTGATCGTAGACCAGCTTAATTGCAATCCAAATGTACTTTTTCGATGTTATATAATCGATTGTTATTGTATTATGAAAAAATAAAGTTTTGAAAAAAATTGAAAATAGCATTTTTAACACTTATTTTGTATATAAAATGTATTTTTTTGGTTGATCAGGTAGTGTACCATGGTAGTCAAATTGTACAGTGTTGATGCAACAACAAGTGACATTCATGTACATGTACTGAAAAGTGATACATCAGGACAAAGTTACCCTCGCGCATGATGTTACTATGCCATTGCATGATTGTTGCTAATTGAACAACACCAATCACTTGCACCTGCCTGTCTGTTCCGTTTCTTCTTGAGTTACATCATTTCACGGCACAAGCAAAAACTAGAAAAACATGGGAAACTTACAATCATCGTTTGAGCCAACTGAGCTCAAAATACGAATCTGGAATGCTGCCGGTGCAAACATTGGTCACATTTCCCTCTATATACCGAAAAACTTTCTCTACATTAGCTTTTGGCCAAATTCTAATGTGAGTGGTGTAAATGTTTTACGGTCAGTTCCGTCTAGAAGCAACACTTATCTTGAGGATATCAGGTAAATGTAGTTGTTTTTTTTGTTTAAGAAAAATATCTATTCTTTTACATAAAAAAGTTAACTTAAACAGATATTGTTTGTTTGTTTCAGTGCTGAGGAAAAGTCCGAAGACGAAACCATTGAAGCAACTATCGACATGAATGTGTCCGCAATGGAGCGTTGTTGGTGTGAGATTAAAGCAAACAGGCGCTACTCATTGGCTAATTTCAATTGTGCCGATGCGGTGATGGAAGTGCTCGCTGCGGGGGAATCGCCGTTTCAAAAATGCTTTCATCAATGTTTCGCCAACAAAAAAAATTCTACTAAACATTAATCCATTGGCTAATGCGCACAACATTATTTACACATTTGAAACGATGATGCTTGGTGGAAATGCATTCTTTATAAAAGTTGCTACCAGAATTCAGTCCTTTAAAGCACACGGATTTTGCAGTTCAGTTTCGAAATATATTGAAGAGATATTGTCTTTGGAACAACGTCTTTATTACATTTTACTACAAAACTCTCTCAATTAAACTTCATTTAAACATATCAATGTCGGGTATAAAGTCAATAGACTAAATGTGTTTTTCTAACATTATGACTAAGACAAAAATCATCCCTTTAAAGCAAAATTAGACAACTTTTCAAATCACTGCTTCAAATTACTTTTGCATTACTTTACATTTAAACTTTACTTAAACATTTAAAGCCTTAAACTGTAAAAAAATCTATAATTTAAACACAAAATATTGCTTACCAAAAAGCATTCGAATATATTCTGCTAAATTCATCATAATCACCTTTCTTCAAACTCAATGGATTTCACGATGGAAGACTTCACATCTCAAAAGATAACTTTACCAGCTTTATTAAGAGCGTTCAAACGTGTCACGATTTTCCTGATTTCGATCCAATTGCTATTTGCACTGATCAGATTTTTCAATCAGCATCACGATTTGTACAAGTATTTACAATTTGATTTTAGCAACTTCTTGGTAAAATTTAAAATTTCAATTTGAACTTCAAATTTTATTTTTTTCTTCCTTCCTTTTAGTTTTTGGATTTTTGCTCTACTTCAATAATAATCGTTTTTCATATGATTCAAATTCTGGTCATCTTACAAGAATACACCAATTTTCTGACAGTCTTTATTATATTTCATATTGTGAGTTTTTATGTTCTACTTTTATCAACTAATTCCAAATGTTAACGAAACGCTCAATGTGGTCCAATTAATCGCGACTGGCTTGAATTTGAAATTCATTGTTGCTTGCCACATTATGATTGTTCAGTTGAAAGAAGATCAACAGAATGAGGCTGAATCGCAACCGTTGATTTATGATGACAAATCATCCAAGTTTTACAGTCCCTTGAATGTTTGACGATTTAAAATACAATCTAAAGCCGCATTTTTTATCAATAAAAACTTTTTGACAAATTGATTGACATTTGTGCTGTCATGTAGATCGTCGATTAGTTATTACCGGTTGCTGAAAGAGTACCGGGAACAAAGCGAACAGCAATTTTGTTTGTTTAAAAAAATAACTTGTATAATCGATTATTATGGAACAATTACAGATTTAATAAAATTTCGTCATATTCATTGAAATATGATAGCAGTTTTCAAGACTATTTCTCTAAGATCTCTCAAGCGAGGAGTATTAGGTAGTGGTTTCTCTTGTAGATTGATTCATTGAAATATGGCAGAGGTTTGCAAAACTATTTCTCTTAGATCTATTGGGATAGGGGTATTAGGTAGCGGTTTCCCTTGTAGATTGATTCATTGAAATATGGCAGAGGTTTGCAAAACTATTTCTCTTAGATCTATTGGGATAGGGGTATTAGGTAGTGGTTTCCCTTGTAGATTGATTCATTGAAATATGACAGAGGTTTGCAAAACTATTTCTCTTAGATCTATTGGGATAGGGGTATTAGGTAGTGGTTTCCCTTGTAGATTGATTCATTGAAATATGACAGAGGTTTGCAAAACTATTTCTCTTAGATCTATTGGGATAGGGGTATTAGGTAGTGGTTTCCCTTGTAGATTGATTCATTGAAATATGACAGAGGTTTGCAAAACTATTTCTCTTAGATCTATTGGGATAGGGGTATTAGGTAGTGGTTTCCCTTGTAGATTGATTCATTGAAATATGACAGAGGTTTGCAAAACTATTTCTCTTAGATCTATTGGGATAGGGGTATTAGGTAGTGGTTTCCCTTGTAGATTGATTCATTGAAATATGACAGAGGTTTGCAAAACTATTTCTCTTAGATCTATTGGGATAGGGGTATTAGGTAGCGGTTTCCCTTGTAGATTGATTCATTGAAATATGGCAGAGGTTTGCAAAAACTATTTCTCTTAGATCTATTGGGATAGGGGTATTAGGTAGCGGTTTCCCTTGTAGATTGATTCATTGAAATATGGCAGAGGTTTGCAAGACTATTTCTCTTAGATGTATCAGTCTAAGGGTATTAGGTAGTGGTTTCTCTTGTAGATTGATTCATTGAAATATGGCAGAGGTTTGCAAAACTATTTCTCTTAGATCTATTGGGATAGGGGTATTAGGTAGCGGTTTCCCTTGTAGATTGATTCATTGAAATATGGCAGAGGTTTGCAAAACTATTTCTCTTAGATCTATTGGGATAGGGGTATTAGGTAGCGGTTTCCCTTGTAGATTGATTCATTGAAATATGGCAGAGGTTTGCAAGACTATTTCTCTTAGATGTATCAGTCTAAGGGTATTAGGTAGTGGTTTCTCTTGTAGATTGATTCATTGAAATATGGCAGAGGTTTGCAAAACTATTTCTCTTAGATCTATTGGGATAGGGGTATTAGGTAGCGGTTTCCCTTGTAGATTGATTCATTGAAATATGGCAGAGGTTTGCAAGACTATTTCTCTTAGATGTATCAGTCTAAGGGTATTAGGTAGTGGTTTCTCTTGTAGATTGATTCATTGAAATATGGCAGAGGTTTGCAAAACTATTTCTCTTAGATCTATTGGGATAGGGGTATTAGGTAGCGGTTTCCCTTGTAGATTGATTCATTGAAATATGACAGAGGTTTGCAAAACTATTTCTCTTAGATCTATTGGGATAGGGGTATTAGGTAGTGGTTTCCCTTGTAGATTGATTCATTGAAATATGACAGAGGTTTGCAAAAACTATTTCTCTTAGATCTATTGGGATAGGGGTATTAGGTAGCGGTTTCCCTTGTAGATTGATTCATTGAAATATGGCAGAGGTTTGCAAGACTATTTCTCTTAGATGTATCAGTCTAAGGGTATTAGGTAGTGGTTTCTCTTGTAGATTGATTCATTGAAATATGGCAGAGGTTTGCAAAACTATTTCTCTTAGATCTATTGGGATAGGGGTATTAGGTAGCGGTTTCCCTTGTAGATTGATTCATTGAAATATGACAGAGGTTTGCAAGACTATTTCTCTTAGATCTATTGGGATAGGGGTATTAGGTAGTGGTTTCCCTTGTAGATTGATTCATTGAAATATGGCAGAGGTTTGCAAGACTATTTCTCTTAGATGTATCAGTCTAGGGGTATTAGGTAGTGGTTTCCCTTGTAGATTGATTCATTGAAATATGGCAGAGGTTTGCAAGACTATTTCTCTTAGATCTATTGGGATAGGAGTATTAGGTAGTGGTTTCCCTTGTAGATTGATTCATTGAAATATGACAGAGGTTTGCAAAACTATTTCTCTTAGATCTATTGGGATAGGGGTATTAGGTAGCGGTTTCCCTTGTAGATTGATTCATTGAAATATGGCAGAGGTTTGCAAGACTATTTCTCTTAGATGTATCAGTCTAGGGGTATTAGGTAGTGGTTTCCCTTGTAGATTGATTCATTGAAATATGGCAGAGGTTTGCAAGACTATTTCTCTTAGATGTATCAGTCTAGGGGTATTAGGTAGTGGTTTCCCTTGTAGATTGATTCATTGAAATATGGCAGAGGTTTGCAAGACTATTTCTCTTAGATCTATTGGGATAGGGGTATTAGGTAGTGGTTTCCCTTGTAGATTGATTCATTGAAATATGGCAGAGGTTTGCAAGACTATTTCTCTTAGATGTATCAGTCTAGGGGTATTAGGTAGTGGTTTCCCTTGTAGATTGATTCATTGAAATATGGCAGAGGTTTGCAAGACTATTTCTCTTAGATGTATTAGGATAGGGGTATTAGGTAGTGGTTTCCCTTGTAGATTGATTCATTGAAATATGGCAGAGGTTTGCAAGACTATTTCTCTTAGATGTATCAGTCTAGGGGTATTAGGTAGTGGTTTCCCTTGTAGATTGATTCATTGAAATATGGCAGAGGTTTGCAAGACTATTTCTCTTAGATCTATTGGGATAGGGGTATTAGGTAGTGGTTTCCCTTGTAGATTGATTCATTGAAATATGGCAGAGGTTTGCAAAACTATTTCTCTTAGATCTATTGGGATAGGGGTATTAGGTAGTGGTTTCCCTTGTAGATTGATTCATTGAAATATGACAGAGGTTTGCAAAACTATTTCTCTTAGATCTATTGGGATAGGGGTATTAGGTAGTGGTTTCCCTTGTAGATTGATTCATTGAAATATGGCAGAGGTTTGCAAGACTATTTCTCTTAGATGTATCAGTCTAGGGGTATTAGGTAGTGGTTTCCCTTGTAGATTGATTCATTGAAATATGGCAGAGGTTTGCAAGACTATTTCTCTTAGATCTATTGGGATAGGGGTATTAGGTAGCGGTTTCCCTTGTAGATTGATTCATTGAAATATGGCAGAGGTTTGCAAGACTATTTCTCTTAGATCTATTGGGATAGGGGTATTAGGTAGTGGTTTCCCTTGTAGATTGATTCATTGAAATATGGCAGAGGTTTGCAAGACTATTTCTCTTAGATGTATCAGTCTAGGAGTATTAGGTAGTGGTTTCCCTTGTAGATTGATTCATTGAAATATGGCAGAGGTTTGCAAGACTATTTCTCTTAGATCTATTGGGATAGGGGTATTAGGTAGTGGTTTCCCTTGTAGATTGATTCATTGAAATATGGCAGAGGTTTGCAAAACTATTTCTCTTAGGTCTATTGGGATAGGGGTATTAGGTAGTGGTTTCCCTTGTAGATTGATTCATTGAAATATGGCAGAGGTTTGCAAGACTATTTCTCTTAGATGTATCAGTCTATGGGTATTAGGTAGTGGTTTCTCTTGTAGATTGATTCATTGAAATATGGCAGAGGTTTGCAAGACTATTTCTCTTAGATCTATTGGGATAGGGGGTATTAGGTAGTGGTTTCCCTTGTAGATTGATTCATTGAAATATGGCAGAGGTTTGCAAGACTATTTCTCTTAGATGTATCAGTCTATGGGTATTAGGTAGTGGTTTCCCTTGTAGATTGATTCATTGAAATATGGCAGAGGTTTGCAAGACTATTTCTCTTAGATCTATTGGGATAGGGGTATTAGGTAGTGGTTTCCCTTGTAGATTGATTCATTGAAATATGGCAGAGGTTTGCAAGACTATTTCTCTTAGATGTATCAGTCTAGGAGTATTAGGTAGTGGTTTCCCTTGTAGATTGATTCATTGAAAAAAGCAGAGGTTTGCAAGACTATTTCTCTTAGATCTATTGGGATAGGGGTATTAGGTAGTGGTTTCCCTTGTAGATTGATTCATTGAAATATGGCAGAGGTTTGCAAGACTATTTCTCTTAGATGTATCAGTCTAGGGGTATTAGGTAGTGGTTTCCCTTGTAGATTGATTCATTGAAATATGGCAGAGGTTTGCAAGACTATTTCTCTTAGATCTATTGGGATAGGGGTATTAGGTAGTGGTTTCCCTTGTAGATTGATTCATTGAAATATGGCAGAGGTTTGCAAGACTATTTCTCTTAGATGTATCAGTCTATGGGTATTAGGTAGTGGTTTCCCTTGTAGATTGATTCATTGAAATATGGCAGAGGTTTGCAAAACTATTTCTCTTAGATGTATCAGTCTAGGAGTATTAGGTAGTGGTTTCCCTTGTAGATTGATTCATTGAAATATGGCAGAGGTTTGCAAGACTATTTCTCTTAGATGTATCAGTCTAGGGGTATTAGGTAGTGGTTTCCCTTGTAGATTGATTCATTGAAATATGGCAGAGGTTTGCAAGACTATTTCTCTTAGATGTATCAGTCTAGGGGTATTAGGTAGTGGTTTCCCTTGTAGATTGATTCATTGAAATATGGCAGAGGTTTGCAAGACTATTTCTCTTAGATGTATCAGTCTAGGGGTATTAGGTAGTGGTTTCCCTTGTAGATTGATTCATTGAAATATGGCAGAGGTTTGCAAGACTATTTCTCTTAGATCTATTGGGATAGGGGTATTAGGTAGTGGTTTCCCTTGTAGATTGATTCATTGAAATATGGCAGAGGTTTGCAAGACTATTTCCCTTAGATTATCCAATAAATTTTTTTCTCAATGCAATAAAAATTAGTTTAATTTTATCTTGAATATGAAAGGTGAAATGAAATTGAGATGTGTGAATAGTCAAAAGTTGTGAAATTCGATTGATTGCTCGTATTTAAAAATGATTAAAAAGTGTAATATTTTGGTTGAATAAGCATGTAATTTATCGTTAGATAAAATGTTGTTAATTAAAATGACATTTGCTAGGCATTTAAAGGTCAGAATTTCGGTCGACTAAGCGCGTTTTATCTAATCTCGTATCATTTAAATCAGCATATAACGCGAGTCTCAATTGCATGTGTGTCACTCAAATGTCGAATGTTTGGTGGCTAAATGCGCAATTTTTAGTTGATTTTTCAAAATGAATTTGCTCAACTTTATCACCATTTTGATATTTTCCCTTTTATTTGTGTTTGCGAATGCAAAAACTAATAATGCTTTCTGGACCCAATATCAACGATTTGATCGTCAACTGGAGTTTATCGATGATTTGGTAGTTCAAAATTCGGAAATTTGTACTAAAATACAAATTGGAAGTTCGCACGAAGGGCGGCCACTGGTTTTGGTGCGAATTGGTGTAAATTCAACTGATACGAAACCCGCAATTTGGATCGAATCGGGCATACATGCTCGAGAATGGATTGCACCAGCTGTGGCCACTTATTTGGCTAATTATTTGGTCAAAGGATTCAACCAGGGAGACAGAAACGTCACTGATCTGTTGAACTATTTCGATTTTTACATACTTCCAGTGCTGAATCCCGATGGTTACGAGTACAGTCACAGCAAGGACCGCCAATGGCGTAAAAATCGACGACCCAATCGTAATTCAAACTGCATTGGCACGGATCTGAATCGAAATTTCAACTTTCAATGGAACTCAACAACTGGTGGAAGTGTGGATCCGTGTGATACTCAGTATCGAGGTGAGGCAGCACTCTCTGAGCCTGAGAGCAAAGCTGAAGCTGATTACATTCTGAAGAAGATGAGCGGTAGAATTAAGGCTTTCTTGGCATTGCACTCTTATGGACAAATGTGGTTGCATTCTTGGGTATGTTGAGATGAATTTGGGTTTCATGATTTAATGAGTCTACTTAACTTAGGGATACACAACCGATGTTTCTCCCGATTCTGAAGATCAGAAAGCTTTGGCCAAAATCGCCGTTAGAGCATTGAATCGAGTTTCACCAAACACAGCCTATGTCGTACAACCTGCGTCTGATTTACGTAATACGTAACTTCATTTTACAGTACATTTTTAAAATAAATGTTTTTCTAAATAGAACCCGCAACCGGTGCAGATGATTGGGCTTATGGACAGGCGAAGATCAAGTACTCGTACACGGTGGAGTTGAGACCGAGCCATAAAGAGTTCAAAATTGGTTTTGAGTTGCCACCGGAACAGATCATTCCAACTGGTAATGAAACTTCCGCTGCAATCGTTGCACTGGCTCAAGCGCTAAAAGAAGGATACTAAATCGTGAATGACTCATCCATTTACTTCTCTTGTCAAATGACATTTGACCCGAGAGGGATAACAAAATTCGATAGCAATAGTAATCTAATCTTGACTTTAAGTAGTTGCTTTTGTATTTGAACAAAATAATAACATTTTAAACTTCCGATGTTTGTTTTCATCAATTTTGAACAAATTTCGTCAGACGTCAAAACTTGAAAAATAAAGGCAGTGAACGCAATTGTCTTAAGTGTTAAGTATTCTGTGTAACGTCAATCAATGATAATACATTTCCGGTAAATTGTGAATACAAATTGTATTTATACTCGAGAAGATCCTACGATATTTTCATATTCATTTCAAGTTTCGAGTTTAACACAACTCAAGTGTCTTTTTCTACCAAATCTTCAAAGTTCAAAGTTGACAAAAAATGGATCTAACCGAATCTCAACAACAAATCAGCTCATCTGTGGATCGAGCAACTTTCCGTACAGTGAAACTAGTCACTGTCTCACTGGTGCTGCTTCAAATGTGCTTTCTATTGGTTGGATTTATTCTCGAAATTGAAGCTGTTTACATGATGTTTGGAATTGTGCTCTCAAATATGCATTTGATGGTATGTTTGTTTAAACTTTTGAATGTGAACTAATTTTCTCGTTTTTCAATTGTTTTAAGTTAATCATCACACTCATCTTTGTCACCCTCTTGCTCATAATCATACTGAGCGTTCTTCAAGTTTATGTGATTATTCAAGAGGAAACTTGTTGTATCTTCTTGTTCATGTTACTTCAAATTGTTGCAGTAATATTTCAAGTATTTGCATACATTCCCCAATTGACATAAATGCCTCATCATGTGACACTTCATGTTGTGGTTCTACTGTTGAACGTGATTCTCTACGGACTCTACTCGACCTATCTGTGGATGTTGGTCAACAAGAAGAATGGCCTCGCTGCACTTGTTCCTGTGGATGAGTCGCATCCATTGGTTAGAGGTCCGGTTAGTTTGGTTCGTCATAAGAATCGATATACATCGAATTATCATGTTTGTAGAGTTTAGAAAGTAATTTGGGATTTCTAGTTTGAAATGTCATTTTTTTATTTTTAACAAACTTTACAAATACAATTGCTCTATTTACTCATCGACTAAAGTATGTTTTAAGCTTTGCCATTTAAGCCTTCAAAGCATTCTTTTGGTTCATGTGGTGCAGGAAGTTTATCCCAATTCGGTTCAACTCCCCATATTTCACGTGCATACTCAGCAATGGTGCGGTCGCTTGAGAATTTGCCGGACGAAGCAATGTTGAGCAATGCCTTACGAGTCCATTCTAGAGGATTCTATTGACAAAATTGAATCTATATCAGTACTTTGTAAGATTAGTAAGTGACAAACATACCATGTACAACTGTGAAACTTTCTCTTGGCATTCGATATATGCGTCATAATCAGCAAGCACCAGGAAACGATCATGGTTGAGCAGTACATTGACCACATCCTTGAACAAGTCCGGCTCATTGGCACTGAAGAAGCCATTGTTGATTTGATCGATTGCAGTGCGCAATTCGAAATTGCAATTGTAATAGTCCCAGGCGTTGTAGCCTTTCTTCTGCAAAGCGAGAACTTCCTCTTCATTCATTCCAAAGATGAAGATGTTATCCTTGCCCATTTCTTCCATCATTTCGACATTGGCGCCATCGAGTGTGCCAATGGTGAGGGCGCCATTGAGCTATATAAAAAGAGAACAAGGTAAATTGTGAAATTAACATGTACTTTACACTTACCATAAATTTCATGTTACCTGTACCGGAAGCTTCAGTACCAGCAGTGGAAATCTGTTCGCTCAGATCGCATGCAGGAATAATGTTTTGCGCATATGAGACACGGTAGTTTTCAAGAAAGACAACCTTGAGTTGGTCTCCAACCACAGGATCGTTGTTGATCACATGTGCCACCATGTTGATCAAACGAATGATCTGCTTAGCCATATGGTAACCAGGGGCAGCTTTGCCACCGACCATAATAGTGCGTGGCACAATTGGGCTTGATGGCTCACGCTTGATCCTGTTGTACAGGGTGATCATGTGAAGACAGTTGAGAAGTTGTCGTTTGTACTCGTGAATTCGCTTCACTTGAATGTCAAACATCGATGCGACGTTCACTTTGATTGCATGCTCTTTCAAGATGATCTCAGCCAGGCGCATCTTGTTCTCCGTCTTGACTGATTGGATTTGACGGATAAAGTTGTCATCCTTTGCAAATTGCTTGAGTTTGCGCAATTGGTCCAAGTGAACAGTCCATTCCTCGCCAATCTTGTCTGAGATGAGATCTGACAAGCCTGGATTGCACAAAAGAAGCCAACGTCTTGGTGTGATTCCGTTGGTTTTGTTGTTGAACTTTTGTGGCGTCAACTCGTAGAAATCCTTGAAAACAGATCTTTTGATTATTTCCGAGTGAATTGCGGCGACACCGTTCACACTGTGAGATCCAACCACAGCCAAATTTGCCATGTTGACTTTCTTGTCATCGCTTTCCTCTATCAGGGAAAGAGCTCGCAGCTTATCCAAATTATTCGGATATTTTCTAGCCACCTCATCCATGTGCCTAGAATTGATCTCATAGATGATCTGCATGTGACGGGGCAGCACATGCTGCATCAGACTACAAGACCAACGTTCCAACGCTTCAGGTAGCACAGTATGATTGGTATAGGCGCACGTCTTCACAGTAATCTCCCAAGCCTTGTGCCACGAAAGGCCTTCAATATCCATGAATATTCGCATCAATTCGGGTATTGCCAGAGCTGGATGGGTGTCATTGAGTTGAATTGCTACTTTATCAGCAAAATTCTCAAATGTCAAACGATGAGGCTCTAGACTGCCAAACTTGGAGCACTTGTACCTTCGGATAATGTCCTGCAGTGTAGCGGACACCATAAGGTACTCTTGCTTGAGTCGCAGTTCACGACCCTCAAAAACATTGTCGTTGGGATAGAGGACACGAGTAATGTTCTCAGCAACGTTTCGGTCGAGTACCGCTTGGATATATTCTCCATTGTTGAAGAATTTAAGGTCGAAACTATTTGGAGATTTAGCGCTCCACAGGCGCATGGTGTTGACAACGTTGTTTCGAAAACCAGGAACGGGATTGTCGTATGGCATAGCTAGCACAGTTAGTGTGTCAGCCCACTTTGGACCATCATCTGACTCCTCAACACGACCATAAAAGTTGACCGGAATCAAGTACTCCGGCCGGGCGGTTTCCCAAGGATTTCCATAACGCAACCAATCATCGGGCTCTTCCACTTGTTGGCAGTTACGAATTTTCTGTGCAAAGATGCCATACTCATAACGCAGACCATAACCATAACCGGCAATACCAATTGAAGCCATTGAATCGAGAAAACATGCAGCCAGTCGGCCAAGACCACCATTTCCAAGGCCTGCATCCTCTTCGATATCCTCCAGTTCCTCAATGTCCAATCCCATTTGATAGAGAGCCTCATCACAAGTAGCCTGAACATCAATGTTGATCATCGCATTGGTCAACTGTCGCCCAATGTAATACTCCAGCGAGAGATAATAGACACGCTAAATGAATGCGAAAAATCATGATAAAAAAAATTACCCAGTACAACTCAGGTAAACTTACCTTTTGATCCGTTTTGTAGTACTCCTGTTGGGTTCGAATCCACCGAGACGCGAGTTGATCACGCACAGTGTGGGCCAAGGCAAAGAAGTAGTCACGAGCAGTGGCCATATTACGATCCTTCGCCAGGGTAAAGTGAAGATGCCGATTGAAGGATCGCTTTATTTCGGTCACATTGCCAACTATTCACCAATCGAGTGATTAGACACAAAAGTGAAACAACAAATATAGAACTTACCTTCAGCAATATGGCGGACACTGATCTGTTTGTGTCGGTTGATATCCGTTGTCATTGTTCCAGACATAATGAATTTGATGGTTTGCTTGACTTGATGAGAGAAATGAACAGTTGTGGTTTATGTTGATGTGTATTTGAAAAGCTTCAAATTATCGATTTTGTTTTCTCGCTTCAAGATAAAAAATGAATACACAAAACAATATGTTAGCCAAACTCTATAGTCAAGTGGTCAGCAGTATACTAATGTAACTCTAGATAATTGGTATAGCTCGATTGCGCGGGCTTATATGCCTAATACTGCACAGTTGAGCAGTACATGATGCAATACTGCTTTCAACATTGCTTTACATTGCGTTAGGGACTGCACTGTAAGATGATTCGTACACATTTGTGAGTTTCTTTGAGCTTTGAACTATGATGATTCATATACGTATTTCAAATACATTTACAAAAAACGCAGAAAAACTCCGCTAAAATTTTGAGTCTTTTGACCTTTGATATATCGAGAAAATACTGAGAAAGAGTGACCGTCAAAACAGGCTGTTTTTAGCCTAAATTATGATGTGTGTTTGATTTTCTTGTATTGAGTATCAATTTAAAGCTCTTTGGATACTGATTCTAAGAATGTATATCATTTATCTGTCCGGTAACTGGTTGATACAAAAATCGTATCCAAAGAATAGATATGTTTGGTAGGACATTCATACTAAGCCTATTTGTTAGTTTAAAATTAACAAGTCATTTTGAATTGAACGCGATCAAATCTAGGTTTAACACATGACTTTTGTTGATAAGAAAGTCAAATTAAAGTTTAAACGGAAATATAAACTGACATTAACGGCAATTTAGATCTTAAAGTGTAAAACATGAATATTTTATAACAAAAATAGACTGAAGAACTTGAATCACTTGCAGATTTGACGAGTTTATCATTATTTTCGATGTTCAAGTCAAGTTGAAGTTCATTTATAATGACTTTTGTCATATTCAACTTGTGTATAGCTTTATCAATAAAGAGAGTTTTGTGAATGTCATCTGTCGTTTTTTTATTTTGTCTTGGATCTATTTGACCACATCTGCTTAGAAGACAGTAATATGATATTCATATTTGGATTCTGCTAATTAAAATCTACAAAATAAGCTTACTTTCATCCAAATCAATTACACATTGATATTTAGGCTAAATTGACGATCACTCTTTAGAAATGTGATTTCTTAAAATGACAAATTTACATATTGTAAAAATATATGCATTTTTGGATTTCATTTCTTTGTTGCTTTGTTTCACTGGTAAACTTTATCGTTCTGTGACGCAACTCATGATGGTCCATGGTCAACATTTGATTGGTGACCTTTTGTGCTGGTTTCAAGCTTGCAAACTGATGTTGATGTCACTGGGTGGAAAGAATAAGTATGGCTCGCTTGGCTTGCAAGACAATCTTATTTAACCTGCAAATGCACTTGTGACTTTTTATCAAGATGGTATATGAAGTGTATTGTGGTTTGTACTGCAAACAATACGCAAAACTGTACTAAACTCGACTGTTTGGCCACACACAAAATTAAATGTGCCGGTATTCATTAATCAATAGATCTCAAGTACCTTTAATATGGATGATAACAATAATCGATTGTCTGTCCTCAACTTAGCCTGTACTCAAGCATTTAAGCATTGTATCGGTTATGCTTTTACAATTAGCAAAATATATAAATATCAATGTGTGTCAAATCGTTTAGTCGCTTGTTACAGTCTAAATGCTACTTTATGTACAGTTTTTGAATATCAAAATGAACTGAACACGACTGTTGGAGTGACGCACTCAACTCAAATGTGACTTTTATTTACAATCACAATTAATCTCATGTATCATGAGAGATGTTTGTAGCATTGTAGCTTTGTAGCATTGGGAGTGCACTAGTGCATTTTGATTGTGCCAATTTAAAACATATATAAATGCCTGACCAATTGGTTGAGTTTATCATAGTTTTACTTTAAAAATGCTTATCTTCCCACTGAAATTTGGTCTACTTTGTTGTGCAAGCATTCTATGTTTGCTACAAGTGGTCGAGAATGCCCCATCAGACGAAGCCCTGATCCAGTGTGGTCAAGTGCACCACATTGACATTCAACAATTTCCCTCCTCCAGCGCACTGTACATCAACAACAAGTGTGCACTTGCGTGTGTCATTGGAAATGATTCTCTGCCTGAGGAGCCCATCAACCAGGGAAAATCATGTCCTGAGGATACTTCGGGAGTAAGTAATTTGGTTTGGGATTTTATTGATTTTTTACTAAAAAATTGAATTATTTGAAGGTTTGTTACAACGGTCAATGCATTGGCGACCAGGAGGATGCTCTGCACGAGTGTGGCCTGAAGCATAGTTTGGATTTTCACAAAATGCAACATCACAATGGCACTACCTTCACCAATGACCAGTGCACCCTAAGGTGTGTGATCAGTGACAAGGAATGGTCAGTGAATAACATGCACGAAGGGCTGCCCTGTCCTGCCAATTCCAATGGAGTCTGTCGTGCTGGGGCCTGTGTTGCTGGGTCCGATCCTGGAACCGTCCCAACAGAGCCCTCAACCGGCCCAACACTGCCCTCAACCGGTCCATTTTCCCCATCCAACATGAAGCTACTCAACATTTCACTCGAGTCTTCTGTTCCCAAGCTCACTCAAACCCAATGGATTGGACTTTCATACTATGAAACTAAACAATCAGTACGTGCTTTTGCTACATTTATGATTATATTCGAATTAATTGATTTTATGTATTATTTTTAGGAAAGCAAAGATATTGGAAATTTCTATGGCGATACAACTCAATCAAATTACTATAACCTTGCAAGCATAAATGCTATTCCAAGTAAACTCAACAAGGACAGTCAAATTACGATTGATTTGTATGACAAAGCCGATTTATTGACCAATCAATATGTAGCTCTCCAACCGGTAATCGCCCATTTTTACCAAACCCGTAAATTAGCTGGGCAACAAGAAAATTTTACTAGTAAGTTCTCGATTAACCGAAAAGATAATCCAAGCCAGAAAGTAATGGATGTTGCATTGCGATTTACGATTGTGTTTAGTTAAGAATGAGCAATCAATGTAAAACGGATTGTAGTAATAAAATTTTATTCATTTATTTAATTTATTGTTCAAATACAAAAGTTACTTATCAAATCAAGATACGATTTATATCAAGTTTTGTTATCACATTCAAATATCATGCGACAAAATAAGTCATGGATGAGTCAAACCTTAACAAATTTTCAACTCTTTTTTTGTTTGGTTGTTAGATTCGTATCTAATCAATTTGTATGCTTCATGTTCATCTGATGCACATACATAATGTAAGCAGAATAGAGCAAACCAAACTGCAATACCCACTTTCGGGTGACTCTGCCCAACTGGCCCAAGGTAAAGTAGAACTTTTGTTTTGTGTGCAACAACTTAAAGTAGGAAAGCAGCTTCAGTTTGTGTCGCATCAAATTGGGCCCAACTAAGGATTATATCTCATAGAGATAATGGCCCTATCTGTGGACACTGTTTGTAATTCGCATGCACAACTGGGTTGCTAAGAAGAATAGTACAATGCACACAATCACGATTGCAGTGAACACAGACTTGGTTAGTGCGGGCAAGTCGTTCGAGTGAAACATTAAGATGGATTGAACATAGACACAGGCAAGGCAGGTGTTGAGAAGGGTCATAAGGGCAAAGTGTGAAATGACATGCCGATTCAAGGCGACCACATCAACGATTGCCCACGAATGAAGGTGTAATAGTCCAGGAAGATGATCATCAGTGGCACTGGCATAAAGACCAGACCCATTGTACGGTCGGCTGTAAACGATTGACAGAATGTGTACACGGTGGCATCGTGCCAGTATTCGCCATCTTGGGCCGTACGATAATGAGCGTAATAAGCCAAATAGCGAAAAGCATAAACCAGCAAGTACAAATAGTTGAGTAGTCGGCATAATTTGAATCTGTGATGTGCATAGAATGGTGATCGTCCTGGCTTGTTGTCCAATTGCTTTGCTCGCTTAATATCACCAACAGATTTGCCATTGGTGTCCGGGCCACTGAAAGTAAACGAACAGCTTTGAAAACTAACTTTAACATTGTTTGAGTTGAGTTGAGTTGAGTTGACAACAGTCAAATGCTTTCTGAAGACTGAGAATATATTTTCTCATATTTAAATAGAAAATAATGACAATTTTATTATTTTGTGAAATAAATGTTTTATTCCACAAATTCGTTTAATTATTCAATAGGCAATACATAGAAAAGACAAAACGAGTTCTTAGTATAAATTCAAATTTGGCCAATATTCCAAAATTAAAATTTATTTTTTATCATTTCCCTATCTAAAGAATAGGAATTCCAATCGATCAGTATGAACTTTTTAATATGTCAAGCACGCAAAATAGTCATTTTGTGTCACTTTTGGAATTAAATATTTACTAATGTATTTTTGTTGCAAAAACATTTCAACTAACAAACTACGTACACAAGCCTTGACACAACTGACGAACAAGTTTAGAAAGAGTTTAAATAAGGCACACTTGATCAATCCTTTCAGGTTGAAAAGTTGAGATGGCCAGTACGGAAGTCTTGTGATTGATTATTGTCGGTTTGTTTTATTGAACAAAGTAAGCAACCGGATTCTTGTCGGTTGTAATTTAATTTATGAACTCTACACATGACATCTAGACACAGTATGACGAAGCAAACTAACCGTAACAAAACAAAACTTACTGTGAATGATTTAAATATTGTTGACAAACTTGTACGCATACATCAGGAGTTCTGAATAAATTAACAAACCCTTAGAAAAAGAATTCAAAACAATAAGGGAAAATTTCAGATTATATACAAAATACTATAGGAAAAATTACCTTTGCAAATGAAGCCAATGTAACCAGACCAACAGGCCCATAGGTGATGCCATACTTTTTCTTGCCACCCAGTCGCATCAAGGTCTGTGCAAGCTTGAAACGAGTACAAAAGTCACCAATCAAATGTTGACCATGGACCATCATGCGCGTGAGCTGCGCCACTGAACGATAAAGTTTACCAGTAAAACGGGCAAAGAAGAAATGAAATCCAAAAATGCACAAAACTTGCATCATCATTAAAACCATTGCTGCCAATGTAGCCAATGGAGTCATCTGTCCATAAATGACAATCATCAGTACATACGCGTTGATTGGAACATTGACCAACAGAAAAGTGAGTAGTAAATTTGAAATCAGTCTGTTGGCAAGAAACACAAATTCAAATTTTCGAATGTCATTTCGAATGAAACGATTCACAAGTAACTGCCTGTGAATGAGCGCATTCTGTTTGACAATTGATGAATTTGAGAATAATATATTCTGATTTTGGTTTGTAAGAATGTACAAATATAGGAGTGCAATCATGGAAACTGACGCGCACATTATGTGAACATGTGCAAAGGCATACACTGCAATGTCTTGCATTATCAAATTGAACCAATGCACTGCGTAGTACAGCAGACTCAGTGGCAAGTTCTGTACAAAATCATTGTACAATTTGACTGTTTCAATCAGAAAGACAACGTGCAAGTAGAACAAACCAATTCCTATACAAAAAAATTCAAAATCAAATTCTGCAGCTACCGTATAGTGTAATTTTTTGGATTAGGTTAGGTGCCGTGTTAGGATGGGTTTTGGGTTAGATTAGCTGCTGTAATTGGATGGGGTTTGGGTTAGGTTAGGTGCCGTGTTAGGATGGGTTTTGGGTTAGGTTAGGTGCCGTGTTAGGATGGGTTTTGGGTTAGGTTAGGTGCCGTGTTAGGATGGGTTTTGGGTTAGGTTAGGTTTTTTTGAGACGTAAAGTTTGATTTTATTGAGCATTAAGCAAGGCATAATACAATTGACTTTAGAATTGGTTGTGTGACCGAAAGAGATACAGTGCGCTTGCACTAGATGTAGAACAAGATTTTACAAGGGTTAGGTTAGGTGCTGTAATTGGATGGGAATTGGGTTAGGTTAGGTTCCGTGTTAGGAATGATTTCATACAAGTCCCAAAGACAAAACGTTAGTTTTGCGGAACTTGAACGAAATTTTAGTTTATTGTCTTACCAATTACCAGAACAAAAATTTGCATAACATTCACGAAAATGTATGCAAATTTCTCCACATAAAGTTTCACGCTCGTGTTGTGGTAGTTTGGCTGAAATGGGGCAAATTTAGTGGCACCAAATTTTCGCCTACAAAATGCAGCATTGAGCGCACAAATTTGCCGATGACTGATGCCAAAATGCATGTGCCAATAGAAGTAGACCGTCTCCAAGGCGAAAAACATCCAAACCAGATGGAACTCTTTGAATATCCATCCCATGTAGAAGGAGAAACTAGTGAAAATAAATGTGTGGTAAGGCTGATGACTGTTTGACATGTACAAATATAATAGGAGGCACGCTACGTAGAGCATGATAATTTGAATTGAGCATATTTCTACACCGTATGACCATACACGTTCAATGTTAATCTTGAAAATCAAATTCAAATAGTCGTAAAAATAATCGAGATTCTTGTATGGTACTATTGTTCGCAGTACTAATTGCATTTTTGAGTTGAACATTTTTTGTTGTTGTTAGTTTCTCAAATGGGCAAAACCATCAACAGAAAAAACAACATTTAAAAATGCTTTTGCATTTTTAAATGGAATACTAAATTAAAATATTTTTCAAAACATTTTTAAAATTTTGTCATTAATATTATTGATTTTTGAAAAAAAAATTTATTAACCCTTTAACGCCCGCCTAAGGAAGTAGAATATCGCATTTTGTCGATGTTTGTGCTTTAAATCTAAAATAGATCTGATGATCACTACATGAGCAACTCAAGTTATCCAAGCATCAAAAAATGTAAAATCCCATAGTGCCTCAAAACACAGACACATAATTTTGCCCAACAGGCGTGCAGGGGTTAATATTATTTTCTCTAATTATGCACACATTTTAATTAAATATTTATAATATTTTAAAATATTGATCAGTGCCTGGTTGCACATTAGAAAAAGTAAATGTGCGGTTAAAAGGGCGCCGTGACAAAAAGCGAGAAGCAGCAATTTTGTTTGTGCAAAAATTAACTATCGATCAAAATTGTGCTGAATGCAAAAAATCGATTGATTGCTTTTTGGGTAGAGTGTGGTAAATTGTGTTCATTATGCAACTACTACTTGCCAAATTGGCGTTTTACACAGCATTATTTGGAATATTCTGTTTTGATCTTTAACATTTTCCATTCTATTTAGTGTTCGCAAATACCCGTCTTTTTCACTACCCGGGTAACGGGTACCCGTCGGTTTTTGGCTGGCGGGTACCCGGGTATTACCCGGGTAAAGCTAAAAATTTTAAACTCCCAGATTTAATGATTTTTAATATATTGAAGTAAATTTAGGAATGCCAATTGGTAGGTGGAAAAGATTTCCAATCAGATATCTTAGTTTTTCCCACAATTCGTGTATCGGAAAGATTCCCCCAATAGGATTTCGGTCTTCTCTCTCCCCCCGATGGGTGCATCTGAATTATCCCTAAAAGAGATTTCTAGGTGTTTGCTCTAAATTTGTCAATAGGAAAGATTCCCGAATGAGATTTCGTTGTACTTGCCCTCATTTGGTGGTTCGGAAATACTCCTAAATGGGATTTCTGGGTTCTATCATCCAATAAAAATTACCCGGGTAGTCGTGTCCCAAGAACCGGGTAACGGGTATTTGAAAATTTGCCGGGTACCCGGGTATCCGGGACGGGTACTGTACCCGGGTACAAACACTAATTCTATTCAAGATATTGAGGAAATAGTTTTTAGCTCAATAACATTTTTAGGTCGATTGATTTGAGTTTGAAACCCAATCATTCAACATACTATAACGCACAAACAAGTGGGCAAATTGAAACAAAATTGAACTTTCATCATCACTTTGCACTTGATGCAAACTTGATGTATAACTCACATTTGAAGGTGCATTTGGTACAAAATGCCGAGTATTTTTGCTCTGATCGAAAAGTAACACGCAATTTGAATCTTATTGAGATAAATTATATTGACAAGGTACATGATGATGATAACTTTTTAGATGTTCTCAGTTTGTCACTAATGATAAGAATGATTTTGTATATTTAGAAATATATTTTAATGCTGAGTTTATGTTACATGACATATATGATAAGATTAGGGTTTGAGTGCATGCAACGTTGAATAAACGTTTCGATATTCATTAAATGAACTGCAAACTTTTTCATTATGTGTATCAATGTGTTTCTAATTTTGTTCAACTAGAGTACACATCAAGCTAAGATTATTATCATAAGAAGCCATATGATTTGAATTTGAGAAGCACAAAATTAACATTTATTGGCGGTTATTTCCTCATGATTGAAATGTCACAAAGTTGGCATATGATGCTTTTGCGTTTTATCTTTCCGAAGTGCTGTCAATCAATATCTCAGTTGCTGGTTTGATATAAAAGTTGGGTTACTTTACGGTTTTGTGGCTCAAAAGGTTTTATGAGTTTGCTGTCTTACAACTCTTTCTAACGTTTTGCTTTTCCAAGCCTTTCTTCCTACTCAAAATCATGAAACAACTCACAGTCCTGGTTGCCCCAATTAACGCAGTTGGTCATGTGAACGCCTGTGCTGGTGCAACCTCGGCCCTGGTCAAACGTGGCCACCGAGTTGTGTTTGTGGTTGAATCTGCATGGAACGGCAAACTAACCCCACTCGGTTTCAAAGAGTATCTCTACCATGCGCCCTCTCAAGTTGGCCAAAACACTGCGGATGTGTTGGCAAAACTATTTGGCGATCTCGGTATGTTTAGTCCAATTTCACCAAAAGAAAAATCTTTGAATTTGAAGAAATTTTTCGAGTCTCCACATCAGAAAGAAGAACACTCTCACTATAATCAGGCATTGAAGGAGGCGATTGAGCGCCTGAAGCCTGATGTGATTCTGTCAGATGAGAATGGTCTGATGCCTGCGAGTTACTATTCGGGCATTCCGTGGATTCGTAATTTCAGTTGTAATCCATTGTTCTTCTACTTGGATGAGGAACTGCCACCAGGTGGTTCAGGTATGAATGAATTTGTCTGTAATTTTTTCGAATAATTTTATTTTACATTTTGCATAGGATTGCCTTTTGATGATCGATCCGAATGGGATGATTTCAACAAAATCCGTGATTTCTACTTTCACTCAGAGGAATTCAACGATTTTGTCGAATCGCTCGGTTATCCACGCTATCCACAGGAGCAAAAGACCCCACACACTCAAAGTTTGATTGTGTACGCATGTCCAGAGGAATGGAATTATCCACCCTTACAGGGTCGTACCGGTTGGTTCAATTTGGAAGTGTTCAATAAAAAGGCGTCATACGAGTTGGTCGAATTGAGCGAACTGCTGCCAGCGGACTTTTTGGCCAATTCGCTGAATGGGAACTACAGTGGAAAACTTATCTACGTTTCGATGGGTTCAATGGGTTCCATTGATATTGATCTAATGAAACGTTTGGTTAAAGTTCTCGGCAATACAAATCACAAGTACATCTTCTCGAAAGGACCCCTCCACGATCAGTACCAACTCGAGTCCAACCAATGGGGCGATCGTTTTCTCCCTCAAACCAAACTGATCCCCCACATCGATCTGGTGATAACACACGGAGGCAACAACTCGGTCACCGAGATTTTTGCTCAAGGCAAACCCATGATTGTCCTTCCACTGTTTGCTGATCAATTCGACAATGCACAGAGACTACACGAGACGGGACATGCAGTACGGGTAGATCCTTATGGATTCAAAGATGGTGAACTGTTGAGTGCAATTGAGGCGCTACTGGAGGATGAAAAGTTGACACGAAAACTTCGAGCAGCGTCCAAGAGAATTCAGACCACTGATCGACACACAGAATTGGCTCAATTGATTGAACAATTAGTTGTAGGATGAAATGATAATTGATACTAGATTTAATAAAATTTTAATAAACTTTCAAAAATTCATTTTTTCGAAATCGATTGAAACTACCAAAGCAGACACTTTATTTCAGGATTCATCTTCGACCCTACTGGACAGTTGAAAGCACGTGAAAATTCACCAAAATTTTGCAATGGTACATTTACTCGATACTTGGCGGGGCTGTGTGGATTGGTTGAATTCCATTTGGTTGAACGCTTGCGATGGGAACAGTTGTCCTACAAAAAAAAATGTTGAGTAAATGAACATTTTCTGAAAGCTAGCTGAAATTGGATAAGAAGTAAAGTGCATACATACCAAACCATACGCTAGAAAGAAACGTTGCTCATGCGTATATTTTGCCAAAAAAGGAGGAAGTTTTTCTGCCGTAGTTTGACAATTCTGAGCTTTCGTATGATTGAGATGTTTCACAAAAAGACGATAAGCCAACCCAAGCCCACCATTATCGGCAATATTCTCCCCTAGCGTAAAAGTTCCATTCAATCCAAGTTGATCATACTGTCGAACGAAACATTGAGACCGGTTTTTATGTTCTTTTGCAGAATAGTCACTCCACCAATTCTCAATCTCATGTCCATGTTCATCATGTTCAATACCATCATTATCAAAACCGTGTATGAGCTCGTGTGAGAGTGTTGTGCCAAGATGACCATAATTAAGACCGATTGGATAGTCCACATTGAACGACGGATCGAGCAGGAGGGCGTGGGTGATTGCTATAAAACAGAAAGTTTAGTTTTCAAAAATACTTAGTAAAACATTTCAAACATACAAATGCGATTTGACTGAGTATAATGGATGCCAATGCCTTTAAAAGTGAAATCAAAGTTTCGTTTTGAACTTTCTTTTTGGTTCAGCTTTCTAAATTGTGCACTTTGTACGATCCGGTAGAGTTTGAGATAGCTTGCAGCAAAATTTCTTTTAATGCTTTGAAGTGATTGCTTTTCCCCATCAAAACCAAATTCCTCATCAAGCGCCGCATCATCAAAGATCCAATCTGGATGTGAAATCATTGAACGCATTAAGTTTACCTTTTCCAACGCCTTTTCCCTTGTTTCGTCATCGAGCCAACTGTATTCGCTTTTAAGAGCTTCACTAAATGCTATCTTCATATTTCGCATCATTTCGTTAGCCTGCTCACGACCCATCTGCATCTGTCCCCGTCCAACATAATCAATAAAGAGTCGAGTGTAGAGGGGTAGAAACATGTCAAAGTCCTTGTCGACAAATTCACGCCATAATCGAGAATGTTGCTGAGAACTTGTTGGAACGTCACTTTTTTCAGTAAACAATTTTTTGTCACTTTTTAAAATCTGTAACGTACTCATGTATTGACAGGCCATCAAATTTTTGAGCACTCGAATTGGTGTTTGAGAAATCAAATCAAACAGACCTGAAAGAAGTTCAAAATTTTGTGTAGCTATTTGAACACTTGGGTCATACAAAAACTGAGTAGATGCACCAGTTTTGCTGGCAAATTTGCGAAACAAAAGATTCCAATTGAAATTTTCATTAGAAAAGAAGCTGGTAAAACCGGTTAGAGGGCTTAAATAGTTGTAATCTTGCACAATCTTAAATCTGTCACGTAACTTGGTGAGCTCAATTCGAAAATCCACAATTTCAAACAGAATATAATTGAGGGAAGAATCCCATTGATCAATTTTGAAAAATAATGAAATCTCACTTTTAAGTTTTTTAAATTTCGCATACACATTTGCATTGTCAATACCATCCTTGTAAGCTTCAGCTTCATTAAACATTATGTAAATTTTGGTGCCTGATATTTGAACATGTTCAATCAATGTGTCCACTTTGATCAAAGATGCTTCCACAAAGAGGTCAATCCACTGCTCTACATCAGGGCGATCATGACTTTGATTAGACCACAATTCGGGATTTTGATTCCAAGAGTTCCAAACTTTTTCAAAGTCCGAGTAGGAATCAATTGATTTTGACTCTTTAATGCCTTGATTAGTGGAATTTCCAAATTGTGACAACAACTGGTTATCATCACCAAGCAATTGTTTCAACAGACCTTCCAAGTTGAGTTGCTCACGAGTTGGCAAATCGACACAATCCCGATAGAGATCGCCCATGTAGTGAAGTAACCTCGATTTACTTGATCTGGTCAACATCTGTTCCTCGAGAGCGAACTCTATAATATCGTGAGTATTCTCCAACATATGACCCAAGTAGGAGTGAGTTTGAATGTTCCAATTGGCACAAACATGTTCGTAAAAATCTTCACACGGATCGACTGACTTATCCATCGAAGAATTGAGTATCGCACTGTAGATGCCACACCATTTGGTTTGACAAGTTGGAAAACAGTTTGAGAATTCCAATTCAGTGGAATTGGCTGAAGATTTCGAGTCTGTGAAGTGTTCCTTTCCTGTTGTAAAGTCATAAATTTTTGAAACTGTTGACTTGATTTTGCTATCTAACGATTGTGGTTTTGAAAAGATGGCTGACCAAAAGACAAATGCAGAAGCAAAACAGCCAAGTACAAGCATCAAACCAATTAGTGACAACAAGTTCCACTTTTTCAGATTGAGAAACTTTTCATCCGAAAAGTTAATTTTCGGATTTGAATATCTGCAAAAATTAATAAGTTTTCATTATCTTGGGTGAATATTTGAGTTTAAAATTGAGTTTACTTACAGTGGGTTACAAGAAGACAAAGGCAAAGTACCATAATTTTGTGGAATTCCACTTGAAGAAAAAGGAACATTGTCCTTATTTGGAACTTTATGGAATAATTGCACCATGTTGATGCATGCACAATTGTAATCGCCAAAGTGACTTGTACTCTAAAATAAATCAAATGACATTTAGAGTTAATTTATAAAGAGAGATCACAAGGTTTTATTTCACAAAACTGTTGTCTTACACTGACCTTATCCTTGAGATTATATTTGTGAGATTTGCCGAAGCAAAGCGATTTGAAGGTACATTTCAATAGACCCAGTTCAAAGTTAAATGTACATCATATGATGTGCTATCCATGATATGTCAGTCTTAACCAGTCGTGACCAGCTTTCTATTGACATTTATAAACTCGTAAGATAATGTGTTCAGTGAACACTGTTCATACTACATTCATACATACTAATAAATGATAATGATTGTCCTGCCACTGTTTGTTAATTTGTTGATCAAATTGACAAAGCACTGAGATACCTCGAGAAACTACACAAAACAGGACACGCAATGCATGTTGATTCTTGCGATATATAAAGATTAAAGATGTATATGAACTGTTGAGTGAGATAACAAGTTGGGGAGAAAACTTTAAACCGCTTCAAATTCGAACAACTAGAAAAAATTGAATTGATTGCTCAAGTTAGTGAACAAATAACGAAAAATCACTCGGTTTCTGCCATTTGATTTATTAGTGTCACAATTGATGCGATTGACCGTTTCAGGATTCATTAATGAATTTATGTTTGTATGAAATTTAACAACCAAAATGACAATACAAAATCAAAGTTAAGATTTCAAACAGATTTCTTGGCCATAAAATTCTCAATGATAGTATTCTAATTGGTAAAGTAGAAAAGAATGGACCAGAGCGGAAAAGTGACCCGAGTTACGTGTAAAAACTCGAATTTGACTTTTTCGAATTCGAAAATATCTCCTTTCTATAAATATGATTCGCAAAGATTAGTGCAACTCATAAGTGTGATTGATAGTTAGATTTGTTGTGCCTGACCTGACGTGTTTCTTGTCTTTTTCTGGAGTGACCTCAAGCCTCATCCCCAGCCCTCCTTCCGAGTGATCGATGACGACTCGCCCGAACGTGCTTGACGACTCGGATACTTCCATTTCGGAACACTTGTTTGCAACCTATCCTCTGCACCATTTTGTATGGCTCAACAATTTGGACGGGTTGATTAACGCGCTGTTCAGACACATCGATCGCTATGGCAACTTTGTAAGTAATGGAACCCTCATCTCACCTTTCTCCTTCTAACCATTTCCCACATAACGCTCTACCTTCTAACCTTCTATTTTCTAATCCTCTAATTTCTAACTTTCTACCACCTAACCCTCTACCTCATAACGCTCTACCTTCAAACCCTCTATCTCCCAATCCTTAATCTTTGTTTCAGCTTGAGGTTAAGGATCCTCACGGCCGAACTCCTCTCCAGTTAGCGGTCAGGCTTTACCGTCCTAAGCTGATTCAGATGCTGCTCAGCTGGTGCAGTGCTCCGTGCTCTGACAATTACGGTTTCAACAGTGAGTTCTACTATTTTTTATGGAAATAGAAAATACAAATTGATTCTTCTAATCGCATGCCTTTTCTTCGCACAGTTTTTCATGATGCTCTCACGATTCGGAGTGATACGGACGATACCGACGAACTGCTCCAGCGGCTGTACGAACGAGTGGAGGAAGCTGAGATTGAACGCAAACGAGCTCTAGTGAAGGGGTTGATCGTGAATGAGTGGTTCATACCAGTAAGTAGAGAGACCTTATTATATTTTTCAATAACATTTCTATTCTCGTTTCAGATGAAGGATTTTTACTATGAAATCCATCTGGACTACTCTTCCGGCTCGCTACTTCCGTTCAATCGAAAGCCCAGCGACATCATTCGCATCTGGAAGCGTGACACTGGGATTCGCATTGACAGTACGCTCATGGAGGTGGATACCACCAGTGGCTCTGAACCGGTGTTCATGCAAGGCGATCGAACCTGGATGTACAAGATAAGTGGAGGTGGAGAGACATTGGATTTCGAGTGCTACAGTATGGAGCCCAGCACTCTACGGTACGGACTGGACAAGCTGTACAACGAAGCACAGACGATCAATGCGGCAGATGAGGTGAGGAAAGCTGTGGCCCAGAAGATTCGACTTCGTCGGTACATTCTCGAGCAGCTGACCATTGCTGAGAAGATGCAAAAGACTGGACTCGCAAGTTTCGTATGCGCTGGACAGGAGCCAGTTCAAATGACCGAACAAATTGGCGACTACTTCTGTGCGGTGTACTCGGTCACCAACTACTGGGAAGTTGTGACCAAAAAGTGGGACCATTTGGCCTACTCGCATGAAGATCTCGCTGAGTTGAACACTGGACGTAATCTCGAGGCTGGACTGGATGAAGCCGAGTACTTTGACCCTGAGAGTCGCGAGGACATTGGTCCCCCAAGCACAATGAAGTCGAACAAGTTCCCGTGTAAGGCCAAACTGTGGATGACCCAGATCGATCGTTGGGGTCAAATTGGCCGTCAACAACTCTACTTTACCATCCAGGAGCATGTGCTCCCAATTTTGGGTCTGCTACTTCAACGGTTCAGCTTCCTGGAACCACTGTATCACATTCTGGACAGTGGCTGCTGGCTGAACCAGCCTATGGTTCCAATTAAAGCTGGTAAGTTTCATTTTATGATCCATCTTCAATCTTATCTAAACTTCATTCTTATAGAGATTCCCCTGTACTCCAAAGTGCGAGGCGCGACCCCGAAGGTCACCATCAGTTTTGCCAATTTGTATGGTCGCGAGAATCCCACCGGCCTGGACCTCACTCCTGTCGTCTATCGAGATCCAAACACTCGAATCAAGACCAATGGAATTACAATTGGCAACGACGTTTTCGATATTATACACAACTTTCGTCGAATCGACTAAAATTATTATCGATTCTTTCGTTTACAAAATCAATTAAAATCGATTTTTAACTGCAAAATATCGCTTAATTTTTTAACCTTTACTTTCTAATCATCCACCTTCTTACCCTTAATCTTTCGAATTTTCTAACTCTTTACATTCTAGCCCTTCTGATATTAAATTTTTCCAACCTTATCCTATCCAACCCTAGCTTTCTCACCTTTAACCTTCTAACTTTTCACATTCTCGCCCATTTACGTTGATTTTCTTTATCAATCAGTTTTGATGTCTGACGAAGTTTTCATAAATCGATTTGATAGTTTGTGCTACATTTCAATAGACTCTGTTCAAAGTTAAATGCACATCAAATGGTACATTTGTGGTTGTATGGAATGTAACCAAACAACTAATATGAAAACACAAAGCTAAGAAAAGATTACAAACAGATTTCTGGACCGAAAAAATTTTTCAATCATAGTATTCTAATTGATGAAGTAGAAAAATATGGTCCAAAGCGGCAAAGTGACAAAAGTCAAGCAAAAGCTCGAATTTGGTATTTTCGAATTCGAAAATATCCCCTTCTATAAATATGAAACGCAAAACTTAGGGAAACTCATAATTTTGGTTTGATAGTTAGATTTGTTGTGCCTGACCTGACGTGTGTTTCTTGTCTTTTTCTGGAGCGACCTCAAGCCTCATCCCCAGCCCTCCTTCCGAGTGATCGATGACGACTCGCCCAAACGACTTGGATACTTCCATTTCGGAACACTTGTTTGCAACCTATCCTCTGCACTATGTTGTGTGGCTTAACGATTTGAACGGATTGAGAAACGCACTGCGCAAAGAAGAGGCTCGTTATCGTCGCTTCGTAAGTAACCGACCTTTAAACTTCCCACCAAGCTCTTTCTAACCCTACTCTTTCTTGCCCTACTCCTTCTAACCTACTTCTTCTAACCATTCTGCTTCTTACACTTCACCTTTTCATCCTTGACCTTCTAATTTTTCACTATTTAACCACCTAACTTTATAAGCCGTTGTGGTGTTACGTGTCGACATGACTGTGTGGTGATCGCATGCCACAGTCATGTCGACACGTAACACCACACCGTAAACTTTTTACCCTACCCTTTCTCACCTTTAACCTTTATTTCAGCGTGAAGTTGCTGATCCACACGGTCGAACTCCTCTCCAGTTGGCTGTCAGGCTGTACCACCGTAACCAGATTCTACTGCTGCTCCGCAAGTGCAGTGTTCAGTGCATCGACAAGAATGGCTTCAATAGTGAGTACAACTTTTTTTTAAACAAATCGAGCCCACTAATCACCTTTTTTCTCTCACACAGTCTTTCACGATGCTCTCACCACTCAGGACATGGATCTACTCAAGCTGCTGTACGAACGAGTGGAGCGGGCTGAGATTGCACGCAAACGAGCTGTAGTGAAGAGAATGGTCGTGAATGAGTGGTTCATACTTGTAAGTAGATATTCTCATTATGATTAGATTTTTCGATTACATTTCTATTTCAGATGGAAGATTTTTACTATGAAATCCACTTGGACTACTCCTCCGGCTCGCTACTTCCATTCAATCGAATGCCAAGAGACATTATTCGCATCTGGAAGCGTGACAATGGGATTCGTATTGACAGTACGCTCATGGAGGTGGATACCACCAGTGGCTCTGAACCGGCGTTCATTCATGGTGATCGAACCTGGATGTACTTTTGTGGAGGTGAAGAGAGATGGGATCAGTGGGACTTTGAGTGCTTCTGCCTGGATCCAAGCACTATACGGTACGGACTGGACAAGCTGTACAATGAAGCACAGACGATCAATGCGGAAGTTGAGGTGAGGAAAGCTCTGTCCCAGAAGATTCGACTTCGTCGTTATGCAAATCTCGAGCTGCTGACCATTGCCGAGAAGATGCAAAAGAAGACTGGACTTGCTAGTTTTGTATGCGCGGCCCCTCCGGAACAAGAGGAGCCAGTCCAAATGACCGAACAAATTGGCGACTACTTCTGTGCGGTGTATTCGGTCACCAACTACTGGGAAGTTGTGACCAAAAAGTGGGATCATTTGGCCTACTCGGATGAAGACCTGGCTGAGTTGAACACTGGGTGTAATCTCAAAGCTGGCCTGGACGAAGCCGAGTACTTTGACCCTGAGAGTCGCGAAGACATTGGTCCACCACCAAGCACTACGAAGTCGTACACAGTTCCGTGTAAGGCCAAACTGTGGATGACCCAGATCGATCGTTCAGGTCAAATTGGCCGTCAGCGACTCTACTTTACCATCCAGCAGCATGTGCTCCCAATTTTGGGTTTGCTAATTCCACGTTTCAGCTTCCTGGAACCACTGTATCACATTCTGGACAGTCACTGCTGGCTGAACCAGCCTGTGGTCCCAATTAAAGCTGGTAAGCTTATTTTAATCATATTTTATCAAATCTAATATTTACCATCCTCAACAGAAATTCCCCTGTACTCCAAAGTGCGAGGCCCGACCCCGAAGGTCACCCTCAGTTTTGCCAATTTGTATGGTCGTAAGAATCCCAATGGCCTAAGCCTCACTCCTGTCGTCTATCGAGATCCTAACACTCGAATCAAGACCAATGGAATTACGATTGGCGACGACGTTTTCGATATTATACACAACTTTCATCGAATCGACTAGAATTATTATTATTATTAACGAGTCTTTAGTTTACAAAATCAATTAAAATGAATTTTTAACTTGCAAGTTCACGCATTTTCTACTCTTTTAAGCCTATACCTACTAACGCTCTACCTTCTCACTTAACCTTTTCACACTTCTAACCTTTCATCATCTCATATCATATCTTCAAATCTTTCGTTTTCTAACATTTCATCTGGTGAGTAGTGGCTTGGACAAGTTAACAGCACCAAAATCTCGAGGACCTCTGCCGACCTGTACTGCTTTGATGAAGCAGGGAATATGAACCAAAAGTGTATTGGGTTTCGAGAGAAAATACTCGAATTTGACTTTTTGGAATTCGAAAATATCTCCTTTCTATAAATATGATTCGCAAAACTTGGTGCAATTCATAAGTGTGATTGATAGTTAGATTTGTTGTGCCTGACCTGACGTTTTTTCTTGTCTTTTTCTGGAGTGACCTCAAGCCTCATCCCCCAGACCTTCCTCAGAGTGATCGATGACGACTCGCCCGAACGTGCTTGACGACTCGGATACTTCCATTTCGGAACACTTGTTTGCAACCTATCCTCTGCACCATTTTGTGTGGCTTAACGATTTGGACGGATTGAGAAACGCACTGTTAATGCAATTCGATCGTTATGAGAACTTTGTAAGTAACTGTAAATACATCTCTTCTTTCTCCTTAGATCTAACTCTTTCCCATATAACCCTCTATCTTCTAACCCTCTACCTTCTTACCCCCTACCTTCTAACCCCCTACCTTCTCAGTGAGTTTGAAGTTCTCACCATTAATTTTCTGACCCTTAACTTTTTTATTTTAGTTTGAAGTTAAGGATCCACACGGTCGAACTCCTCTCCAGTTAGCGGTCAAGCTCTACCGTCCTAAACTGATTCAAATGCTGCTCATCATGTGCAGTGTTGAGTGCTCTGACAACTACGGTTTCAACAGTGAGTTCTACTTTTTTTTATTGAAATAGAAAATAAAATTGATTCCTCTAATCGCATCCACTTTCCTTATACAGTTTTTCATGATGCTCTCACAATTCGTAGCGATACGGTCGATGTGGACGACCTACTCGATGAACTGTGCGAACGAGTGGAGTTGGCTGAGATTGAACGCAAACAAGCACGAGTGCGGGCATTGATCGCGAATGAGTGGTTCATACCTGTAAGTAGAGAGACCTTGTTATATTTATGAATAACATTATATTCTCTTTTCAGATGGATGATTTTTACTATGAAATCCATCTGGAGTACTCTTCGGGTTCTCTTCCGTTCAATCAGAAGATGCCCAGTGACATCATTCGCATCTGGAAGCGTGACACTTGGATTCGTATTGACAGTACTCTAGTGGGAGTGGATATCGCCAGTGGCTCTGAACCGGCGTACATGCGTGGCGAACGTACATGGATGTACTTTACTTCAGGTGGAGAACAATGGGGCTTCGAGTGCTACAGCCTGGAGCCCAGCACTCTACGGTACGGACTGGACAAGCTGTACAATACTACACAGGATGTCAATGCAGTAGTTGGAAAAGCTCTGTCCCAGAAGATTCGACTCCGCAGGTATGACAATCTCGAGCGCCTGACCATTGCTGAGGAGATGCAAAAGACTGGACTTGCAAGTTTTGTATGCGTGGGACAGCAACAGCAGCCAGTCCAAATGACCGAACAAATTGGCAACTACTTCTGCTGGGTGTACTCGGTCACCAACTACTGGGAAGTTGTGACCAAAAAGTGGGATCATTTGGCCTACTCGGATCGAGAACTCGTGGAGTGGAACACTGGCCGTAATCTCGAGGCTGGACTGAACGAAGCCGAGTACTTTGACCCTGACAGTCGCGAGGACATTGGTCCACGAAGCACAATGAAGTCGTACAAGTTCCCGTGCGAGGCCAAACTGTGGATGACCCAGATCGATCGTTCAGGTCAAATTGGCCGTCAACGACTCTACTTTACCATCCAGCAGCATGTGCTCCCAATTTTGGGTCTGCTACTTCAACGGTTCAGCTTCCTGGAACCACTGTATCACATTCTGGACAATGCGCTCTGGGTGAACCAGCCTGTGGTTCCAATTAAAGCTGGTAAGTGTGGTATATTTTATTTTATCAAATCTAATCTTTTTTTGCAGAAATTCCCCTGTACTCCAAAGTGCGAGGCCCGACCCCGAAGGTCACCATCAGTTTTGCCAATTTGTATGGTCGCGATAACCCCACCGGCCTGGACCTCACTCCTGTCGTCTATCGAGATCCAAACACTCGAATCGAGACCAATGGAATCACGATTGGAACGATCGTTTTCGATATTATACACAACTTTCATCGATTCGACTAGAATTATTATCGAGTCTTTCGTTTACAAAATCAATTAAAATCGATTTTTAACAAGCAACATTTAATATTTTAACGTTTCAATATCTAATTTTTTACCTTCTCACCCTAAATCTTTCAAACTTTCTTTCCCTAACCATAAATTCTCACAATTAAACTTCTAACCTTTTGCATTCTAACCATTTACATTCTAACCTTTTAACTTCTAACCTTACACATTCATACCTTTTATCTTCTTGCCTTTAACCTTTTCACCCACCCCTTCCCGTCCTAAATTTGTCTAAACTTACCTTTTCCAAACATAACTTTTTACAACTAACCTTCTAGATTAATTCATCTTCTAACCATTCACTTTCAAATTCTAAACTTTATTGGCTTCATTCCTAATTCAAGTTTTCATTTGCACAATGAATTTAACCCGATTGTAACTGGAAAATTAGCTTTCAAATTGACTTTCTCATTTATCGGTGTCTAAGAAACAATTTCATTTTCTCAAAACTATATTTAAATTAAAGTTTTTTTTTATCACTTTAATAAAATTTCCACTAATGTCGAAATACGCGTGACATGATTGACACATGTCAATCAATCAATCATTCGCGAGAATTTGTGTAAAAAATGTGACAAAATTAATTGGGTTGACAGGTTTCAAGATAACATCAGTACACTGTACTTTAATTTGATAGAGACAGGTACGCGCAGGTGTTTCGTGTTTCAACTATTACTATGAAATATTAATTAAGGTTATCGGCACAAGGAAGTATTGCAAAATTTGTAAGATAAAGGGTAAATGTCCCCAATTTGTTGTGTTAAATTTCGGACAAATATTTGGGTATATAAACCCATTGATATGCCAACCAGAGAACATCATCATCGATTGAAGATTTGAAGATTTGAACAACAAGAGACTGAAAATGTATCTTCAATTTCTACTAATTTCGACTTTACTTTTCGTTGGAAGCATCTCCGCTTCAGATTTGACGAAGGAAAAGGTACAAGAAAATGGGAAAGATTGGGTTCGGTCTGGTGATGAGATGCAGCAGGATACGCTGGACTTGGACCCATTGAATGCCACCGATGTTGCTGCCCTCTATGCTAATGAAGGTTTGGTTTGTTGTACTTTTTGTTCAGTTTTAACCAGTTTTTTACACGATTTCAACAGCATCCTGTGGCGCCAAGAATGGACCCAACTTTGGCCTGATTGTTGGTGGTACGGAGTCCGCGCCCAATGCCTGGCCCTGGGCTATTGGCGTCATCCGGTACGGAAGCTTCATCTGTGGTGGAACAATCCTGAACGAACGTTACATTCTCACTGCTGCTCACTGTGTTTCGAGTCGACGTGTGACTCAGCCCGCCTCAAGTTTCCAAATTTTGGTTGGCGCCCACAATGTTGGCAGCAGTGGACGTCTCTTTCCGGTTGAGCGTGTCATTGCACACGAACAGTACGACGAGAATTACATGCAAAATGACATTGCACTATTCAAACTGCGCACACCCATCAATTTCTCTCAATTCGGTAAAACTGCAAAGCCAGTCTGTTTGCCTACTCAAGCAATGGACACCAAAAATTACGAAGGTCAAATGTCGACTGTTGTCGGCTGGGGCACCACAAGTGAGGGTGGATCGATTGCGCGCACCCTTCGACAGGTCCAAATTCCCATCATTTCAAACGCAGCCTGTGCCCGTCAGTACAATTCAATGAACATTCGAGTGGGTCAAATCTGTGCCGCCTATCCACAGGGTGGCAAGGACTCGTGCCAGGGCGATTCGGGTGGATCGTTGACACTGCCCGATGGGGGTAAGTACTACCAGTTGGGTGTGGTGTCGTGGGGCAGTGGATGCGCTAGACCGGGTGCACCCGGGGTGTACACTCGGGTTACGAAACATTTGGCTTGGATTGCTCGAAATACCCGACTTTAAATAGACAGTTTCTCTTAAAACTGAAATCAAAAATTACGGACTTTGGCACGTTTCACGGAAAATTTTCAATGATTTTCAATGCATCTATAAACTTATTTTTAAAATTGTAAATCCTCAAGCCAATTTACACTTGAGTTGATGACACGACTTTATTTTGAATTCAAACATTAATAAAATGTTCAATATTTAGAAAACGTATTTAGTAAATGAGTTTTAAATTTCACTTTGAGAATGTTTTTTCCTTCTCCTCCTCCCCCTCATCTAATTACACATACTCACCCTCATCATTAGCAATGATTCATTACAACTCTGCTTGCAACCTACATAACTGATCAATTGGTTTAATTGTTTAGTATAATTCATAATAAAACGGCTCAACACTACTTTTTAAACGTTTTTTAAATTAATCATTTCAAATTTCACCCTTCAGGTGATCCAAAATCTCCTGCAACCATGTTTGGAACCACCATGTCCATTCTCTTTCCCTGGTTGGATCGAACCGGTCGTTACACAGACCACACCAAGCCCTACTACTTGCAGTGTTTCACCTTCTTTACCTCAAATGTCTATTGGATATTCCTGCTCTACTCGGGTTTCATCTCATTTGGTGATGACTTTGGTCTCACCTGTACATCCAACGATAAGGAATCATCACCAAGTGTCGACATTGCAGCGTTCATCTGTTTGATGCAGGAGAGCTACACCGTGAATCATTACCAGTTTTATGATATTGAACAGATGGATGAAAGTGCAGTTGGACCGCGTGATCCGCACTTGTACTATTTGTGGACTCTGAAGAAGCAGGGAATTTCACCAGGGGTTAATCCGTTCAACAATACCGTTAATACCAAGTACCGTTATATGACAAATTTCCTCTTTTTCGATATTGCGATTGTTATTCAGGTAAAATGATACTCATATTACACTTGACTAATTTTAAAATTTAGATGATCATATTTCAAATACCGGAAATAATTTGGACTAAATTTCGTGCTGATAAGCATGAATCCATGTTCTCGGAACTGGACTGGAATGTGCCGGATATGGATTTGGTACACGAGAAGGCGGAAGTTGACGAATGTTTGAGCAAAATTTGGAATCGAAATTCTGAGGTTAGAAATTCGAAAAATTCAAAGAATTCAAGATCTAAGAATTCTGAAACAGAAATGGCACCTTCAAAGAAAGCAAATTTTGAATTAATGAATGGTTCGAGTGATTCTCAAGAATCAATTCAACAATCCCACCATCGACAAGATCACAACCCAAAATTGCACGAATCTTCAGATGAAGAAGAAGAAGATCAATATTCTGAAGACTCCTTAAATGGATTCAATACACCGAAGAATTATCCCAAAATCACCAAACTTTCTCAAGACCCACGAATTGCAAAGTTAGATCAAATCAGACAGTCTCATTTCGTCTTTCATTTGTTGATTATTCTAATCGCTGAATTGGGCACCATTTTGGGTATGACTCTACTGTGGGATTTTCTCTTTTCCACAGGAAATCGAGAAATGTGGTCCTTCTCGTTGTTTGGACCAAAATTGGCACAGTACTGGTACTATGTTTGGAATTGGACCGAGCAGGACCGAAGACTGCCTTATGTGTATCCTGGGGAAGAGGTATGAATATTCTCGTTAAAACCCATATTTAACCCTTTCACCCCTTTCTAGCTATTCCCCACAATCACCAAATGTTCCTTTGTCACTTATGGAACAAGTGGATCGCCGCAAATTTCTGATCGACTCTGTGCACTCGAGGCAAATTACATCTTTGAGAAGATGCTCATCTTTTTCTGGTTTTACTATGCTGTATTCATTTTGGTCATATTCTGGGTTCTGATTGCGGATTTTATCTATTTGGCAATTCCACCGCTGCGTCGTCGTTACATACAGAGATTGTTGTGTGAGGAGCTGCCCGATCCAATTGCCAACTATCAAAGAACAGTTTTTCATTCAAATCTTCCTGAGGATTTTTATGTGCCTTATCAGATTGCGGTTTTTGCTGTTTATGTAAGTTGTTTTAGGAATGTATCAACTAAATCTAAAATTTGACAACTTTCAGCTTTACCGTGCAATCGGAAAAGACCGTGCCCGGAACGCTTTACGTCAGTACCTGATTTCTATCAACCGTCCCAAACAGGAAAACTTTGTAGGACTGACTTTGGATGAGCTCGAAATGAGACTCATCAAACGCAAACAAGTCCGAGCACATGAATCATCCGCTAGGGCACCGCCCAGCAGTCCAGAGGAAGGTCATTTGGTTTACGACCAAGAACCCAAACCGGCACCAGACGATCTGTATGGACACTATCTGTCGTATCTGAAGCGAATCAACAGCTATGCCTACGTGTGGGAGCCAGAAAAAGATGATCAAGACGAAGAAGACGAGAAAGCTAAAGAAAATCAAAAGTTTGATGGCGAAAACGAAAATGAAGAAGACCCACGGGAGGACGACCTTGAATACATCAAAGAGATGCAGGCAAAAATCTCAAAATATCTCGACTCGGAAGCTCAGTTTGGCCACCAGAATTCACTGAAGAAAACTATGCTAAAACTTGGAGAAGTAACTGGAAAGCTCTGCAAGGATGATGAAGAAGATGGGGATCCTAGGAACAGAGAGGATAATCAGATTAAGTTGACTATTCAAGAAGTGTACCAGAGTGTTCCAGGAACCAGCTCAAACATAAATTGAAACTATAAATTGGAAAGAGACAAAATGAAACTTTCAATCGCTATACAAGTTATTATTCTTATTGATTTTATAATTAAAAATAGCTAACTCTTTTGCAACAATTTAGCGACTTTAATTGGATCAAATTTGATGCCAAGTGAATGTGAAAAATCAAAATAAAGTCAAAAACTTTAAAATCACAGGACTATTTCCACTCACCCACACCTACAAGGTGGAAATAGCCGCTTCTCACTTTTATTTTTTCTTTATTCTACAACCCGAACTGCGCATGCGCCATATGAAAATTTTTTCAGTCTGACAAACTATTTTTACTCTTTTAGTGGAAATAGTCGCACTTTTGTTATTATTTGTGCAGGACTGAGCAAAAAAGACTGTCCGCTTCTGTTGATTTCTCCTCTTCTCCTACATCTCGTGTGCTTCACCATGCATCGTCTCACCCAATTGCACTCTTTTCTGGATCGATTCGAGCAACGTCTCGAAATCGATTGTGAACAGTTGAAGCGTCAACTGGTGGCTCAAGTAGACCAACAGTTTCGTGTAGCACGAGTAAAGGTGGTCGATCTGCGAAATCGGATTTGTGCTAATCGAGTGCTCACCACCCGTCGTGACACTCTTTTCGATGATCCACCAGTAGAGACAGTCCAACTGGATCAGTGGAAGCAGAAGCAACTTGCCATGATGGAGTCGAGTGACAATGCTCGAGATGGCCCGTCCACTTCAGCTGGCCGTAAACGAAAGCCTTCAAGTACATCTCGATCAGCTGGCAACATCAACAAACGACGCAAAGCTGTCACTACTGATGGACCGAAGTATCAATGCAAGTCACCAGGATGTGGTAAATCATTTCGTGACGCTCTCGATTTGTCTCGACACGAACGCATCCATTTGGGCATCAAGCCATTCTCGTGTACTTGGCTCGATTGTCGCTATTCTGCCGCAATCAAGAATGATGTGGTCAAGCACGTTCGCTCTCGTCATTTCAAGTTACCTAAACTCAAGAAAGAACAAGCACGACTCAACATTGTGGACAGCCGCAATCCAGAGGACTATGTTCGGGTGGATCACCAACTGTTGCAACGTCGACTCGAGTGAGACATTCAGTCACTATATTTGTAACTCTCATTGTAAAACTTTTATTTTAAAATAAAACTTTCCAACTAGCTATATATGTAGCTGGTATATATATTGACTAATTTTTTTTAGAGCTCCTCGAAAATGATGATAATTTTGCGTGTTTGACACACAAAAGTGCAAAGTGGCAGTCGTTGAATTTGTCCAAATAAATGACTTTGCAGACATTTTCCAATTTTAAATATTTGACTAATTGTGCAATTAACGTTTGAATTTTACTTTTATTGTGGAACAATTTGTTCACCAATTTGTTGAAATTTGCATTTATTGGACAATAAACAAATTAACGAAACAAAATAGAATAAAAGGTTAAATGGTAATTTGTAATTTAAGAAAATGGGAAAATATATTTTCCGTTTCCAACAGAAACATTCAACAGGAAAAGGTTGATGGTCAAGTTTTAAGCCAAACTTTGTAGCTCACTTTCTGTGAATTCTGCGAATAAGAACTTCGTTATTGACTAATTTTTTCAAATAAAATTTTTAAAGACTAAATGAATATATAATTTTGCGTATTTGGCAAGAAAAATGTAATAATCGATTGGCAGTCGTTGAATTTGGCAAATAACTTGACTTTGCAGACATTTTCCAATTTTAAATATTGGCTAATTGACAAATTGTGAGTTGACTTTAAGGTAAAAAAATTGCCAACCGTTTTGTCTTCATTATTTATTATTCATGTTGTCAATAATTAACAAATTGGTAGAATAAAATTTAAATTTATTTTATAGAATAAAATTACAATTTCTAATTTAAATATTATAAGAATATATAAAAATTATTATATTTTCATTCTTATAGAAGCATTCAACTAAAAAGCAATTTGACAAAAGAAAAAAAATGTTGAATTTCATTGAAAAACTTGGTGATTCACTTTCAATCAGTCGCACTCCGATTGCTGATTTATTGGACAATTTTGAACGAAAAAAGCAACTCGGCCACCATCATCAGCCAGGACGACGAGCCTTCTACGCCCACCGCCGGTACAATCTATGCCAAATGCTGCATTACCTGTATCTGGCAATCTACTCGCTGCGCAATTTGATCTATTACCTCGACTATCGAACAGAGCAAGGTGAGGAATACTTTCGGGATGCCACCGTAAAGTTTTGCTGTCAAGCACTGACACCCGATCGCACTGTGGGCTTGGTGTTTGGCCTTTGGTATGTGATGGTAGTCTACGTCAATTACAACACATACATTGCATCACACAGTAATCCACTGGTGGATCGTATACCGCAGATTGTGGTGGAGAATGGCACAAATTTTTGGACCTTGAATTCCAAATTGAAAGTTGCCAATCTCGACAGAAGAATGCCCATACAATCGGCGATATTGTGCGCCAAACAGTTGATTTCCCTGTGGAAATGTGATGGCATCAACTATAGTTTGATTAAATTCCATTCAAAGTTGAGCTTCTACGAAAGTGTCCTCTTCTGTAAACTTCGAATTCGGCTCGTTTTACTGTCACTCGTGTTTGAACGATTATACATGCTCGTGATTCAACAGCTTGGTAAGAATATTTAAGGCTGGACGCGATACTTTAAACATACGTGAATGACCCCTTCACCAGTGCCGGCCCACGAGCTCATTCCAAGGTAGGCAAAGTGGCCATTTACCGCTCTTAATCTTTAGTTTACCGCCTTTGACATGAGCTAAATTGACCAGAAATCGTAAAAATATCTCCAAAACCATTTTACCGCCTCTGGAAGCGAAGAACAAGGTCAATCTTGCCTACCTTCGCCTACTGGCTGGGCCGGCACTGCCCTTCACATATTAGTGTACAAAGTGGTTTTCGTAATGTTCCTTTTTCTCCGGAACCTATTGGCCGATTTTTGTCTATTATAGCTCAAATTAAAGGTTAATGTATGATCTTGAAAAATGACGATCTAAATTTTTTCTTTGGAACTCACTAAGAACATCTATCCATAAAAGTAAATGTAAACAATGTTTTTTTGCTATTCGAAGCTGTTTGAATCACTCTCATTGTTTAATGTAATAAATTATAAAAATTTCAGATTGTCATTTTTCAAGATCGTACATTTACCTTTAATTTGAGCTATAATAGACAAAAATCGGTCAATAGGTTCCGGAGAAAACGGAAGATTACGAAAACCACTTTTTACACTAACATGAGAAGGGGTCATTCACGTATGTTTAAAGTATCGCGTCCTGCCTTAAAAACGGACACAAGTCCGTAAAAAATATTGTTATTTTTCTCCACAGCTTTAGGGACAATATTAGTTACAGTAGTACTAAATCCAATTTCTGCATACCGGGCCAACTTTTCCACTCAAGAGTGTGTCATTATTACGGTAGAATCAATAATTTGCAATTATGCTCTGTTTAAATTCCTACAATTGGTGCTATTCTATTTGCTTTGTGGCTTGATGGAGTGCTTCGTGTTGGTGTCAGTGCTGAAGCGGCTCAATTCATTTATGCGCAATATCGTTGGAAGGACACCACGAATTGAACTATGCCTGAGTACGACATTCTATTTGCGCATTCATTCGTGGGCACTCAACCATTTCATTGCACTCAATCAGCATGGCGTTTCGCCCTTTGCACTATTGTCATTTCTGGCCATATTTCCTTGGTGCGTTTATATTCAAACTACCCTACTGTTTCGGTGGGACAGCTTGCCGGACCTTGACCGACTGATGTATGGCAACATTGTGAGCGGACTTATTGAACAGTTTATCATACTGACCCAGCTGTGCATTGCCATCACCAAGTGCATTCATAGATCTGACCGTCAACTGTATCAGCTGCAGTACTCACTGGTTGGACCCAATTTGCTAAGACACAAAGTGAAACTACTCTCCTACTATCAACTGCTACATTCAAAGCCCAAGTTCAACTTTACCTTGGGACCAGTGGGCAAGATCACCAGAATGACTGTGTTTCAGTTTGTGTTGGTCTATTTGGGTTACATCATGCAGGTCTACCAAATGATTGGGAAGCATGACAAATAATATTAATGCCAAATAAAATATTGGCCTGTTTTGGGGGCGGTATTGATTGGGCTACTTGGTACATTGACTAATTTTTTGTAAATTCAACGAGTTCCTGATGAATTCCTAAAATCCTAAAATGATGATTATTTTGCGTGTTTGACAAAAAAAGTGGCAGTCGTTGCGCAAATTTATGACTTTGCAAGCATTTTCCAATTTTAAATATTTGACTAATTGTGCAATCAACGTTTGAATTTTACTTTTATTGTAGATTTTTTTTGAAATTTGAAAATATTGGTTAATAAACAAATTCACGAAATAAAATATCATAAAAGAACAGATTGTACACTCTAAGAAATAGACTTCGCGGTTCCGCTTACAAGAAAAATTCTTCGTAGCACCGCGAAGAATTTCAAAAAATATTTGTTTGACGAAGATTTGAAATCTTCGCAAAATGATATAAACTTAGTTTATCATTTAGCGAAGATTTCAAATTTTCTTCGTGATATCATAAACTATGCAAGTGTTCAAAATGCATTTCAATAAATGATATGTCTGAAGAAAATATAATACAAATATTAATTTAAAATATTAATATTAATTATTTTTGTATTCAAAAAACAAACTCGATGATGTAAATTGTTAAAGTGCACACATTCAACTTCTAGTTCATGTTGTCGGGGCCTATGGCGCAGTGGTTAGTCTCTGGACCCCAAATGAAGGAGATAGTGGTTCGAATCCTGGCCGTTCTCATGAAAATTTACTTTAATTTTCTGAGTGATTAGATCGTCATTCCTGGAACAATGGACATCGCCCACAATAGGCAATAGAATAGACAAGACAACTAAATATGTTTAGTAGCCTAGAGATCAATTTTTCATGACAGTGAAATTTTCTTTTCAGTATCACGAAGATATTTTGAACACAGAACAACGAAGATATTTTAAAATTCTTCGCTGCTCTACGAAGAAAATGTCATTAATCAAACGGCGAAGAAAAACCACCTATCTTCGCAGCGCTGCGAAGAATTCTTAGTAGAGTGTAATTTAAGACGTTTCATACTTGTACGTATCAAATATTTGGTATTTATTCAAAAAAATTTACATATTTTAAGGTAATTCAATTTTCTCTATGAAAACGATCATTTTAAATTGTAAGCCAAATTGGCTATATGGATGAGAACTAATAGTTTTTCATATACTTTTATCCAGTCTATTGGAAACAATATTTGTAGCTTCGATTACTCGCTTGGCAGTCCAAAGTTGGGACAGAAGTCTTCTGGGAACAAACACAAAACACAAACATCAGAAGACTTGTAATTTGAATTTAAATAGCGATAATTTTATTTAATTGTTTTTCAATTTTGTTCACACATACAAAGAAAACTTATCATATTATTTTACATTCTCAGTCAA
Organism: Rhizoglyphus robini; assembly: GCA_023373905.1. Taxonomy (NCBI): domain Eukaryota; kingdom Metazoa; phylum Arthropoda; class Arachnida; order Sarcoptiformes; family Acaridae; genus Rhizoglyphus; species Rhizoglyphus robini. The sequence goes on along the minus strand of JAKIJQ010000071.1, from coordinate 834,324 downwards.
ATGAAGAGAATTTTAATTTCTTCTTATATCTGAACATTCTTGCGGGTATTGAAATATTGTGGAGGACTCGTGACAGGCGATGAATCATATAATTCTGAATCTGAATCTGAATCTGAATCTGAATCTGAATCTGAATCTGAATCAGAATCAGATGTAAAATCGCCACCTGGGAAGGTATGCAATTTGGCACATGCCTGAAAGGCTTTTCTACCCATGGCCTTGCACTTGTTCATCTTTCTTATGAATTTAGGGCCTTGTTTAGAGCCTAGAGGCCTCCAATAGCCACAAGTGGAACAGCTGAGTGATCCATTTTTTAAATCTAGCACCTGTATATTTGGGAACATGACCGGAATGGACAGTTTGGCAATGTCACAATGAGAACTTGTCTTGATGTGCACAAAAAGAAGTTTTACTGAGGCAACTTGACAATAGTCCACATGTTGTTGGCCCGATGGATCTTCCCACTTAGTTTCCTCCCATATATTTCCATAGTGGAGTTTGAGGCAAACCAAATTTGATAAAAATTGCAATTCTTTAGACAATTTTCTCATCATGTATGGTTGGTCTATATTGAGCGATAGTGAGGTGAGTGAAGTGAATGCAGTCAAAAAGGGTAGGTAGTGATCGTATGCATTAATATGAATCTCCTTTGAAACTCGAGTAAATTTTCTGGCCAATTGAGGCTCTAACAGCAGCTCCTTTTCCAGCTGCAGCCACATTTTGTGAGCACAAATTTTCAAATTCACATTGCCAGTGCCAAATTGACGTAAAGAAGCGAGAAGACGTTTATCGAAACATCCTATTCCTTCGTCATCATAGCAGAACGTGTGCAAGCGAGATAGGAATGAAAATCTCAACCTTGCTGGTAGACTAATAAAGCCTAAATGTTCAGAAAAAGGAACAAAATTAGTGTTTGGCTAAATGAGATTAAGATTTCGACTTACCAGATCTAATAGTCTTCTCACTTTTATTAATAAAAAGTGAACCTGTAGAATTTAATTTCAGATCGAGATGTCGTAAAGAGGGCATCTTATTGAGTGCCTTAAAAAAGGAAGATATTATGTTACTTTGTTCCTTATGTTCATCAGCATCCTCACAGGCACTTTGAAAGTAAAGATCAAGTTTCAATAGATCAAGAATCAATAGAATGATTTCGTACAAGTCCCGCAAAACTAACGTTTTGCTTTTGGGACTTTGTACGAAACCGCTGACAGCAAGCTGTCAGCGGCGACCCCTCACTCTAAACCGACACACCTAAGCATACACGGCACCTAACCTACCCCAAAACCTATCCTAACACGACACCTAACCTAATCTAACACAAAACCCATCCTTACACGGCACCTAACCTAACCTAACCCAACCCAAAACCCATCCTTACACGGCACCTAACCTAACCTAACCCAAAACCCATCCTTACACGGCACCTAACCTAACCTAACCCAAAACCCATCCTTACACGGCACCTAACCTAACCTAACCCAAAACCCATCCTTACACGGCACCTAACCTAACCTAACCCAAAACCCATCCTTACACGGCACCTAACCTAACCTAACCCAAAACCCATCCTTACACGGCACCTAACCTAACCTAACCCAAAACCCATCCTTACACGGCACCTAACCTAACACAAAACCCATCCTTACACGGCACCTAACCTAACCTAACACAAAAAACCCATCCCAACACGGCACCTAACCTAACCTAACCCAAAACCCATCCTTACACGGCACCTAACCTAACCTAACTCAAAACCCATCCTAACATGGAACCTAACCTAACCTAACCCAAAACCTATCCTTACACGGCACCTAACCTAACACAAAACCCATCCTTACACGGCACCTAACCTAACCTAACACAAAAAACCCATCCCAACACGGCACCTAACCTAACCTAACCCAAACCCCATCCTTACACGGCACCTAACCTAACCTAACCCAAAACCCATCCTTACACGGCACCTAACCTAACCTAACCCAAAACCCATCTTAACACGGCACCTAACCTAACCTAACCCAAAACCCAACCCAACACGGCACCTAACCTAACCCAAAACCTAATCCTAAACTGCACCTAATACCTAATCTAAGCCTAAACGGCGCCAAGGCCCACCTAATATAATAGCTAATCATAAGCAAAATCAGAAAAGAAAATTTCTTTCAACAATCAAACTCATTTCCATTCTTGTAATTTCAACAATCACTTTCTGTATCTTTGACTTTGCATTGTTGACAAACGAACCAACACCACAATTTTAAGATAAGTAGGATATCTTCATACATGTCGCTCTTAGTATCATGATTGATTAAGGCCAAGTGAGCGATGTTTGGCATAATGTTCCTCTCGATCATTTCATCACTGATAAAGTGGTACGTTGGCATTAAATTGAACCGAATCTGTGCCTCTGTTGGCAGTTGCTACACCCACGGAGATCCATCGTCCTTCTTGACATGCTCGAGCATAGACTGATGATATGGCCGTTGGTATTCATCGGCTGGGATGAAATGAGACAGTTCAAATTTGTCAAGTGTTGGAAAAAGAACCAATGTTTTACGAGTAAATAGTTCATGTTGAAACACTAATACACGCCAGTGTCTGCACACTGGTCCAATCGACTTGAACAGATCCAAAAGTGGTAGCCGCTTGAAGATCTCAATCAAAATATCATTCGGGAGTACGGAAATGTCAGACATTTTGTCAAGATAATGATATCAGATTGAAGAGAATAGATTGATAAATTGCAGTCTAAACATTACAGTGCCAGTTTGACACAAAAGTAGCAATATATAGCAATATATCAGTGAGCCACAATCAAAACAAACACCCTTCCGTAGAGGACGTAATCAACATATTTGAATATTTAAATATCAAAAATAGATATTTTATTGTAATTAAATTAAATTAATAGAAAACTTTAAATTCTCAACTTATTTATGATCAGTGACAATTTTCATTTTTTTCGGTAAGTATTGAACAGGTTGAAAGTCCATTTTGGCGGCATGCAATTTGGCACAATTTGTCAGAAGTGGTTTTCTTTCCATGTGAACGCACTTGGTGATCTTGCTCAACAGTACTGGGTCTTGTTTGTCTGGAGCTAAGCTATAGTCATAATCGCACTCAGAACAGACATGTGTTCCATTAATCAGATGTAGCACCTGTACATTTGGGAAGATGACAGGAATTGACAGTTTTGCTGTGTCGTGATGGGTGATTGTCTTCAACACTATCAAAAGCAGTCGTACTGAGGACAGCTGGGCATAGTGCTCAGGTTGACCCGATGGATCGTCCCATTGAGTGTCCCTATCAAAATCTTCATATTCGACTTGAAGACAAAGCAAATTTTGTAAAAGTTGAAAATGTTGAGACAACTTTGCCATCATGTACGGCTGATCGATGTAGAGTGATAGTGAGGTGAGTGAGCTGAATAGAGTTAAATAGCGTTCACACAATTGATCATCACCTCCATCAATGTGATTATCAATTTGGGTAAATTTTCTTGCCAGTTGAGGTTCTAACTGCAACGCTTTATCCAAATCTAGATGATGGTGACAACATATTTTCAAATTGACATTTTCAGTAGCGTATGGAGATAGGGAGCTGAGTAAACGCGGATACATTCTTTTAATTCCCTTGGTTTCAAGGCAAAAGGTGTGCAGATGGGAAAGAAACGAGAATCTTAAATTTTCTGGTAGAGTCACCCAGCCTGTATGATGGTGAAAAACAAAGTTATGATGCCAATGAAATAAGATAAAAAAGCTTACCATCTATAAAAGTATGTATTCTTTGTGTAGGTAATAACAAACTTGAAGATTCCATTTTCAAATCCAAATGTCTTAAGGTGGGAATGTTATTGAGTACTTCAAAAATTGTCAAAATCATGTTCAATATTTTGCCGTTGTCAAAATTACGTCCAACTGTTACATCTTTAAAGTAGAAATTAAGTTTCAACGAAATGAGACTGGGTGACCAACGGCGGATGAGTCGAATCATACGATCGTATTCACTGATGACGGATACAGATTTATCAATTAGGGCCAAGTGAGTGATGTTAGGCATAATGTTCCGCTCGATCATTTGATCACTGGTGAAGTGACGCATTGGCATAAAGCTGAACCGAATCTGTGCCTCGGTTGGCAGTGGTTGCATCCAGGCCGATCCATCGTCCTTCCTGACATGTTCAAGCAAATGGTCATGATTATCATCGTTTGGGATGTAATCTGAACGTTCAAATTTGTCGAGTGTTGGAAAAAGAATCAAAGTTTTACGAATTAAAAACTCATGTTCGTATAGTAATGCACGCCAACGTTTGTTGACAAGTCCAATTGACTTGAACAGATGCAAAAGTGGTAGCAACTTGAAGACCTCAATCAAAAATACGTCCGGGAGTATTCGGGACATTTCGTAGAGAAATGACAGGAAATAACAGAGAAATTGAATTCAAATTCACTTGTCAGAAATTTTAACCTGCTCTTGGCTTTTCACTGTCTGCCTGAATGCAACTCAAAACAAACCTAGCTTTCTCCTTCCGAACTCCTTCCATAAAGGACGTACAAATATTTTAAATAATAAAAATATATATTTTATTGTAATATTTTGATTTTATCTATCAAAAATTATGGTTTCTTTTTCAATGGATAAACAGTGAACATTTTCATTTCTGATTTCGATCTGAATTTCATTCTGAAATCATATGGATAATTGTTATATTGAAGTGTATGCAATTTGGAACATCTTTTGAACGGTTCCCGAGACAATCGAACACATTCACAAATGTTGTTGCGCATAGTTTGTTCTAGTTTATCTGCGTCAATGTACTCTTCCAATTCATAGTCACAGTCTAAACAGAATCTAGATTCATTAAACAGCTGTATCAATTGTACATTTGGAAAGAGGTACGGAATGGACAGTTTGGCAATGTCGTGATGCCTGACTGTACACTGTTCATAAATAAGAGCCTGAAATATATCATTGACTATATTAAAGCCTCTATAATATATGCATAGATATAAATATTATATCAAATATATCACTGGATATATTTTAAAGGCTTGAAATATATGCATAGATATAAATTACCTCAAATATATAACTGGATATATTCCAAAGGTTTGAAATATAATCATAGATATATTTGAACGCAAATATATCATTAGCTATATTTTTGAAAGTTTGAAATATACGCATAGATATAAATGATCTCAAATATATCATATGATATATTTAAATGCAATGAAGCAGCCAAAGTTTTTGTTTAATATATGTATAGATATATTCCCTCAAATATGTCATATGATATATCTAAAAATTCCAATTACATTCGAATCTTGCACCATTTATGGTGTAATATATTTTGGCCATTCCGTCGAATTAAATAATACAAAACACCTTCTTTATTTTAATTTCTGTACTCTTTAAGATAGTTAATTTTTATTTTTATTCTTGATAAATTTCTAATTTTTTAAGAACCTCTGCACTCCATTCCTTTCAAAAATATTGTTTTTTTTTGTAGCTTGACTTAAAACTTAAAAATGAAATGACAGTAAACGATTAATTAAAATGGTACTGAAACGTTTATTACTATGGATAGCCATGGTACACGACGAAATGCAATTTGAATTTGAACCCCTCGTAGTCATTGGCTGTAGGACTGGCACTATGACACTGTGCCACTACTCCGCCTACCCTCCCTTTCCTTTTCTTTGCGTATGCTGCTCAATTGGACGGTTGGGGAAGACGACTAAAACAAAACGACGGTTTAGTGTTGACTGCGAGACTGCAGCGATAGCCACCAGCGGAAAAGTAGTAAGTACTGCACTTGAAGATTGAAACATTTCACATCCATTTTATGTTACCACAATTTGTATTTGTTGCCATAAGATTGTTTATCTTCATCAAGACTTTCATTGTGCTCACGACATTCATTAATTTTGTGATATCGAGACTATTTTTAAACAGTGTCGAATGAATTCAATCAAGAGTGAAACAAATCAACAGAATCATCACAAAATTGCGTCGAAATGAATTGAACATTGACATCACAAGTGTACTACAAAAAGACTCAACCCAGACATGTGTTTTTCCAAACAGTCTCAAGTTTAATGCAACCGAACACGTATTGAATCACGATTGATATAATTCAACTTGAACTCAAGTTTGGCTCTACTATTGTGATATATCAAGCAATGTTTTTCACTTTGCACTGACATTCTCGACTCTACTCTGGGCAACTACTATTATCGTACCTCAAATTCGATTCTATCAAAATTCCTGTTTTGGTGTCTGAAGTCATTGAAGTCCTAAGCCTGAATCCGAAAGTGATAACATTGATGCTGTTGTCGTTCATATAAGCCAAAGTGAAAATCAGAACATTTTCGATTTTGAAGAAACAAGGAAAATGGCAATAATTATTTTGATTTGATTTATTGAAAAAATTGATTTTCAATTTCTGTTTGTATTTTATTTTATTTTCGTATTTATTAAATAAAAATAATTTTAAATGAATATCTAAATGAATATATTTGGTCTGAAATATAGCCATGGGTATATTTCATTCAAATATACGCGTGAGTATATTTGAATGGGCTGCAGTGACACAAAGCATGAATATATCCATGCGTATATTTCGCTTGGTGAAATATACGCATGGATATATCGTACGCGTAAGATATATCATGTGGTATAATCTTATTTCTGAACAGTGTAGTAATGTTTATTGAAAGCAGGCGTACTGTGGGAAGTTGAGCAAAGTATCCAAGTTGGCCCGTAGCACCTTCCCAATCCTTGCCATCTCCTATATATTCATAGTCGAGTTTTAGGTTCACTAAATTTGGTAATAGTTGCATATTTTGAGACAAATTTTTCATCGTGTACGGTTGAAAAATTTTGAGTGATAGTAAGGTGAGAGAGGTGAATAGGGTAAAAAAGCGTTCACTCAAACTTATGTATCTATCAGTGCGGATTTGTGTAAATTTACTGGTCAACTGAGAATCTATGGCCAACAGTTTATTCACTTTTAGTTCATCGTGGTAACATATTTTCAAATTGACATTTTCAGTAGTGTATTGAAGTAGCGAACTGAAAAAACACTCATCCACTTTATCCAGTCCATCCGTTTCAAGACAAAACGTATGCAAATGAGACAGAAAAGAAAATCTCAAATTATCTGGTAAGGTAATGTCTGAATGCAAAAAAAAAATAATGTTAGTTAGATTAGGGATTTCAATTTTGCTGAACTTACTAAACATTGAGCCTTCTATGTAAATATCAAGTTTCAAATCGAGATGTCGTAGGGTTGGAATATTATTGAGCACTTCAAAAAAGGCTAAAATCATTTTCAGTAAAAATTCGCCCCTATTTTCATACTCATTTTCAAAATGTAAAGCAAGTCTCAATGAAATGAGATTTGGAGCCAAGCGCCGAATAAATTCAATAACACGTTGGTATTTTTCGATGCCAACACTGTCAACAATCAATGTCAAGTGAGTGATGTTAGGCATAATGTTCCTCTCGATCATTTGATCACTGGTGAAGTGGCGCATTGGCATAAAGTTGAACCGAATCTGTGCCTCGGTTGGCAGTGGTTTTATCCAGCGCGATCCATCGTCCTTCTTGACATGTTCCAGTAAATGGTTATGATATTCATCGTTTGGGATGTAACGTGAACGTTCAAATTTGTCGAGTGTTGAAAATAGAACCAAAGTTTTACGGCATACGAGCTCATGTTCGTAGAGTAATGCACGCCAACGTTTGTTTACAAGTCCAATTGACTTGAATAGGTCCAAAAGTGGTAGCAACTTGAAGACTTTAAGCAAAAATACATCCGGGAGTGGGGGAATATCGGACATTTTGAAGAGAGGGACCGGAAATCACAGAAAAATTTAATTCAAATTCACTTTAGTCAGAAATTGGCACACTTGACTTTTCACTGTCTGCCTAAATGCAACTCAAAACAAACCTAGCTTTTTCCTTCCGAACTCTTTCCATAAAAGACGTACAAATATTTTAAATAATAAAAATAAATATTTTATTGTAATTCAATTTTATCCATCAAAAATTATTTCTTCTCTTCCAATTTGTCAATCCAAAAAACGTGTCTAGTCATTTTGATTCTTTCGTTAATCAATATTATTTCTGTTCCAAACAAATATCAATTGATGGATTATTGTGGTATTTGATGGTGTGCAGCTTGGTGAATGCTCGAAATCCTTCTCTTCCCATGCGGACGCACTCTTTTACCTTGCTCACTAATTTCGGATCTAGTGTATCAGGAACTATGCGAAAGTATCTTTCAAGTTGATAGTCACAATCTGAACATGTACGATTGTTTTTCTCATCGCTGAATTGTAGCACCTGTACAGCTGGGAACATGTCCGGTAGGCACAGTTTGGCAATGTCGCAATGAGAACCTGTACTAAGGGCTACAACCAACAGTCGTACAGAGGCAACTTGAGAATGGGGTTCATGTTCAACTTCCAAAGGATCATTCCATTCGATGTTGTTCGGTTCACGAGAATCTAGATTGCCATAGTCGAGATTTAGGCTAACTAGATTTGATAGTAGTTTCAAGCTTTGAGACAACTTTTTCATCATGTACGGCTGATAGATGAAGAGCTTTAGCGAGGTAAGTGAGGCGAATCGTGTCAAAAAGCTCTCATCAATATCAACCGATCTCATATCTCGAAATTGTTCAAATTTGCTGGCCAATTGATGATCTAACGTCAAAAGTTCATTCACTTTTAGTTGGTCGTGGTAACATATTTTCAAGTTTGCATTTTCAGTAGCGTATTGACGTAGTGAACTGAGAAAACATTCGACAATTCCGTTGATTCCTTCGGATTCAAAACAAAATGTATGAAGATGAGACAAGAAGGATAATCGGAAATTATCTGGCATGGAAATCCGCTCTAAAAACAAAAAACATTAGTTTTACATTATAGTGGTAAAGTAATTCGTTTATGCTATCTTTGCGTTATCCTCACATGCATATGCTTACCTTGTCTGTATGCATTCATCTTAATTTCATCCAAAAATCGCCAAAAGACCAAAAACCCCCCAAGAATTTATTTTCAATTTGAGATGCCGTAAGGTTGGAATATTATTGAGCACTTCAAAAAAGGCCACAGCTATTCTCTGGGGCAATTCGCCACTATTGACTTTTATTTTCTCAAAATGTAAATTAAGTCTCAACGAAATGAGATTGAGAGACCAGCGTTGAATGAGTCGAATAATACGCTCGTAGTTTTGAATGCCAACACTGTCATCAATTAATGTCAAGTGAGTAATGTTAGGCATAATGCTCCTCTCGATCATTTGATCACTGGTGAAGTGGCGCATTGGCATAAAGTTGAACCGAATCTGTGCCTCGGTTGGCAGTGGTTTTTTCCATCCAGCGCGATCCATCGTCCTTCTTGACATGTTCTAGCAAATGGTTATGATAGTCTTTGTTTGGGATGTAGTCTGAAAGTTTAAATTTGTTCAAAGTTGAAAAGAGAACCAAAGTTTTACGGCATACGAGCTCATGTTCGTAGAGTAATGCACGCCAACGTTTGTTTACAAGTCCAATTGACTTGAATAGGTCCAAAAGTGGTGTACGGCTAAAGATCTCAAACAGAACAACATCAGGGAGAATACGCACTCGTGGGGGAATGTCGGACATTTCAAAATGAGAATAAAACGACCGTGAAAACAAAAAAAAAATGCCGATTAACTTGAATCAGAAATTCCAGCCTAAGCTGACTTTGGTCAGAATCATACACACATTATAATGAACTGACTCAAAAGTAGCCAAAAGTGACTCAAAACAACCCCTTCATAAAGGACGAACCAAAATATTTGTATATAATTGCGCAGCGCGCCTACTGGAAGAAAAATAGCTCAAATCTTGCATTATTCCTGAATTATAAAACTTTAATGCATGATGAAAGAATCATTTTCATAGTACCTGTAGCCTGTGTTCAAAAGTGGTATCCGCTTGATACTCAATGAATAGACAAAATGTATTGTATTGTAATTCAATTTTATTCATAAAAAAATTTTTCGAGACAATTTTACTACCTTTCAATAAATGAACAGTAAACATTTTCCTTTCTGCATTCAATGTAAAAATCATAAAAATATTTGATTTTTTGAAAAATGTTCAATTTGAAGCATGTACGAAAGGTTTCACGAGATATTTTCACTTCCAATTTACAGATGTTGTTTTTTAATGTTGGGTCAAGTTCTAGGTCTAAGTGATAACTCAATTTTATTGGTAAATTTGGCAAAATTAAAGTGAGATTAGGTGTTGGAACTCTGGACTCGGAAATCGTTCATTCTTTTGGCAACTACATAATATTCTAAGCACTTTGACCAAATTTGATACAAATCGGTTGAGAAATGTAGGAAGAGTTACATTCACAAGAATTGAAAAAGCTTAACGTTAGTCTTCGCTTAGGTTCGACAATAAATTTCAATTGTATTCTAAGCATGCATTAATTGATCGACCATTCCGATAATATTCTGTGCGCAATTTGGCAAATGATCGAAATGTTTCTCTGCCCATGCGCACGCACTCTTTGACCTTGCTTATCAATTTCAAGTCTAATTTGTCTGGAACAAATTTGTCGAGTGTTGAAAATAGAACCAAAGTTTTACGGCATACGAGCTCATGTTCGTAGAGTAATGCACGCCAACGTTTGTTTACAAGTCCAATTGACTTGAATAGGTCCAAAAGTGGTGTACGGCTAAAGATCTCAAACAGAACAACATCAGGGAGAATACGCACTCGTGGGGGAATATCGGACATTTCAAAATGAGAATAAAACGATCGGGAAAATGTTGTCCAACTTGAATAAAAAAAAATCCAGTCTTGCGGATTTTGGTCAGAATCATATACAATACACACACAATGCATTGACACAGAAAGTAGCCAAAAGTGAGTCATACTCAAAACAACCCCTTCATAAAGGACGAACCAAAATATTTGTATATAATTGCGCCTATTGGTAAAATAGCTTAAATTTTGCATTATTTTTTGCATTATTTCCTGGATTATTAAACTATAATGCAAGATTCAAGATTTGAGCTATTTTGCTGTTACATAGTACATTTCATTGTACAAACAAGGTCTGGAAGAGTTACATGTATCCGTTTCCTTCTTGCTCTTAAGGTTTCAGCTATTGTATGCAGATGTTTGAATATACTAACTTAACCACCTGTGATGTCATGTGATTTGACCTTTAGCTATCTTGAAAGCGAAGGTATTAGTACATGACGTATCTATACTATCGAGAAGAACTCAAATAAAATCAAATCGCATTTACCTCCGAAAATCACTATTCAACTATCTAACTATTTGAGCTCCAAGTTTTTTTTGTACTTTAAATCGCCACTAAAACCATGAACATTCAAATGAATCCAATCCAACCCAACCCATCAAAACGTCTGTTTGACTTGCCCGACCTATGTTTGATTTGCATTCTGTCGCACCTTCCACTCAACCAACTTCTACTCATCGCGTGTGTCTGTACTCGATTCGACGCACTCAAACGACTCATCTGCTCGCGTCGCAACAAACTCACTCTCGCACCTTATCACGAATTGATGCATTCCCGAACATCCAAGAAAAACAATTTGAGCACGAATGTTATTTCATTTTTTGAGCTCAAATTCAATTCAAATCAAACTCTTTTCACTCCTTATCAAATATGTTTTCCTTTCGGAACAAAATATTCAAGATTTATCGTATACAGAAAACTCAAAAATTTATCACAGATATTTCCCAACATCAGCTCCCTGGTTGTATTTCGACTTGAACTTACTGTTCAAAGACGTTACATTGAATCTTACATTGAAGAACTGTCGAATTTTTTGCAAAAAGTGAATTCCAAATTGATCGATTTGACTTTGGTGATCAATAGCTCATACCACAACTACAAACTGGTCAACACTGTGCTCAGTTTGCGCAATCTCGAATCACTCAAAATCGATTTAGCGCTACAGAATCAAGACAAAGTATTCATGCAAACGCTCATCTCGGGACTTTCAACCAAAAAGTTGACACAACTTTCAATAGGAAAATTTACAGATTTTGCCAATATTGAAAAATTCTTTTCACAAAGCTCGAGTCCGACGAATAATAATAATCAGATTCAGAATCTTGGCTTAATGCTGGCACCTGTTGCTGGATTACCCCTCTTTGAGGCACAAAATTTAAATCTCGACAAAAAGCAAGTTTTGCGTAAATTGTTTTTTGAAGTCAAGTCTTTGGTTATACTGCACGACTTGAGGCTGGTTAGTGAACAATTTAGCATGATTACGCATCTTCAAGTGTTCATCAATCTGAAAGATGACACAGAAAGGTGGATTAATTATCCTGTGTTTGTTAGTAAGTAGATTCAATTCCAATTTTTTCAAATAACCTAATAATTTTTTTCAACCCAAAGAATTTACTGAAATTGTTCAAACACTTGCACCTTTAAATCAACTCCAGACACTCAAATTGACCACTTCTAGTGGCTTCCTTTTAAATCAACTAACATTTCCATCTCGTTTGTTCAAATTATCCCAAAACCTACCCCGTCTCCCATCAGTGCAAACACTCCAAATCAATTCTGTCAAATTTCCGAATTTGGCTCAAATTTGCTTACCAGATCGAAATGTAGAATGCAATCGATTGTTCTGTCGACTGCACAATGGTTATTGTTGCATTGTGCGCCTGTTTCCAAATGTGCACCATCTTACAGTTAGTCCAAATTTTGAAATTCGAAGGCGTTTGGCCTGGATTGATTTCGCTTGTCACTTTGTAGATATTGTGCTTCTTGTCACTTTGGTCTGTGTGAATCTGCTCTTTGTAACACTGATTTGGGTGTCGTTTTTTCTAATAGCTATCTTTCCAATGAGCTGTTTATATTTGAGTTATTTGATAGCGAGATATGTCACGAGGACAACCAATCACAATGGATTTGGTCCTTGGCTTCGCGATTTTCGTAATCAATTTCGTTAATAAAATGTTGTTGCATCATTTATTTTTCGCGAATTGAATGAATCAACGAGTAAAAGTGAGCGCACGAAATATTTTAAATACGATATAATCGCATAATTTCTTTGTATAACAATTTATTTGATTCTTTAGGTAATCACAATAATTTATAGATAATTTTTAACATTACATCAATTGATGGATTGTCATTGCAAATGTATTTGATGGTGTGCAGCTTGGAAAATGGCCGAAATGCTTCTCTGCCCATGCTCACGCAATCTTTGATCTTGCTCTGCAATGCTGTGTCTTGTTCATCTGGATAGAAACAACCACTTTCAAGTTGATAATCACAATCTGAACATTTGCGAGTGATATTCGTATTGGTAAATTGTAGCACCTGTAAAGCTGGGAACATGTCAGGTAAGCACAGTTTGACAATGTCACAGTGAGAGCGTGTATTTATAGATACAACCAACAGTCGTACTGAGGCAACTTGAGAATAGTAGTGTTCGTGTTGGCGATATGGATCGATCCATTCCGGTTTACGCGATTTATCTAGATTGCCATAATCAAGACTTAGGCTAATCAGATTTGGTAATACTTGTAAGCTTTGAGATATTTTTACCATCATGTACGGTTGATTAATATAGAGTGCTAGTGAAGTGAGTGAGGCAAATCGAGTCAAAAAGCGTTCACACATATATTTTACAGGACATCTTTTGCCGACTTGTTCAAACATTCCGGCGACTACTGCAGTATTTTCAAACAACAAAAGTTCTTCCAAATCTTGATCACCATGGAAACATATTTTCAGATTAACATTTTCGGTTGCGTATTCACGCAGTGAGCAGAGAAGACAATCGTCAATTCGCTTTATACCTTGGGGTTCAAAACAAAAAGTTTGCAGTTGAGACAGAAAAGACAATCTGTTAAGACACACGCGCTTTCCAATAACCGATAGACGAGATAACCGACACAATCCACGTTTATTATTACGATCAATACAGACTGCAGTTGAATGCTCACAACAGTACGTGTGCACTGCTTGGCAGACAAAAGGCAACTAAATAAGTGAGGGATAGGGACAGAGGAAAGAGACAAAGAACTGCGTGATGTGATGAGGGGCGAATGAGGTTCGATGGTGAGGGTGGCTTCAATCGCGACCCAAACGGTTTCCCAAAACCAACACAATCTTAATTCATTGTAATAATTACTGCCATCCGCAAGTATCTTAGATCTCAGAAAATTGCCCGGAAAACATGTTATTTTCAATTTGAGATGTCGCAAGGTTGAAATATTATTGAGCAGCTCAAAAATGTCTAAAGTCATTTTCTGGTGACTGCTGCCATAGTTCACAAAAAGTAAATCAACCTCAACGATATGAGATTGGGAGACAGTCTTTGAATTAGTCGAATCAAGCAATCGTATTTTTTGATGTAAACACGTCTGACAATTAAAGTCAAATCAGTAATGTTAGGCATAATGTTCCTCTCGATCATTTGATCACTGGTGAAATGGCGCATTGGCATCAAGTTGAACCGAATCTGGGCCTCGGTTGGCAATGGTTGCATGCAGTGCGTTCCATCGTCCTTTTTCACATGTTGAAGTAGATGGTTATGATGATCATTGTTTGGAATGTAAAGACACCGTTTAAAATCGTTAAGTTTTGGAAAAAGAACCAACGTTTTGCGACTCAATAGTTCATGATCAAACAGTAATGCACGCCAACCTCTGCACACAAGTCCAACCGACTTGAACAGATCCAAAAGTGGTGTTCGGCTGAAAATCTCTAGCAAAATAACATCCGGGAGTATAGGCACACGTGAAAGAATATTGGACATTTCAAATGAGACAAAAGATGAACAGGAAACAATAAATTTTTTTTGTCTAACTCGAATCAGAAATTCAAGTTTAGTGTAAAGTTGTTACCTGTATGTATGGCATGTAAAGTGAGGTTTATTCGTTTCCGCTTTTCGCTGAGCTGTGATACAGATATTTTACAACTGCGCATGTTCGTGTGCCCATGCGAATTATGTTACAGATTGCGCATGTGGCGAATATGGTGACTAGATAAAAGCGTTAACTCTGACCTATGGTGCGAAGGCCATAAGGTACTGAATATACCTAGAGTATACCGCTAAAGTGCCGTGGACATTTGTCAAGTGGTTTACGGTATGCAAGCTGTGTGACCATCCTGCAGGCGATTATATCATCGATAATTACTACCATACAGACGGACCGAGTTTGTCTCTCTTCGTCAATTAGTGCTAACGAAGGAGTGGACAAGACTGGACTAATGACAGCCTTGAACATATGTGCAGAACATGTGTGTGCCTTTGAGTTTGCCCCATCGAGTTTATTGTTCCGGCAACAGATAGGCACTTGCTTTGCGTCAAATTGGCTTAACTCTTTATAGAATCGGTTATTGCTTGCCAAGGACACCAAAGGACCTATTTGATGCACCACGGGCCGAGAAACGTCATTAGTGACTCATGAGTGATCACTTCTTAGTGAGTCAATCACTATTGTTCAGTCCTTCGTCCACGGTTGTTATTCTCTCTAACTTCCCTCAAGAACTGTCACAAATTTTTCTCGGCAAGTCAGTCTCGATTGACACTTTAGAATAGAAGGCGTCAAGGCATGAATTTGAACCATTTGATCAGTGATAATCATTAGACAATATATTGAACAGTGATTGTAATTGTGTTCTAGCTACTCTGTGTTTAAAGATGTTATGATTTAACAACATTTTATCTGTGATTTGACGATTAACCTTTCTCAAAAAGCAGCACAGCGTGCTATTTTGTTTATCAAACACTACTCACTACCCAACCATGAACATCCAAATAAATCTCAACCCCGGCAAATGTGTGTTGGACTTGCCCGAGCTGTGTTTGATTTGCATTCTGACGCACTAGGGATACCAATTAGTATATTCAAATATTCAAATTCTTCGAATTTTTGGGATTTTTGGGAGGTTCGAATATTTGAATATTTAGTCAAAATATTCGAATCTTAACGAAGTTTTTTAGATCCTTAAAAGTGTCTATTCTGTGTGTTGAAAACATACAAATTGACTTAATATGACATAAGCAAACAATTTCTTTTCACAAATCTCCAAAAAATCAGATCATTTTTTTCAAAAGGACCTTTTCAACAACTCATTGTCAATTTAAACACTTTCCTGCAAGCCAATTGAAGAGATGAAGTCAAACTAACATATTGGAAATCGTTAGGTTCAATTTTGGGGGTAAAATCCACCAACTCGCTAATTGTAGGTTAAGACATGTTGGGTTATCAAAAATATGAATCCAAATGATAAAATTTTGATAAAAAAAAGTCCTTTAAAACCCGATTCGAATATTCCAATATTCGGATTTTTGGAAAAATTTTGATCGAATATTCGAATATTTGAAAATCCGAATAATTGGTATCCCTATGACGCACCTTCCACTCAACCAACTTCTACTCATCGCATGTGTCTGTACTCGATTCGACGCACTCAAACGACTCATCTGCTCACGAAAAAGCAAACTCACTCTCGCGCCTTACCCAGAATTGATCTGTTCCTGGATTTCCCGGAAACAATATTCAATATCATTTCAATTATTGGGCGTTGAGATATTTGACTGAGAAGTTAGTTTTGAGGAGAGTAGATGATGCAAACTTTGCTCATTACATGAATGCTCGATTTGTACGATAAATAAGATTTATTCGGAAATTAATTTCCATGATAAATATGCTTTATTAATAATACGTATGGGGGAAATAAAAATACTTTACAAGAATAATTCAATATATCTACAACAGTCAGATTTAGCCAGCGTGAGTCAAATTCTGGTTTGCATTCAGATTCAAATTCTTGTTGGCCTGTTGTTGGTTCTCACAACGACGAAGATACTTCTGCACATAGTAAACCAGTTTAGATTGATGTTTGTTCTCGATCAGTGTGAAATGAGACAGAATGGAATCGCCTTTCTGTCCAACCATTAAGTAGATCAGTGTTTGGATTGTTTGTAAGGGCTGGACGTCTCGTTTGTTCACTTTCCACCAAGTTGCTATACCAAAAAATGCACATATAAATAACAATAGATAAATTGGAGATTAAAGTTCACACTTACTTGGATAACTTTTCAAGAAAAGATGCAACTCATACAGAATGACATCCACATTCAACTGGGAACTATATTCATCGAAAGACTTGACAACCCGCCAGATGAACTTCACCGTCAGTTCGAGACAAGTGTCCAGATGAGAAGTTTTGCGGGTCGATCCACTGACGGAACCAACATAATCGTGCAACATGCCAACCAGTGCCGACAACAGATTGGTCTTGTCCGAGACGGTGAACAGTTCCGCCATGACCACATTGACCATCTGGTAGATGTAACTCTCGTTACCGCGGAATTCGATGAAAAATGGCATAAAAGTAGTGATCAATTCGCGTATAGTGTCACGTGAGATTCGCTTTCCAGCTGGGCGCTTGAACACTTTCAGTAGAACATGACACACTCCCCGAAAGATCTTTTCTTCTTTTTGGCGAGCATTTTCATTACCCTCGTGATACCGGTTCATGAATCGATGCAACTTAATGCTAGCCAGGGCAATCAGTTCGTCAATCCTCGATTCAAAGCATTGGGCATATTTGTCATATTCTTTGAAGGCATTGTTGAGACGGCCCATTGCAGAGTAGAGCCCCATCAGGTCTTGGCCAGACAAATCGAATAATATTCGAGAAAAGTTGTCGTTCAGTTCTTGGTTGTTGCAAGTTGATTTAGCCATGGGAAAAAATTAGGTTCCGTTCAAATCAAGAGAAGTCAACAATGAGTCTCGTAAGTTATGGATTTTGATGAAGAGGGTAAAAGCGGAAGACAACAACGTTGGATAATGATGATAATTAAGATCACAGATAAAATTAGGGTTAAAAGGGAAGGGATATAGACCAAAACGGTCTGTGTGGATGAGGAACAGACGAGAACGAGACTAACAACAGACAAACACACTAAACTAATCGACACCAAACTACTACTAAAAATAACAGACAGATTTGTCTTTCGAGTCATCCCTTAGCATGACTAACGGTCATCATCACATATATGCAAAGCAGTGGCGTTTGATAGTTCAAACACTTTTGACTTTGACTAATCATCACACAAACTCATACAGTAACATATCTTTATGAATGTCTCTTTAGAGTGATTTTAAGCAGTATCGCGTTTATCATCGAAAATGCTTTTCTGCACACATGTGCAAAAAGTTTACTTTTGTTGTTTCCTCTAGTGGACATTGCAATACATCACAAAAGAGAAAAAACCTTTACCTGTGCAGCTGCCTTGGCCCTTATAGGCTAAACTACTATAGTTTGTTTTTACACGCGTGTTATTTTAGTTTGATCGGTTGCTGTTTTAAGTATACTTTGTTCCGTTTTGTTTCCATGACATTCCCATTGTCGTTGCTCGTCTCCATCTATCCGCTTCACTCACGAGAAATTGTGTCTTATCAATTGACTGATCATGCAGGAACAAAACAGTGCTGTGACTGTGAAGACCGAGTTTGAATCATCATCATCACCGAACCAGGACAACATTTTGCATTGGTTCAAGGTGGAAGTGAAAGATGAAGTTGAACATACCTTTGATCCAGATTGTGGTTGTCCTGAATGTGTTGTGAAGCGTGAAATGGACCTAGGAGGGTTTGGATTTGTGAAGAACGAGGTTCAACTACCACCGAACAAGGCTGCGAAATGGGTCAAAGCGGAAGTGCCAGATGAAGATGAACATACCTTTGATCAAGACTGTGGTTGTCCTGAATGTTTGGTTAAACGTGAATTGGAATTGGATGAAGTGGACAATGATCGATCTGCGAAGAGGCTGAGAACTGATAAAAATGATGGAACTTTGCAAAAAGATGATCAAGTGATTGTGAATCAGGTGAATGTGATTCGAGAAGATAGTGCCGAGACGAATGTTGTCCAACTTCAGGTGGACATTAACAGTGCTGCCCAAATTGAAGTACAACATGAACAGCTTCAAGACCGTCATCTTTCAGACATTGAATACGAACTTGAAATGCTTCGAAGCGTGTTCATGAAGCCACTTGGGAGTGGTGATCAATTTTGGTGTGACTATCCTCAATGTGGCAAACAATTCGGACCTGACGAGCAGCAACAGCTTACACACCTCAAACTGCACACGAAACCTTATGTTTGTGATGCCTTTGGCTGTCTGAGACGATTCACTAGTTACTCTGCTTGCAATTCACACAAAAGGAGTCACAGTGAGAATGTGCTTGCGTGTGAACTACCTGGCTGTGAGAAACGATTCAAGAATATAGGCACACTCAATCTACACGTACGAGATCACTCCGATTTGGATGTTTTCATATGTGAATGGCGTGACTGTGACAGGGTGCTCTCCTCTGTGGCTGGTTACCGGAAGCATCTCCTCACCCACTCGGACGATGGCATCGGCGAGCAGCAGTTGGTGTGTGATTGGGCCGGATGTACTCGCAAGTTTACAACTCAATTCAATTTGGCCATTCATCGTCAATGGCATTCAGGTGAAAGTCATTCTCAAGTTCATCAAGTGAATCCATTTTCCTATGTTCAATGTGATGCACACAGTGTGTGCACCCACAATACAGCTCACAGCCGAAAAGATGCATTTGGATGCACAATGCCCGGATGTGGTCAAGCATTTGCATCTTTGGACCAATTGAAAGAATATTCTCTTGTTCATGCCAATGCGGGTCCATTTTTTTGTGGGCTGCAGGGCTGTACGAAGGCATTCAAGAGTAGAGCAGGCTTGACACAACATCAAAATAGTAAGCAACATCGGAATCGTTAATATTTGCTGCTGAGAATAATGTGCCACTACTAACACAAGATTGCAAATATTGTTTAAAAAAGTCATGTCACGTCTCAATTGTAATATTTGCATGATTTTTTTGTCTTATCAATAAAGCATAAAACTATGGCTCTATATTGTCTGATATTGCCTCTATCATTTGGCAATCTATCCACAAATACCGTGACAACTTTATCAAGAGTTGCATCAAAACCTTGGATAATTTATTTCAAAATGCAGATTTCTACTTTGAAAAGAAAAATCTTGTTTAATCCAAGTAAAATTTTAATTTGTTTTATTATATTTTTTTGTAGATTTTGTTTGATTTTATTTTAAAGTTTGGAGTATAAATTTGTACAGTTGATTCACATTTAAAATAAATATCTCAACATGTCTAAAATTATCAAATTCGAATTCAGATTTAAGTTTATCGTCATCAGTAATGGAGAAATCGAATCTCAAACCAAACATTCGTATTCGAATTATTCTAAGATACTCGACATAAAATAGCGTGCTTTGTCCACTCTGTGTCATTGTGTGTTTGTGTTTGTTCGAATAGGTTTGTGCTCCGAGCCCTCTTCTCTTCGTCTACTTCTCGATGAGTGACCTCGTTCAGTGCCACCATGATGTCCTCCCTGCCCGAGTCTACCCTGCTAGAAGCTATGGATCAAGTGCCACTCGACGAGCTCTACAAGACGGATCAAGAGTGCCCTCGTTGGCGAAGCCTCAAGCCGATTGCTCTGGCTCGAAGACTTGAGGTTACGCTGGTGGTTGGCGCCCAGAATGCGGGCTTATTTGGTCCACTCGGCTTGATCACTCAGTCCTGCTTCAACATCCCTCATCTCACCGACCTGGACTTGTCCGTTGCCACCTACACGAGTACTCCCGAGTTGGACTTCCGTACAGTCCACAATTCGGTCATACGGATGGTGAGACTGACGCATGATGAAGCTGTCCGACTGGCCACCACCTTCCCACAGGTTCTAAACTTGCGAGTCGTCATCAGTCAATTAGATGACGAGGAGTCATCAATGCCACAAGTCACCTTTTTGTTGGCTCAGTGGAAGACCACTTTGGTGACCCTCAAGTTATGGTACAGTGACAATCAGACCCGAGGTTCACTTCTGCGAACACTCTCAATCCGATGATTGTGGACCACAAGTTTGATATCGTGTGTGCACTGTTCGATGGCCTCACATCCTTGACCATCGGAATCGGGCAAACCATATCTATGGTTCAACTTGTCGATCAAATGGCGTCACTATCCAAGAGTCTCATTTATCTCCATGTGACGTTCAACAAGAAGGATCCAGCTTTTGGTAAAGTGAACGTATCACAAGGCCCACTAAATCAACTTCATTCGGTCAAGATCCTATCTCTCGAATGCGAAACGCTCACCAACAGTCACACCGACCTTGCTCCACTTCGCATAGCAGAGGTCTTCCCCAATCTGGAGGTGGTCAAAGTTGTGGACGAGTGGTTGTATGGCTTTGAATGTGAACACCAGTGTCAGTCTATGTTCAAGCCCGAACCGATCAAGTACTGTGTTCAGCGACAGTTGCATTCACTCAGCCAGTGCGCATCTCTCAAGACCATCTTCTATGGTGACAATGCTGAGCGCTATGAACGAAACGAGATCTTTCCGGAACCGTCAGCCCAGGAAGGATCTAATATGGCTGGCATGGACATGGCGAATCTCTCCTATGAGTTGGTGATGGAAAAATTTGGCCACTTGCCTCTTGCGGAACTTTTTATCGTGAATCAAGTCTGCACTCGGTGGTACCATCTGCGAGATCGGGAACTTCAACGACGCGAAGATGTCACCTTGCTAGTGGACCCAATCGAGTCTCTACAGAGACCAGTACTTGCGTCACGTTTCAATCACAATTTAACCAAGATACGTCACAACACCCTGAGATGCCTCTGGTTGACCCAGTCAGACACTACTCGCTTGGTGAGCACTTTCCCAAGCCTCACCACTCTGCGGCTGTTTCAACTTTGCACCGGTCACGACTATGAGCAGATTGAACTTGTGCAAGCTCTACTGCACGGGCTGAAAGATTCTCTGACTAAGCTGTCCATTTACTTGGAGAACCCATCGAATGAATTCGATGATTTCGAGTACCCAATTGGCCTGCTGCAGACCATCAATCGAATGCACAAGCTCGAGCACCTGAGTTTGGAATTTCCCGGTACGAGGCTAGTGGAGGAGCCAGTGCACCAAGATGACACTCGATTCGATCTTCAAGTGCTGGCCCGTCTCACTCGGTTCCGTTACAGGTCTCGTGACCATCCAAGTATGATGATGCACTCACTGCAAGCCTACGCCGAGACCAACAACTCGCTCACTCAGGTGCAACTGCTGGTCGATACTGTTCTGGAGGAGAACTGGTTCCAAGGCCAACAGTTCCGAAGTCTGTCACGCGCCCTCCGTGGCAAAATCCAATTTAGGCGTTTGTATTAGTTGAGCCTAAAATTCCGAATGCACTCATTTGATGCTGTCAATAAAATACTATTTATTTTATACTGTTTCTACCCGATATATAATATTTAAATCGATTAATTATTTTCAATATATTTCTCATCACTCTTCTCATTCACTCTAAATCGAACAGCTTCAATTTACAAATAGTTTTACGATCTTATTCACAATTATCCAAAATAGAATTCAATAGAGGTGAGTTTTGCCAACCCTAACTTTGAATCGAAAAACTATTTTATCACTCATCTTGAGTATGTCCTTCCGTTTGAGCTGGATGCGAGAAAGAATACAGGCCAACAGATTTACCTCGAAACTTATTAGTAAAAATAAAAATTCAGAATTTTGAAACAAAAATATTTTATTTTATCTTTGAATTTATATTACATAGTATTAAATAAATTTGATATACAAAAGAATTTGCAGCCAGAATCAATTCAATTCAATAAAATTCAATAATTTCCATTACAAAGGAAATGTATATTTACAATATGATATCGATTGTGAATGTACATTTCCTGTGCGATGGAAATTATTTTAAATTATTGATTTGATTGGATCATGAAGGGGGATTGTGGTGATGCATGATCGGGTACGAGATCGAGGTTGGTTGGCGGTAATCTGGATTTTGAGTTCACTTTTCATGGCTTATGGTCCATATAGTTGAGGATTTGGGGTTCAAGATTTTTTTCCCAGATGACAGATCAAATTTCCCATCAATCATTGACAATCACAAACCAACAAACTCACGAGTTGAGTTACAACTTCACGTCATAAACGACCAACGCAATGTACACGAATGACAAACCAACCACTGCACCACTTTCCCCTTTATATACCTTCAAAGTTGTCTTTCCCGTAACATCAAGAGTTTTCCATCCGTCGCGTGAAAGAGATAAAAGGCGGAGCTCCACCTCAACTTCAACTACACTCACACCGCTAATTTTCATACATTTCCAACCGTTAAACCACCATCAAAACTCCGCCCTTAAAACTGGAATCTTCCAGAAAACGTTCGTTGAACGTCGAGCAATGTACAGTTTTGTTTTCAAACGCATATATTTCAACACAGGGTGAGGAAAATCAAATATTGACGTCATGTAGACGTATTATTCGTTACGGTAACGTGCGTAAAGAGTTTTTTTTTGCAATATTTGTTTCGTTAGTCACCCGACTACTTTAATGGCAATTTGTTGAAATAAACACACAAAACTGCTTAAAATGATTTATTTCAGAAAAGTACAAAACTGGATCAAAAATTGATCATTGACTACGTAGTTGATCAGCAGAAATCCAACACTTTGGACTTGCTTTATCAAATGGATCGTCAGTATATTTGATTCTGCACGAATTGGCGCATGCTCCAAATGGCTGCCAAATGCAAAGCCTATTATATCTATTTCAAGAAAATTCGTTAATTTTTCTTTCCTCATAACTAGACTGTCACTATATTGAATTGTGTCACAATTTATATGCGATTATATTCAAATTATCATATTTTTGATTGATTGACGTAGTTGATCAGCTGAAATCAACATGTAACTGAATTTTTTAAATGGCTCATCGTTATATTGAATCTGGCGTAAATTGGTACAATCTACAAAAGGCTGCCTAGCTAAACGCATACATTCGTATATTTTGTTTTTCAATTCAAGGGCAACTTCATCTTTAGGACATACTTTCGAAATGTTATAATCACAGTCCGAACAAACCTGAATTATATGCCCAAACTTTATCACCTGAACGTTTGGAAATATTTCTGCAATGTGCAATTTGGCAATGTTGTGGTGAGATTTAGTTATAATTTTTAACAAGAGAAGTCGTACAGAAGGAACTTGAGAATAGTGTTCTGGCTCAAGGGGCTGATCTACTTCTTGGCCTGGTCTGTCCGTAATGGTTTTACTAGGATCAGAACTGAATGGGCACCCATACATAAGCTCTAAGCTAAACAAGTTGGGCAATAGACGTAAATGCTGTGACAATTGTGCCATCATGTATGGCTCACAGGAGAGTGTTAATGTGGTCAGGGAGGTGAACTGAGCAAAGAATGATGAAATTAGTCTTTCATCGACACGAGTTACGATTCGTGTAAATTTACTATTCAACTGAGGGCCCAATTTCAGTCCATCCTCCATTGAGAATTCAGGATGCAGACAAATTCGTAAATGTTCGTTTGCAGTTGCATAATCGCGCAACGAAGAAAACAAACATTCCCTATCTTTGTCTATTAATATAGCTTCAAAACAGAAAGTGTCCAGATGAGAGAGAAATGAAAATCTCAAATTGTCTGGAAAGGAGACTAAATACAAAGCAAAATTAAATTTGACAAAAATGTAGTTGACAAAAATTTTATCCATACCAAATCTACTCCAATGTTCCGCACAGGGAAAGTCTAAACTCAAGTAGAGATGTCGTAAGGTGGGAATGTGATTGAGTGCTTCGAAGAGAGCCACAACCACTGTTTCGACATTGTGTGAAATATCTTCATTTTTAATATTAGACTTAAAGCGAAAGTTGAGTCGCAACGAAATGAGCTTGGGAGACCAGAGACGAATGAGCCGAATGATGCCTCTGTATCGCTCCATGGTAACACCATGGTGTTGCATGGTCAAGTTGGTTATATTTGGCAGAGGATTGCGCCTCAGAGTTGCTTTCATTGCATCGTACATTGGCATGCCTGAGAACTTCAATTGTGCTTTATTTGGTAATGCACAAGTGGACAGTGTCTCAGGCCACGCCGGTCCATCATCACGACGAACATGATCCAACAATTCACGATAATAATAATCCCAGTAAAATCCCGATAAACGCGATAATGTGCCACTTGGAGAAAGAAACAGAGTTTTCCGTCGATTTAGCTCAAGCTTCAGTATCAATCGCCAACACCTAATAAGCCTAATACCCTTGAATAGGTCCTGCAGTGGAAGGTGCTTGAAAATCTCCCAAATGCAATCGTCTGGAAGGATGGGAACAGGAGTTTCAGACATTTTGAGGTGAGTGAGGAAATTGAAACAGAAAATGAGACAGAAATTTCAAGTCACAAAAACTGATAGATTTCACACTGAAGGATTTTTACGAAATGCTACTTCCTAAAAACATCAACACAACACACTGAGCTACACTGAGCAGTGTTTTTTGCCACTATTGCTCGATCGTGGCGACATCTGGTGGACGTGATTTGAGTTAAACATTTAAATATTTTGACTTTATTTTTTAAACTGTTAGATCATTCAGAGTCTGCATTTCAGACTACTAGAGTTCATCGTCAGAAATCAATTGTGAACTCACTGAATAGTATGTATCATGGGTAAATTCAATTTTGCGCAAATTTGTACACGCGCGAAATGGCTGCCTTGCCAAACGCATACATTCGATTACCCTGTCTCTCAATTCGCCGTCGAGTTGGTCTTCTCGCTTTATATCCGTAATGTCATAATCACATTGTGAACAAACACTACTCGTGTGCTCAAACTGCACAACTTGAAGATTTGGAAATATGTCCGCAAGGTGAAGTTTAGCAATGTTTACATGAGATTCGGTGGATATTTGTGATCTGAACACACGTACAGATGAAACTTGAGAATATTCTTGTACTGGTTCTTCTTCATCTTGGCCTCGTCTGACAAAATGTGTAGAATTGGGATTATTACCGTATCCAAAGGCCAGTTCAAGGCTAAACAAGCTGGTCAATAGGCGCAAATGTTGTGACAATTCAGCCATCATGTACGGCTGAGTGTGCAGAGTTAGTCTAGTTAGTGAACTGAACTGAGTACAGAAAGGCAAAAGTGATACTACTTCATCCACTTCTTCTGCAAACGAGTAATGCGTTTCAATTCGAGTGAATTTGCTGTTCAACTCAGGGCCAAATCGTACCACCTTCTCCATTGCCAATAGTGGCTCATTATCATGATGCAGACAAATTCGTAAATGTTCATTGCCAATTGCATGTTCATGTAGGGAAACGAACAAACATTTGATCGTTTTGTCTATTCGCGATGTTTTAAAACAAAAAGTGTGCAAACGCGAGAGAAACGAAAATCTCAAATTATCTGGCAGGAAAACTAAATACCAAACGAAAAAATAATTAAATTACTAACATTTTCTATAAAATTGTTTTTACCAAATTCATAATAATTTCGATCACTGGGACAGCTCAAATGCAAGTAAAGATGTCGCAAAGTGGGAATGTCATTGAGTGCTTCAAAAAGTGCCAAAATCATTTTTGCGAGATTTCGAGCAATCTTAGAACGGCGACCATTCACCTCAAAGTGTAGATCAAGTCTCAGCGAAATTAGCTTTGGAGACCAGAGACGAATGAGTCGAATAATCCCTCTGTATCGTTCCATGTTAACATCAAAATGCTGCAAGGTCATGTTGGTAATGTTTGGCAAAGGATTCCGTCTCAATGTGGCCTCTATTGCATCGTTAATAGGAACATATGCAAACATCAGTTGTGCCTCATTTGGCACTGCACAAGTTGGCAGTGTCTCAGGCCATGCAGGTCCATCATCCTGACGAACATGATCCAACAATTCGCGATATGGATAATCCCAACGCGATAATGAGTCGTACGGTGTAAGAAACAGAGTATGCCGTCGATTTAGTTCACGCTGTAGTATCAATCGCCAACACCTGATAGGCCAAATACCGTGGAGTAGGTCCTGCAGTGGAAGGCGCTTGATGATCTCCTTTATGATGTCGTCCGGAAGGATGGGAACAGGAGTTGAGGACATTTCGAGTTGAAAATCTTAAACAAAAAATGAGCTTCAGTCAGGGAAAATGCGAAGGAAACTCAAACAGTGATTCACCAAGTGTGTCCCACAGTGACTTTTTGGAAATTGAGCCAAAATCAAAACAATCCTTCTATATAGAATACGAGTATATGTCCATGGAGGACGTATTAAATGCTTCATATTAAATTCGAAAAAATTTTGCGCCAATCATTTGATATCTAACGTAGCTCATTGTATGGATTTCAACCATGAAAACTTAGAAATTTTTATATTTATTTTTATTTGAATTAAAAAATTTCTCTGATAATTTAGAATATATTCACATTTGTCAAAGATAAATCACTTTTAAATAAAATGTTTGGCAACTCACCATTCGTGATTGCAAGTCGGATCATCCAACAATAATGAAAAAAAAATCACATTTTTAATTGTCATTTCATTCATTGTGAATCATCTCTGTCTGACTCTATAATCGATTCACTAGAAAGTCAGTTGCTATGTCTGTTTCAACTGCAATTGCGCATCTATGCTTGATACTTGGTATTGTGATTAAAAGGTCAAAGTATTGTGGCTGCCAGGCTAATTAATTTTGGTTGTTCACCGCCAGCTTGGTGATATGGTGAAATGGTGTCTGAGAGTAGAAATTCTACGACTACCAACGTTGGTAGTATATACCAAACTAACCAATGCATATGCAATGTTTATGATGTCTAGTTCTCATTTTCATTTCTGACAAGTTTTCCTCGTACTGAGTCATTAAAACTATACACTCGCTGCACTTTACACTTTCACCGTATGGAGACAAACAAGCATCATCATCGCAGTCTTACCCCCAGTTACTAATGGGTATCATCACAGTCGCTTTTTGATGTGCGATTTCCTATCTATAGATGCATAAGCATGCAACTAGTTGTACCGTGAATTGTAGTTGATGGCAGAAATAGAAGTTTTTGATTGTTTCGAGCGTGTTTTTGCTCTAACTTTGGCCCTCGATTGTTTTTTGATTATAATCATCCTCATGAAATAGTTGTCATCTTGTTTGACCTATGAGCATTTTGAATTCTAAAAGCATTTTGTGGCGCTATTTCGAGCAGTTATTCAATTTAAAGCCAAATCCAAATTTACCTTTGAAAATACACTTTTCAACTATAGTTATATGTGATATATCGCACATTTTAGATTTCAACTTTTTTTGTACTTCAGATCACCACTCAACCATGAATATTCAAATGAATTTAATCGAGCCCAAACCCAGCAAACGTCTGTTGGACTTGCCCGACCTATGTTTGATTTGCATTCTGTCGCACCTTCCACTCAACCAACTTCTACTAATCGCATGTGTCTGTACTCGATTCGACGCACTCAAACGAATCATCTGCGGCCGTAAAAGAAAACTTACTCTCGCACCTTTCCTTGAACTGATGCATTCGAATCCATCAAAGAAATGCAATTTGAGTTCTAATTTGATTTCATTTTTTGACCTCAAATTTAATCAAAATCACACTCTTTTCACGCCCTATCAACGGTATTTTCTTATACAGACAAAATATTCCAAATTTATCGTATTCAGAAAACTCAAAAATCTGTCCGAAATTTTTCCAAACATAACCTCACTTGCAGTATTTCGACTTGAACTTACAATACGAGAGGGCTACATTGAATCGTATGTTGAAGAACTGTCGCGTTTGCTTCAAAATTACACTTCCAAATTGAACAACTTAACTTTGGTCATAAATGGACACAAATTCTACAACTCAAAACTAGTGGACGCTTTACTAGGTTTGAGTCAACTCGAATCCCTCAAAATCAATCTGGGCATTGAGAACCACAACAGAGTTTACATGAAAACGTTGATACACAGTCTTGCGACTAATCACAACAACAACACCAAACTAACACAACTTTCAATTGGAAAATTTAAAGATTTTATCAAAATAAACCAATTGATCTCTCAAAGCTTGAGCCCGAATAGGAATAAGATTGAGAGCTTGGGCTTAATGTTGAGTCCAAGCAAAGATGAAAATGATCAACTGTTTGATTCGGAAAATCAAAATCTCGATTGTAAACATATTTTGAGTAAATTGCACTTTGAATTGGACTGTTTTAGAAGGCTGCGAGATTTGCGGCTGGTTGCTGAACATTTTACCAACATTACTTATCTTCATGTGTTTATAAGGTTAGATGTAAAAGAGTTTCCAATATTTATTGGTAAGTTCACAGAACCTATTAGTAATTTTAAATAATTTTATAATATTTTTTAAATCCACAGAATTTACCAAAATTGCGCATGCGCTTTCCTCTTTAAAGAAACTTCACACCCTCAAAATTACCACTTCCGGTGGTTTGCTTCTAAACGAACTCTCATTTCCATCTCGTTCAAGCAAATTACCCTCAAACTTGCCCCAACTTCCATCTGTACGGACACTTGAAATCGATTCTGAAAAAGTCAAAAACCAAATTCCAATTCCACTACCCCACAAGTGCACCTGTAACCGGCTCACTCATCTCTACAATGGCTCAGACCTGTGTTGCATTGCGTGTATATTTCCAAATTTGCGCACTTTAACCGTTAGTGAAAATTTGGTGATGCGTTTGCGCATGGATATTGATTTCACTTTATTCATCCTGGAAATACTGCTTGTTATTACATTTGTTAGTTTCGTTCTGGCAATTTTGCTGCTGTTTTGCGTTTGTTTGGGTTTGTACTTTTCTTTTCACTATTTGAAATATTTGTTTGTGAAACATCTGAGAAGGAGAGTCGACTTTGTTACCTTTGCTCACTACCTTCATGAAGTGTTTCCACAATAAAGATTGTTTTTATTTAAGTTTTAGAAAATCCGGAAATGAATTTACAATTGTTGTGCGGAAATCAACTTCATTCTAAATGGATAACCAAGTGGATTCTGATTGTATTCGATTGTATGAAGTTGTGAACATTTTCGAAAATTTTGTCTTCCCAGACGCATACATTCGGACATTTTGTTTGCCAACTTGTTGCCTAGCTGATTTTCTTTTCGAACCTCGGTTACACATTTGAAGTCACAAGTGTAGCATCTGAGACATTTTTGAATTAGTCGAAGAACTTGAAGGTTAGGGAAAAGTTGGTGAAACCGAAGTCCTACAAAATTGTCATGAGCTATTGTCGAGAGTTCGAGTTTGAGAAATCGAACTGTGAGCACTTTAAAGTCATCACCAATTTGAGGGTGGTTCTCAAACAGGATTGGCCATCCTAGTCGGGTAAAATAGTCTGATCTATTGATATGAATTTCATTGTCAATCATCACAAATTCAGGAAATTTGTTGTCAAGAATCAGCTTCAGTGTAACCAAACTATCCAATTTGCGCAAACATTTTGTCAAACAAAAAATCTTTGCCGGTTGAATCTCAATCGAGAGTGTAGTGAGCGAACTAAATCGAACACAAAACAGTTCCATCAGCCTCGTTTCCTCTGGATCAAAATTTTCAACACTCGTATAGATATTTGTGAAACAATGGGCAAGTTTAGTATGTTTGGTCAATTTGGGTAAATCCACATAATTGTGACAACAAATCGAGAGTAGATTGGTTGGGTTTCCAAACTTTTCCAGAGTAACAAAAAACCAATCCGGATCGTGAATGTCCGTTTTGATGCACAGGGAACTTAGGCGGGACACAATTTCAAGTTGGGGATTGTAAGGAAAACGAATTTCACCAGAAACTGCGCAAAAAAAGTTTGAATCACCAAAATTTATCAAACAACTCAAATTACCTGAAGTCAAATTGAGCTTAAGATGTCTCAAAAACTCCATTCGATTGATCGCATCAAACAATGGTCCAACATTGTCAAAATGCAAATCTAAACTGAGTTTCAGTGAAATCAACTTCCCAGACCAGTGATTGAGTAGACGAATGATGGCTTTCATGGTTGTACGAGAAACGTAACTGTGCATCAATGTAAGGTTCGTAATTGCAGGTAGCGCATTCATCACCGCCGGCCCACGTAATGCAATGTTGATCCGAACGAAATCGTGTTCCAGTTGGCGTAGGTCTGGTAACCGTACCAGTGGTGATCCATCTTCCAATAGGACAGCATTTTCCAGTTTGCGACAGTGCAGTTTGTCGATTTGTAGTGAATATAGCGATTCATTATCGTTGTAGGTGAGCACAAGTGAGCGACGATGGTTCAATTCTGTAGGTAGGAGGTTTCGCCAACGGATACAAACTAGCCGAACTCCGTTGATTAGATCGTTCAGGGGTAGATGCTTGAAGATGCACAAAAGGGGTAGGTCGGGAAGGGTGGTGATTGTGGCTTGGGACATTGTGATTTGGAGATTGAGAAAAGTTTTAAGTGAAAAAGTTTCAACAGATGCGTTGTAGCTTTAGTTGTACGAGCAAAACAGTAGCAACACTCAGCTGTTGCCTTTCGCTGTCTGTGAATATATGTTCTATTTTAAGATTTCACTGTCTGTTTGTTACACTCAAACTGTGCAATACGAGTGGAAAAGATCTCTCTCCCTTGTTTTGGATTCAATTTGAAAGACAAAAATAGTTTGTTGCAAAGTAAGTTTAATTTTGAATCCAAAACTTTGTTTTACGTTTTTTTATTGCAAAATTATTAATTCGCAAACTCAATAGTTTTCATTTTTCTTTGATCATTGAATGGGGTGGTGTTGTATTTGAAGATTCTTAACTTGGAATTTCCCTTAGCCACAGATTCATTTATTGGCTCTCTTGGCACTAAGCGTCTGCATGCATAGATTATTTTATCAACCTGATGGACTCTTTCACCAAATAGTCGTTTTAAAGTTTTACCGTTATTTTCAGTATCTTCGTCGCTCTCGTCACTGTCACTCTCACTCATGTCATCACTATCATCCAGCTCATAATCTCTCTCATATATAGCGCCATAGTGTCGAAGGTCATATTCACAGGCTGTACATTTTAAAATTTCATACACCAATCTCAGTACCTGCATGTTCGGGAACATTTCCGGAATTTGTAGTTTGACTATGTCTTGGTGAGATGGTGCACAAATATTAATCATGAGCAGTCGGACGGAAGGAACTGGGGAGTAAGACATCGGTTTGGCTTGTTCAGCTCGTCCCACAGATTCATCATCTTCATCAGATTCATCTGGTTCATCATCATTATCATCATCATCATCTCATACAACTCGTCTCACTTTCTCTTCTTGAATTTCCAATTTGAGGCTCACCAAACTTGTTAACATGGCAAATTGTTTTGACAACTGTGTTTTCAACACAGCCAAAGTACATCTGATTGTCAATGCCGTCAGTGAGGTAAATTCACTAAAGTGTGCAGATAAAGTACCAATTATTTCTGTAATTCTCTCGGTATATTTATTGATAAGGTCACTAAAGATATATACAGATAAGCACAGTAGTAATGTCGGTATGGTCGATGTCGTTGGGCAATCGGTAGGGTAAATACTGCATGGATAGAAAAGCATTAGACTCAAGCGGTGTGCACAGTGCAAGACTCACGTTCGCTCTAATCGCTGTGTGGTGAGGTGAGCTAGCTAAGTCTAGCTCACTCGATCGGGCCTTGTGCCCTCTTGCGGTCGCATGGTTAAGGACTGGTTCTTCGTAGATGACAGGTCCAGGAGGACAGGACCAACATTCCCCGGGTTCTAAACGAAGAACGGTCTACCAGTCCGACCATCTTGGCTGCGTCTCGGTTGACGACTTTAGTCAGGACATCAGCTGCTTGTTCGAGTGTCGGCTTGAACTCCAAACATTTGATCTCGCCGTTGTCCAATTTGTCTTTCACGAAATCGACTCGAAGTCGGTACTTCTTTGTTCTTGGATTCTCCATCATGGCAAGCACAGCCTGATTGTCTTCCATGATGACTGGCTTTGAGTGAACTCCAAATCCGCTAATCAGTGGGTTTAACCACGTGAGCTCCTCGACTACTGCTGCCAGTGCATTCAGCTCGGCTTCCGCTGTGGACATTGCTTGAATCGTTTGAATCGTTGAAGACCAGTAGATGGTTGATCCAAACACCTTCACGATGCTGCCACTTCTTGATCTGCTTTTGGACTCCTGGCCATGGCTTGCATCTACATAGATCGTATACGGTTCCTTGTCCACTTCGCCGAGCGCCAATGCATATCCACGTGTGTGCTGTAGGTATCGAAAGACGTTCGTGACGGCGCCTCGAAGTTGCACAGTCGAATTCGGTATTTCTTGCGCAAGTCGACCCACTATATACGATAGGTCGGGTCGGGTCCGACATGCCAGATACTGAAGTGCTCCGAGTTTCTGCTCGATCTCTTCTTTATCAATTCCGGGACTTCCTTCGTCGGCAATGAACTTCTGCAACTTATCTCGAGGTTTCACATTGGCCAATTCGAATCGATCCAGGATCGTATCTGCATAATCGGTCTGATCCAGGTAGATCACTTTCTTGCTTCTGTCACGACTGATGTTCAGGCTCAAGAACCGCTTTGGTTCTCCAATTTCGTGTATAGTGAAACGTTTCTTAATTTCACCAACCACCTTGCGGATGTCTTCCATTTTCGGTGCTCCCAGAACAGCATCATCCACATAAATCACAATGTACACACTTCCCCGCCGAAACATGCACTTTTCAGTGCTGAAACACTTGAAACCAATAGATTCCAGGAAAGTGGCAAAAGTCTTCTCCCAATTCCGAGATGCTTGTTTGAGACCGTAAATGCTCCGCTTCAACTTCCAAACCTTTCCTGGCTGACGGTAACAGGGTGGCGGGATCATGAACAAGTCTTCCTCCAACTCTGCATTGAGGAAGGCGGACTTTACATCGATTTGAAACAGCTCCAAGTCCAGTTTAGCTGTCATCGTGAAAAATAGACGGATCGATGACGCGTCGGCCACATTCGCATATGTTTCATAGTAGTTCACTCCCTTGATTTGGGTGAAACCTTTCGCAACGAGTCTGGCCTTGTACTTTGGTTTCATGTCATCATCACGTTTGACATCGTAAACCCATCTTGACTTCACCAGATCTTGACGGCCAGTTTCGTCCACCCACTCGAACGTTCCAAGTTTGGACATATTCTTAATCTCCTCGTCCATCGCGAATTTCCATCTCGGATCTTCGTACTCCTTTGGAAGACGTTCACCAGTTCGTAGACAAGGTTCTGGATCGAACTTTAGTAATTTGGAAACATGAACTGTAGATAGGGCCTGTTCTTGTTCTTGATGAAACTTCTTGTTGGTCCACGTGCCTTTGTTTTTTCTCTCCGATTCACGTTTCTTTGGTTGTTCATCACCAATCAACTGAATCTGACCAGCATCAGCAACATCTCCACCTCCAAATTGTTCATTCGCTTCTTCGTAGTCATTCCCTGACTCACTTGCAGATTCTTCAACACTGTCGAGGTCTGAGGCCTCTCGCACTTGGCCGTTCGACGATGAAGTCACCTCCGGTTCGGACTCATCCTCAGATTCGCTTTCAGTGTGAAAGTACGACAAGTTGGGGACTACTGCACTATGGTTCGGGGCGCTGCCCTCCGACTCAGAAGTTTTGTAGGGAAAGTCTTTTTCATTGAAAACGGTGTTGCATGCCTCCACTGTTGTTATCGTTCCATTCGCCGTAATCACCCTGTAGTTGTGAGGCGTATCGGTGTAACCGATGAAAGTTGCCTTCAATCCACGATCATCCATCTTCCCTTTTGGTCGTGGGTTATGCATATACACACGACAGCCGAAAGTCCGAAAGTATTCGAGATTGACATCACTACCAGACCATCTCTTGATTGGTGATTCGTTGGTTGCAAACGATACGACGCGATTTAGTGTGTGATTCAACGCAAGCACAGCATCCGTCCAGAATTTTCTTGGCATTCCACTTTCTTTCAACAAAGTCAAAAAACCCTCTTCAAGTGTCCTATTCTTGCGCTCCGCAATACCATTTTGATGGCTTCCGTTCACTGCCGTACGATTGTGGACAATTCCCTCGGAATCCAAATACTTCTTCATTTCTTCATTACAGTACTCGAGTCCGTTGTCGGTCTTAATCCGGCCTAACTTCAATCCATCCATCTGATTTCTCATCAGATTCACGAACGTGCGAAAACATTTCACTGCTTCATTCTTGTGACAGACGGGGTAGACGTAGCACAATCGAGACCAATCGTCGATAAAGGTAATCATGAATCGTTGGCCTTTATAACTTCTATCAAACTGACCGGCAAGGTCCGAGTGAATCAACTCCAGTGGTCTCGATGATTTCGTTACAATTCGATCACCAATAGGGACCCTCTTCACAAATTTGCAGATGACGCATGCTTCACAAAGTTCATAATAAGCTCTCAAGTAGCCGTGTTCACCAATCATGCTCTCCACCTTCTTGGAGCAGATGTGGCACAGGCGACGGTGCCATGTGGTTGCATCCACCTTCCTCACTAAATTTGCCTTTTGCTCTGACATTTTCAGGCGATTCCTCAGTTCCACTGAGTACAGGTCATCCTTTCCTGCAGTCGATGACATAACCACAATTCCATTCCGGTCGATCACTTCACACTTGTCGCCGGCGAATATCACTTTGAGACCTTTCTTGGTTAGTTGTCGTACTGAGAGCAGGTTGCTAGCCAGATTTTCCACATATTCAACGTCATTCATGGAAATCTGGGAAGCCGGGGATTCTAGGTCAAGTGTTCCAACCCCAACCGCGTTGATGGTTTCATTGTTGGCTACTTGTATCGGAACAGGTGTCACAAACTTGGCGAACTCAGTGAAGGCATCATTCGACTGGCACATGTGCCGACTTGCTGCGCTGTCTATGTAAAAACGGATGGTATCGTTAACATTACTCACTCGTTCACTGAGTAGGGCCTTCTGCGGCTCCATCTGCCGAGCAATAAACGCCGTGTGCACCTTGTCCTTGGACTTCTTCCCCTTCTTTCTGTTGTGACCGTTGCTGCCACCGCCGCCGCCGCCTTTGCCTTTATCAGGGCAATCCCGAGCGAAATGTCCAGGCTGTTGGCACTCATAACAGGTTCTGCTTGTCTTTATCGGGAAGGTTCTGCCTTTCGCCACCATGGCTATCTCTGTTGCTTCGGTCGCCTTATCTCCTTGATTTCGCAACAGACGAGATTCCTCTTCTAGGATCAGTTGTTGTACCCTATTCAACTGAAAGGCACTTGGAGTTTTCAAATCCATCATTTTGTATGCATTGTCTAATTCTTCTGGCATACTCGTGATAATCCAGTAGATTATCCACTTCTGGTCCACTGGCGGCAAGCCTAGGAATTTTGCCGCGTTCAGTAGTTGATCCAGATTGGTGAAGTACTCTTTCATCTTCCCCAACTCAGGCTTCAATCGGACCACTTCTCGCAGTTTAAACACAACTGCCATGTCAGACTCCGGGTTCTTGTACTTCTCATCGAAAAACGCTATTATTTTTTTTTGGAGTCCAAGTGTCTTCGATCATATCCAAATGGGCAGTGTCTAGGGATCCGACAATTATGCCCCTCGCTTGATAATACTGACACACCTTCCTCTCTTCGCTAGTCTTCTGGACACCCTCTGTGGTAGTTGCAACCGTAGGTTCGGCATCCAAGCTCAAAACATGATGTAAGCCCTTTCCGCCGACTTTGGCAGTCACATACGTCTTCCAGTGCCGGTGGTTAATGCCGTTTAATTTCTCAGAAGATTCTTCTTTCTTCTCACTCATTATGATCAAGCTAGAGATCGGGTTGATATTGTAAAATACAAGCCAAGTACAAGCGTCTTGATGTCACGCAGCTTCCAGTCCCAATGTCGAGAGCAAACCGGGACAAAATTGTAGTCTAATTTTTCTCAAACAGCAGTCACGAGATTCCAATTTTGACCAGAGACATACAGCTTCAAATAAGTCTCATAATCTGTAATTCTCTCGGTATATTTATTGATAAGGTCACTAAAGATATATACAGATAAGCACAGTAGTAATGTCGGTATGGTCGATGTCGTTGGGCAATCGGTAGGGTAAATACTGCATGGATAGAAAAGCATTAGACTCAAGCGGTGTGCACAGTGCAAGACTCACGTTCGCTCTAATCGCTGTGTGGTGAGGTGAGCTAGCTAAGTCTAGCTCACTCGATCGGGCCTTGTGCCCTCTTGCGGTCGCATGGTTAAGGACTGGTTCTTCGTAGATGACAGGTCCAGTAGGACAGGACCAACTATTTCATTATGGAAATAATATCTATCTTTTGCAAGTTTGATTTTCTTGAATTTGCCTTTAATCTGCGGACTCAATTGTAGTAGTTCAGTGCATAGATTTCGGTGTTTCCCGCCAAAATTGCACATTAGATTGTGGAAGCATATTTGATTCAAATCTGTGCATTCGATAGCATTGAGAGTTTCCAATAAACACGCCTCGATTCCAGTGATTCCGTCTGTTTTAAAGCAAATGATATGTAATTGAGACAGAAACGGTAGTCGAAAGTTAGCCGGTAAGGTTATCCATTCTGAAAGATGAAAAAATACGAAAATACTTAAGATATCAACTTTTATTTTTGTTTTTTTACCACGATAGGAAGTAGTACCAGTAGGAAACATGCCCTGACTGACAATATGCAAGTAGAGATGTCGTAAGGAGGGAATAGAATTGAGTTCTTCAAAAACAGTCAAAACCATTTTCAGTAGATCATCCATTTTTTCTTTTGGTTTGCAGATTTCAAAGTAAAGCTTGAGTCTCAGTGTAATCAAATTGGGAGACCAGTGTCGAATGAGTTGAATGATCTTTTGGTAATTTTGAAGGGTAATATGATATTCGATCAATGTCAAATCGGTAATGTTGGGAAAAGGATTCATCTCAATTGCTGCTTCAGTGGCCAGGCCATACATTGCCGACATCCAATTGTGTCGAATTTGTTCATCTGTTGGCACACAAAACCACGGTGATCCATCGTCCTTTCGGACGTCTTTCAGCAAATCGCAGTGATGCTCATCAAGGATGTAATCGTTTACATCCAAGTCGTCATAAACGTGAGATAAAAGCACCAAAGTTTGCCGACCTGGTAGTTCATCGCGAAGTAACAAGAGTCGCCAACTTCTGCACACTTGTCTAAACAAGCGGAACAGTTCATGCAGTGGAAAAAGTTTAAATATCTTCCACATTAATTCATCGGGGAGATCGAGAATGGTTTTGGACATTTTGAGATTTTGACGAGAAGGTGATCACAATTTGCAGTTTTGATTAAGTCGAGAAAGAGAGAAAGACACTCGAGTGACACACACTGATCAGTGTCTGAAACTAAAGCGAAATTGTGAGCAGAATCAAAACATTACTATATGCCAGGGTAAAATTTCAGTGACGTACAGTAAATGTGGTCAGCACAAACCTTCGCTCATGTCGTGAAATGCATTCGCTTCAATGGAGTGTGCATTGTTAGATTTTGAGTGAGATGGGCAGTATGACCCAACTTGAATAACTTTCTGAATACGTCTATATATCTCTTAGTGAATTATGTACATTTGTTATGTACACATGTACATTTATGTTATATATAATGTATACGGTATAAGTTATACCGTATAACGCATATATAACGCATATGCTTTATAGCGAGTTACCTCTCACCAGTAGAGTCTCCTGAGTTGACCGTCTCTAACCGTGACTAACCAGAATCGACTAAATTTTCACGACAAAAACCTGAAGCATGTCTTCCCAATTTGAATCTCTGCCTCCCGAACTAATACTCGCAATAATTAAACATCTCAACGCAAAAGATCGTGCTCATCTTTTTGCTGTATCGAGTCGGTTCTATGAAATCAAAAATGAAGATTACAACCAAAAAGTGCGTATTGTAATTCGTAACTCATTCGGAAACTCACTGCACAGTAGATTGTTGAACAATTGTGTTCGTCTGTGTGAACAACAGTCAACAGGACTGAGAAACGATCTAGATGAAAGCGAAATTGTAGAGTTTACAGATGTACATTTGAATGGTGAAGATTTTAGACAGAGAGCCGACCTATGTCCGCTCTACTTCAATGCCACTCAACTTATTTTGTCACAATTCAGCATTGCTAGTTTTGATATGATGACTGCTTTCCTTGATCTGTTAGGCTATTTGGTACGCTTTTTACCTAAATTGAAAATGTTAAAACTTGTTTTCTATCAAAACCGCTATGCTGCCTTCTACAATGATATCTTTACTTTGTTGCAAAATCCAACCAACTTGCGTCATTTGACCATTTTTAATCGATGTTCCATTAATGCTAGTGTTACATTAATGCTATCTAATAGTGACAATTATTATGTGCATGACCGTTCATATTTCCCAGTTCCTCTCCATCTTAACGAACTTTATTTTGGCGGTTTCTATGGTCTTGGTTTTGTTGATTTAATCCAGGCATTGTCTAAAAGATCTACGCATATAACACGATTTGGATTTTACAATGATCGAATTGAAACTTGTCTCAAGCATCTGGATCTTGTCGAAAGTGCACTAGCAAGTCAAATAAGCCATCTCACATTGCATTCCTTCGCAAATGATTATGCAAATGTTGATGAATTGAGAAGCACAGTACAACTTGAGTTGATGAGTAAACGATTTTGTGCCCTGAAAGTTGTTTATCCAGATGGAGCGAAAAGATTATTCGAGACAATTGGAAACAAAGAAGCAAACAACAACAGTAATTCATAAATGTTTATATTTGTATGATTCGTTTTTGTATTAAATAATTATACGACCTTATTCTACAATTGTTGGGGAATAATAGAGATATAATTTGCATCGCCAAATGGATAGGGACAGTAGTGGATCTCGTGCAAGTGGTCATGGGCACAGCTTATCAACGCTTGTCTAGCCAAACGCGAACATTCGTCAATCTTATCTTTCTTCCATCTGTTTGATTTAAACTTTAATCGAGCTGACAATTTTGAAATGTGTGAAAAATCATATTTGCAAATATGACACTTGAGGCTATTTTGAAACAGGCTAATCACCTGAACATTGGGAAATATTTCTGGAATGCGAAGTGCGGCAATGTTTTTATGGGACACAGTCGCTAGATCCAAATGGAGCAACCGAACCGAGTGCACTTGATGGTCCTCCTCAATCGGGGCTGGATATTCCAACAAAATTGGCCATCCCTGATGAAGTTCTAGTAAATTATAATTCGGATTTCCATATGTTTTGGTTAGAGTCAACTTTAAGGTGCCCAAGTGTTGTAAACGACTCAAATGTCGCGACATTGTGAGCAACTCAAAAGCTTCCAAGTTGAGTGATAGAGTGGTTAGGAAACTGTATCCAGCACAAATATATTGTAAATAACTTCCATTTCCAAACGAATGTGCCGATATATTGACAAACTGTTGAGTCAACTGGTGACCAGGACTCATTTGAAGTCCAACAAAGCCCCTAATATTCACACAGTCGTGAAAACAAATCTTTGGTTGGGACGCATCATTGTTGGGGATGAATTGCATTGAATTGAAAAACCAAGCTGGGTTGTGCAAGTCCGTTTGAACGCACAATGTTTTGAGACGACGCACAATCGGTAGTTCAAAATCGCTGTCCATTTCATATGAAATGGGATCATTAACTAAATCAATGATGTAACGAATCATCAACTAAAGTTTGCTACCACTATTTGTACTTACATCCAATTAAACGCAGTTTGAGATGTTCCAGTGAACCAAGTTCATTGATTGCCATAAACAACTTAAACAGTCCACTGGCCCATCGTAATGTTTCTTCCATCTTAAATCCAGACAATCCATCGAAATCAACTGTCAGAGAAATCAATGTATCTCTCCAATTTGAATAGAGTAAATTGGTGGTTTTTTCTATCGATTCATAAGATACATGTTTGCACATTACGGTTAGATGCGTTATTTGGGGCATTGCTATCGCCAGAGTGGAATGTTCTACATTTTCGAGATTAACATAATCATATTGAAGTTTGTCAATATTAGGCTTTTGAATTTGAACCATCGGCGATCCATCGTCCTTTTTAATGTGCTTCAGCAAGGGAAATTCTCGTTGAAGACAATATTCTGGAGCTGAACTTAAAGATTCATGATTATCACGAGCGAGAACCAACGAACGACGATGAATCAACTCCTTCGGCACTAAGGCTCCCCAACCAACACACACCAGTCCAATGCTGTTGAGTAGATCGTTCAGGGGAAGATGTCTAAAGATTCTCAATAGTGGTATATCGGGAAGTGCGGAAATGTGTGTTTCGGACATTTTGAGATGAACTTGAATTCAGGTGAAACTTAGGTGACGCATTTGACAGTTTGGGAGTCAGGAAATAGAATTCACTTTAAGTCTTTGTTAGGCTGTCAGTGCACATGTGAGCAGAATCAAAACAAACTTTCTCTTCTAGAAGGCGGGACAAATATTTTGACAGGAGAACATTTCAGTGGCATGCACAAAATGTGGTCAGCACGAACCTTCGTTCATGTCGTGAAATGCATTCGCTTCAATGGAGGGTGCATTGTAATGTTTTCAGTGAGATGGGCAGCACTGCCCAACTTGAATAACTTTCTGAATACGTCTATATATCTCCTAGTGAACTATGAACATTTGTTATGTACACATGTACATTCATGTTATATATAATGTATACGGTATATAGACTCATATATAAAGCATAAGTATTATAGCGAATTACCTCTGACCAGTAGACTCTACTGAGTAGAGTCTCCTGAGTTGACCGTGTCACCGTGACTAACCAGAACTGTGACTTCTATGGTCATCGTTTTATTGATTTAATCAAACAATTGTCTACCAATATAACACGATTGGGATTGTACAATGATCGACTCGAAAATTGTCTTGAACACCTAGATTGCGTCGACAGTGCACTAGCAAGTCAAATCACCCATCTCACATTGCACTCTTTTGATGATGATTATAATGTTAATTTATTAAAAAATCAAAAACGACTTGAGTTGATACATGAACGATTTTGTGCCCTGAAAGTCGTCTATCCGGATGAAACAAAAAAACTATTCGAAGCAAAGGAAATAACAACTGAAAATAAAGAAGCAAACAGCAGCAAAAATTTATAATTGTCTATATTATTCGTATGTTTCGTATTTGTATTAAATAATTTAAATCTGATTCTACAATTGCTGTGGAGTGATAGAGATATAATCTATATCACCAAATGGATTGGGATAGTACTGTATTTCATGCAAATTGGCACAGCTTTTCAACGCCTGTCTAGCCAAATGTGAACATTTGCTAATCTTATCTCTCATCACACTGTTTTTTCTATACTCGTATCGAACCAACAATGGTGAAGGGGAAATATCGAAATCATACTGACATATATGACACTTGAGGCTATTGTGAAGCAGTTTAATCACCTGAACATTGGGAAATACTTCAGGAATGCGTAGGGAGGC
The DNA here is from genome assembly GCA_023373905.1 of Rhizoglyphus robini. Taxonomy (NCBI): domain Eukaryota; kingdom Metazoa; phylum Arthropoda; class Arachnida; order Sarcoptiformes; family Acaridae; genus Rhizoglyphus; species Rhizoglyphus robini. Next base: position 791,969 of record JAKIJQ010000071.1, on the reverse strand, counting down.
GATGTTTTCATGTGATGTTGTGGTTAGGTTCAAATGGAGCAACCGAACTGAGTGTATTTGATGGTCCTCCTCGAGTGGATCTGGATTTTCCATCAAAATTGGCCATCCATGATGCAGTTCGGCTTCATTGATATTTGGCTCTATCAAATTATTATTGTCATCATTTTCAACGGCTGGACAAATAATCAAATTTAAGGTAACCAAATGCTGTAAACGAGCCAAATCTCGTGACACTCTGAGCAACTCAAATGCTTCTATTTCAAGTGATAGAGTTGTGAGTGAACTATATCCGGCACAAAAATCTCGAACTCGCATTCCAAAGCCTACATATGCTGAGAGATTGGTGAACTGTTGAGCCAGCTGCGTGTGACTCCTTTGAAGTTCGACAAATTGTCCAATAGTCGCACATTCGTGAAAACAAATCTTTGGTTGAGCACCATTGCCTGGGACGGAATCCAATGAGCGGAAAAACCAAGACGGGTCGTGTGTTCTCACTTGAACGCACAATGTTTTGAGGCGAGGCACAATTGTCAGTTCAAAAGCAGTGGGCAGTGCTAAATGAAAGTCGCCAAGTGGGTTCTCACCGGAACTAACTAGATCATAACACAAGGGTTACTAACACGACTCATCTTTTTGTATACTCACAAGTTAGTAAACCTAGTCTGAGATGTTGCAATGAGCCGAGTCGATTGATTGCCCTGAACAATTCCAACAGTACATCATGACATTCTGAGTGTACATGTTCAAAATCAATACTCAATGAAATCAATGTTTGCTGCCAATTGGAGTTCAACAAATCAACAATCTTTTTCATCGTTTCACGAGATACATTGCTGAACATTACTGTTAGATGGGCTAGTCGAGGCAATGTTTCCGCCAGTGTAGAATGTTCTACACTGTCGAGTATCACAAAATCAAATCTAAACTTGTCAACAGTAAGTTTGGGAATTTTAACCATCGGCGATCCATCGTCGTTTTGAATGTGTTCCAGCATGGGATACTCCCGTTGAAGACAATATTCTTTAAATAAATATGGAGAATAATCATCGCGAGAGAGCACCAACGAATGTCGATGAAGAAACTCCTTCGGGAGCAAGGCTCGCCAACCAATACGAGTACATTGCCTACCTTAATCACCAAATGACCAAAACTAGTTTTGACCGAATAATGACAAATTACCGTCATTACGGTTGTCCTTGTTACACCGTACTTGATGCAATGTATCCATCTATTGATTATGATCGCATAGTTGCTAGACATGTTAATTATCCTCAATGTGTTGCTGTTGAATGTTAATGCAAATTAAATTTGAGTGCACATGTCTAGACATCTCGCAAAATCTAATTAGTCAAACTTTTACCTTCAAATTTGTAATCACCTCTCGTATCTTGTGTCCCTCAATTCCGAGCTGTGTAGGTGCCAGTTTTTATTATTCCAATTTGAATTTGTCAAATTCTGGTTAGATTGTACAGTACCGAATTGGCCATAATTGGAAATTAAAACAAAAAACTCAGTAAAATAGAACAGATTATGCAGTATGCTTAGTTCAATACTAATCATTGTTTTTTTAAAATGATTAAAGTTGGTTCACATTACTGAGTTTTTTTCTTTTATTACAAATTTAATGAAAATAAAACAAAAAGAATGAAACAATAACACTTCTCATCACAACAACTCAAGAACCACCTCAAGATAATCACTCGGATCGAGTTGTGCTTCATTCGACACGGAATTTGGATTGCATACAAAGTGACTTTGAATGTGATTGATTGTATATCCTTTTCGTCTTCCAGCATAGCCACACTGAGGCCATTTGCATCGATATGGTTTGTTGCCAGAATGGGTTCGTTGGTGTACCTTGAGATTTGTTGGATTGGACGATTTGAACTGACAACCCGAATGTTCACAGTTGAGTGTCGGTCTATGTTTCATTGCACAATGGCTGTACACTTTCATTCTGTACTTTGCCGTGAATGTGCAAGCCGGAAATGAACACTTGAAGTGTCCGAGTTGGTGAAGTTGAGTGTTGTGATTGGACAATAGATGATATGTAGGGTAATGCTTAGCACATTTACCACAATGCCATTCGGTGGTGGACTGGTGAACGTGCTTGATGTGATCATGAAGATTATAACTAAAACAAATTATTAGTTACCATTGGGGCATTAGAGAAACAAACTCACTGGCTGTCGAATGATTGATGGACACAACCTTTGACAAAACATCGAAAACGATGGATAGAATGTTCACGCAGCAAATGATTGTTCAGTTCGTCGACCGCATCGTCTCCGGCAAATGTGTCCCAACAGTTTGACTCGGGACATCGAAGACTGAGAGTAATGTACTGATGGTCGTGATTGGTCACTTGGTTTGGTTGTGTTGCTTGTCCCAATGAATCACCGAAGACTTCTGATTGTGCATTGTTTGGTTGAGTTGGATCCAGTTTTGCTTTCTTCACAGGTCGAGATGATTCCTCAGACTCTATGTTGTCTTGGACACTGTCACCGTCATCATCTTCATCGGTATTCACAATTCTATAGACACAATCGTCACAGTGGCATTCTTCTTCTTCTTCCAAATTGGTTTGGTTCGATTGTTCATTCTCAGTTTGCGCAAGCAAAGTTCGAAGAAGCTGACTTTCAACCACTGGTTCAGTTGCCTCAATCTCATGTTTGATTTGCATTGGGTGAGATTGGACATTGGTGAATTCATCGGACAAAGTGATTTGAGTGATGGTCACTGGTGGAGGTGGAACTGGAGACATGGGAGAAAACTGACGAGTAGAACTTTGAGCGAAGGGATCATGAACCCAACTTTGTCTAGTTTTGTTTCTAAACCACAGTTCAACATCACGGAATACCTTCGAATAGATGGAATCAATTGATTCATTGATCAGTCGATTCATTTCCACTTTGGTGGCCATCTTGGACTGTTCCAAGTGATGCACCAATTGAAGATCGTACAGATTGAACAGAGGAAAAGTCATGATGGGGTTGAGAGTTGAGACTTGATGAGAGACCGTGAGAATGACGAGCATAAAATGAACTGAACGATGGCCACAATCGCTTTCTCTTTTTTATTTACTCGCAAGTAACCGTCTGCGCTCAGATATGAATTGCATCATCAAATTGGTTTAGCGTGTTCAAACAAGTTTATACGTGTTTGTAGCAAATAGTAGCGAAATTACCTCATTGCAAAATACCAAAATAAGTTATTGGCAATTCGACACAATGCATCCATCTAATCGCATAGTTACTAGACGTGTCATGTCCTTGATGTGTTGCTGCGAGTGAGTGCACAAGTCTAGACGACTACAAATCCAATTAATCAAACTTTCACCTTGATCATCGCTTCTCGCATCACTATGCCAACAAACGTCCTTGATCATCACAACAACTCCTGCACCACTTCGACAAAGTCGTTCGGATCATCGAGTTGTGCTCCATTCGAGACAGAAGTACGTATATTATAATATATAATAACTACGTACTCGCAATTATCAAGTATCTCAACGCAAAAGATCTTTTTCAAACATGCATTTTCTATTAAAGTCCCTTCAATGGAGTGTTAATTGCAATATTTTGAGTTATATAGACACTACCATGACATAACATGACAATCAACAACTAATCGTAAAGTAAAAGTTTATTAGAAAATCTTTCAAAATTGTTCAAATAATGACAAATTCGATTGCAAAAATATGAATGGATTTACCATTCTGGCGGAGAAACCAAACGGAAAGATGGATTTGGATAACAAGAGGGATCCTGGTTGTACTCGATCGTATGCAAGTGAGCACATCTTCGAAACTCCTGTCTCGCCAAACGCATACATTCGGAAATTTGATCTTTCATTTCATTTTCCAGTGCATCAAGAGGCCAATAGTTGTACTCACAAGTAGAGCATTTCGAACTCCTGTGAAGCAAACGAATCACTTGAATGTTGGGGAAAATGACCGGAAAATGAAGTGCGGCAATGTTTTCATGTGATTCACTGTTTAAATAGAGGTCCAGTAAACGGACAGAGGGAACCTGAAATTGTGGAGGTTCACTTTCTTCTAAAATAGGCCACCCATCAACGAATCCCGCTCTATTGTTCATACGGTCTTCATCTGGACACTTGCTAATATTCAACTTTAAAGTGACCAAATGTTGTAAACGACTCAAATGTTGTGCCAATCCGAACAGAGCCGACGGTTCAATGTCGAGTGCTAGTGTGGTGAGCGAACCAAATCGAGTGCAAAATCGTTGCATTCGTTGATTTTGCTGTTCATTCCATATGGAACATTGCAACTCACAAACGTAGAGACTGGTGAAACAGGCGTCAAGTGGTGGATGCTCCAATTCAAACAAATCCTGGCCACAAGAACTGAAATCAAAATGACAACAAATTTGTCGTAGATTGTCATTTTCACTGCCAACATATTTCAGTTTAAGGAATAACCATTCGGGATCGATTCCACTCTTGATGCACATTGTGGACAGACGAGACACAAACTCGAATTTGGGAAAAGGCATGTAATAAACAAAATTGTCAGCACAATCAGCTGTATATAATAAAATACGTTAACAAAAAAGTTTCAATTTTGACACTCACCTCTGGTTAGATTGAATTTGAGATGTCGCAGTGACTTGAGTTGATCGATCGCTTCAAACATACTCAAAAGTGTCACATCGTTGTCTTGCTTAAATTTAATTATATTTTTAAGATCAAACGTCAACGAGACCAAAGTGTCTGACCAATGGTATAGCATACGAATAACTTTTTTCAAGAATGGAGGCGAAATCTTTTTGTACACGACAGTCAAATTAGTGATTCCAGGAAGAGCTCTCATCAGTGCTGGTCCGCGTATCGCGATTTTGAATGGAACAAAATCGTACTTGAGCTGTTCCAGTGTTGGCAGTGTAACCTTATGAGAGCCATCATCCAGTCGAACATGTTGAAGCATGTCATGACAATGTAACTTATTTTCTCGTATTGCATTCAACGATTCATTTTGATCGTCATCGTGAGATAGCACCAGCGTATGACGTCGATCCAACTCGGTCTGTAGTAAAGCACGCCAACCGACACACACGAGTCTAACACCGTGGATTTGATCGGTCAGGGAGAGACGCTTGAAGATGTTTCGTAGAGGTAGATCGGGTAATGCGGAGATGGTTGTGGAAGACATTTCGAGGACATGAGAGTTAAGATAAATTCAGGAGATATTGTGATTTGAGTAAATAAAACAGATCTATCTGGAGACCGGCAACGACAGTCAACACTACTCAACTGACAAACATGCTGCTGCAGCTCAGACTACAGCGCCGAACAAAACAAACCACCGGTGGCATAAAATAGAATAGAAGACAGAATAGCTTGTTAGCTATTTCAGTGGCATGCACAAAATGTGGTCAGTACGAACCTTCGCTCATATCGTGAAATGCGTTCGCTTTAATGGAATGTGATTGTAATGTTTTCAGTGAGATGGGCAGTACTGCCCAACTTGAATAACTTTCTGAATACGTCTATATATCGCCTAGTGAATTATGAACATTTGTTATGTACATATGTACATTCATGCTATATATAACGTATACGGTATACCACATATATAACTCATATACTTTATAGCGAGTTATAACTCTGACCAGTAGAGTCTCCTGAGGTGCCCGTCTCTCCGTGACTTACCTGAATCGATCAAATTTTCACAATAAAAACCTAAACCATGTTCTCCCAATTGGAATTTCTACCCACCGAGCTAATTCTCAAAATAATCAAGTTTCTAGACGCAAAAGATTGTGCTCATCTTTTTGCTGTATCGAGCCGGTTTTATGAAATCAAAGTTCAAGATTACAACCAGAAAGTTCGCATCGTAATTCGTAACTCATTCGGCAACTCATTGCACAGTAGATTGTTGAACAATTGTGTTTGTCTGTGTGCACAACAGTCAACAGAACTGAGAAACAATTTAGAAGAAAGTGAAATTGTAGAGTTTAAAGATGAACATTTGAATGGTCGAGCATTTAGACAGAGAGTTAATCTGTCTGCACTCTACTTCAATGTCACCCAACTGATAGTGGCCCAATACGTCATTTATGATGTAGAAATGAATATCGATTTTCAAGATATGTTAAACTATTTACTCCGTGGTTTGCCCAATTTGCAAATGCTAAAAATCATTTTCTACCGAGGCACGTGTGACTATATCATCTTCAATCAAACTACTTTGGCCTTACTGCAGAGGCAAACCAACTTGCGTCATTTGACCATTTTCAGTCGATGTGCTTCTAAGTATAGCAAAGAAGATCTTCACTATAGAGCGGCTGACCTAAATGATGATTCACTGTGGAACTCATTCTCATCTCATCTCAAAGAACTTTATTTCGGTGGGCTGTATGGCAACAATTTTGAAAAGATAATGCAGAATTTATCTACTAACATACATCGATTGGGACTATACAATGAAAAAATCGAGACTTGTCTTGAGCACCTGTACTTTGTTAAAAATCCACTAGCAAGTCAAATCAGCCATCTCACTTTGCATTCTTTTGTCAATGATTATGCAAATGTTGACAATTTGAGAACCAAATATGAACTCGACTTGCTAGGTAAACAATTTTGTGCGTTGAAAGTAGTTTTTCCCACTGAAGCAAGAGGACTACTCAAAGTAAAAAACAAAAGAAATGTACGTGATTCAATGAAATAAGAATTTCTTTTCACTTATGAAAACTTATGAAAATATATTTTCACATGTTATTCATGATATTGATGACATAACAAAATTGTTCACATAATAACAAATTCAAATCAAATTAAAAAATAGATTTACAAATCTTGTGGAGAAATCAGCCTCATCGATTGAGACGCAAAACTACACGGATCCTGGTTGTACACGATCGTATGCAAGTGGGCACATCTTCGAAACGACTGCCTAGCCAGACGCATACATTCGGAAATGCGAGTTTTCATTTTAGTTTTCGACACATCTGTTGAATCGTATTTACAAGTATAACAATTGCCACTTTGTTGCAGCAAACGGACCACTTGAATGTTGGGAAATATGTCCGGAATATAAAGGACGGTTATGTTTTCATGAGAAGCAGTAGTTAGAGTCAGGTCAAGTAGTTGGACAGAGAGAACTTGAAATAGTGGAGCTTGATTTTCGCCCAAAATAGGCCAACCATCAACGAATCCCGGTCTATCGTTCCAAAAATCTCCCTCTGGGCTCTTGATAATGTTCAACTTTAATGTGATCAAATGTTGTAGGCGGCTCAAATGTTGTGCCAGCCCGGACAGAGCTGATGGCTCCATGTCGAGTGTTAGTGTGGTGAGCCAGCCAAATCGAGTGCAAAGTCGTTGCATTCGTTCATTACTATCTTCATTCCATATTGACCATTTCAAATCACTAGTGTAAATAGAGGTGAAACGGTTCTTCAATGGTGGATACTCCGAGTAATACCCAAACACATCATGGCTCGATTCAATACATATATCATGATGATAGCAAATTTCGCGAAGATTGTCATTTCCACTGGCCTTCAGTGTATGGTAAAGCCATTCTGGATTGATGCCCCTTTTGATGCACAATGTGGACAGACGAGACACGATTTCGAGTTTGGGATAAGGATCATAACAGATGCGCATGTCACGAGCATCATCTATAAAAAAAATATACGAAATGATTAAATCAAACACAACACCTTTGTTGGCCTCACCTCTGGTTAGATTGAATTGGAGATGTTGCAGTGACTGAAGCTGATCGATCGCTTCGAACAAACTCAAAAGTGTTCTATCGTTGCATTTCTTAAATTTAAATATTCTTTCAAGATCGAGCGTCAATGAGACCAAAGTGTCCGACCAATGGTGAAGTATACGATTAATTTTTCTCAGGAACGCTGAAGAAATGTACTTGTACGACACGGTTAGATGTGTGATTCCAGGGAGAGCTTTCATCATTCCTGATCCACGTACCGCGATTCGAAGTGGAACAAAATTGTAATTGAATTGTTCCGGTGTTGGCAGTCTAACCATCGGTGAACCATCATTCTTTCGAACATACTGAAGCATGTCGTGGCAATGTAGTTTATCTTGTCGAAATGAATTCAACGATTCATTTTTATCATGATCATCAAGGATCACCAGTGAACGACGTCGATCCAGCTCGGTCTGTAGTAAGGCACGCCAACCGACACACACTCGTCTAACACCGTAGATTTGATCATTCAGGGAGAGACACTTGAAGATGTTTCGTAGAGGCAGATCGGGTAATGCGGAGATGGTTGTGGTAGACATTTCGAGGAAATGACAGAGTATGGACATTAAATTCAGGAGAAATTGTGATTAGAGAAAGTAAAACAGATCTATCTGGAGACCGGCAGCGACAGTCAACACTACTCAACTGACAAACACGTTGCTGCAGTGCAGAACAAAACAAACCACTGGCGGTTAGAATAGAATAGAAGAAGAAACAATGGCTAAGTTAGACGATTCAGTGGCATGCACAAAATGTGGTCAGCACGAACCTTCGTTCATGTCGTGAAGTGCATTCGCTTTGAGGGCGCATTGTTGGATTTTGAGTGAGATGGGCAGTACTGCCCAACTTGAGTAACTTTCTGAATACGTCTATATATCTCCTAGTGAACTATGAACATTTGTTATGCATATGTACACATGTACATTCATGTTATATATAAAGTATATAACGTATATGCTTTATATCGAATTACCCCTGACCAGTAGAGTATCCTGAGTTGACTGTCTCTCCGTGACTAACCAGAATCAACAAGAATCAGTGAGATACGCTTGAAGATGTTTCGGAGAGGTAGATCGGGCAATGCAGAAATTGTAGTTTGTAACATTTCGAGGACAGTTGAGACAAATGCAGATTGTCATAAAGTGCGCATCGGGAATGTACGAGTAGTATCGGTATTTTGAAGTCACGTGGATACGGTGCATGCCTTAAATGCAACTGACAAGCGCATTTTTCTGCCTCCAAACATAAACAAACCTCTATCCACAGATGACGTCACCCACGTTATATAGCACAAGCAGCAGTCACCTTAGTGACGATATCACGGGATTCAGGACGTAACCGGTTGTGTGTAGTGTGCATTGCATTGCAGTTTTGGTATAAATGCCAAGTTCACCCCACAATTATCATCATATGAGCATAATAACGATGTTTCCTTTTGTATGTAAAGTAGTGAATCATCATTTAAAGAATCAACAACTCCAATTTGAACCAGCAAAATGTACTTTCTGAGTGACGGTGATGAGACTATTGGTCCACTGAAGGGACTGTTTGCGGGTGGCCTAACCGCAACTGTGAAGGTGTCCTGCCTGTATCCGGGTGAATATGCTCAAATATTGGTTCAGTTTAATCGTGCCACCGGAAAGCAGCAATCTACTCGACGTTCCGGTGTTTTGGATGTGATGCGGAGGACTGTCCGCCAGAATGGTCTCACTGGCCTCTACCGTGGACTCCGAATTAGACTTGCTGGTGCAATCCCGGGCATTGCTGTTCGCTTTGGAACACACGAAAAGTTGAAAAACAACTTCGGTGATGAACGTGGCCAACTGCCGAGTGCACCAATGCGCCTATTCTGTGGCTTCTGTGCGGGTGCAATTGAGGCCATTCTGGTCACTACTCCCGTGAAGGGCATCGAAATCAAGGCCATTGCCGAATCGGCCAACTGTCCGGCTGGAAAATATTGTGGCGGTGGACTAGCATCGAACATACGAAGAACAGTCCGTCAGAAAGGCATTCGAAGTATTTACCGAACGTTGGTTCCAACAATATTCCGACAGGGAACCGCTCAATCTGTCCGATTCGGTGTGAATGGAACACTGAAACAGTGGTACCAGGACGGTGATCCAAACAGACCAATCTCTAAGCTCATGATTGGTGCATTCGGTGGTGCAGCAGGCATAATCTCAATCTACGCATCCACCCCATTCGATTGCATACGAAATCGGCTACAATCAGACAGTCACAATAGCAACAGCAAGTCATCATCATCGTATCATTCCACCTGGGACACCACAATGTCGATTGTCCATAAGGAAGGCTTCAAGCATCTGTACGGGGATGCCAAATTACCGAGACTGGCACTCGCCTGTGCCGATGCGGCAATCACCTCTGTCGTGTACGAAACATTCATGGAACTATTCCATTAATTATTGTCATAATTCAAATTATAGGTAAATTATTGTTACTTTTTCAATTCAATAATTATAAACTCAAATTACATAATAATTATAATAAATCAATAATTCAATCAATAAATCAATAAATCAATATAGAAAGCACATACAATTTGTCTAATAATTATAAAGTGTAAATATAAAAGCTTATGTATGTACACGTGGTACGTATAAGTGAACACGTGCGCGCATGCGTATCAATTCCAAATACAAATATACAAATATGGATAAGAGTTAATAAGAATGATTATTACAAAGAAATGAAAATGAAAATGTGTAAATATAAAAAAAACGAAAAATTATGAAAGGATGAGTGTACGTCATATGTGAATGGGTGTGTAGATAAGATGATGATGATGATGATGATGAGTAAATAAAAAGAATAATTGAAAACGGCTATGTAAATCATAATCAATTCGTTAAGAGTTTCTATATATATAAAGAATCACTTTACATTCAGTCGAATTCTCTTGAATTCACCAGCATTGTATAAAATCCATAAGGATCCTCTAAAATCCACGCGAATCCTTCTCAATCCACACGATTCTTCTCAAAGAGCTTTCCCTCGGTCATCCTCCAATTGCCTCGACACGAATTGATAATCTTCTTCTTGTGATTGACTAGTACCTTCTTACTATTACTTCCCGACTGTGAATTATCCACAGAATTCTTTGGATCCGACTCTTGATGATCTTGATTACTGCTTCCGTCTTTTGCAAATCGTTCACACGCTCCTGCGCTCACATGATCACAGTGTCTCATGTCGAGTTTGGTCAGTGCTTTACACTGCTTCAGTAGAGTGAGACTTGCGTCGGTGATTTTGATGCATCTCGATAGATTGAGTTGGTTGAGTCGTTTCGAGATTGGTGATATTACCAGTTTGGCTATGCCTTGGTCGGTTATTAGGGGGCATTCGGACAGGTCGATTCGTTGGATGTAGTCGAGTTCTTGGATTATTTTGCTGATGGATTCGTCCGTTATTTTAGTTCCTATGTAAAGATTTAGATTAGATCAATTTGAAGATGAAAATTACGAATCTTACCGGCAAACTTAATCTCCGACAGGAACCTCAACCTCGTATTATCCTCCATCAGTCCAGGTCTACAGTCATTAGGCTTCGAGAGCAACAACTTGACATGATCATCACAACATTCTGCCCAGGACAAATCCAGTGAAGACAAAAGTGGACAATTGCACGAGTGCAGTGCACTGATGGTACTCGAGGTTGCACCAGTCAAGTTCAGAGATTGGAGTTGTGGTAGTCGTGGCAGTAACCAGGCGAATTGCTTCTCACTGATTGTGCACCAACTTAGATCGAGGAAACGGGGCTGTCGTCGTACAATGCCGATGAGCATGGTCTTGTCAATCTTGACGCCTTCGATAGAGATCGATTTCCATAGGCTAGGGTCATGGCACCAGTCTGGAATAGATAGAAAATACAAAATTAGAATCTTAGTATAAAGTAAAACTCATGAATCAGTCAAACCCCATAGATTCAGTCAAACCCTATAGATTCAGTCAAACCCCATGGATTCAGTCAAACCCCATAGATTCAGTCAAACCCCAATGAATTCAGTCAAACCCCATGGATTCAGTTAAATCCCATGGATTCAGTCAAACCCCATAGATTCAGTCAAACCCCATGGATTCAGTCAAACCCCATGGATAAATTCAAACCCCATGAATTAAGTCAAATTCCATGAATTCAGCCAAAACCCTATGGATTCAGTCAAACACTATGGATACCAACAAAATAGATGGATTCCCTCAAATCCCATGAATAAAGCAAAAACCGATTACTCACCATTCCATAACATGCACACCGACATACAGTTGAGTAGATTCCTCTTATCGAGACATCTCAGCACCGGCAGAATCACATCCTTCTCAATCGCGAGATTATCTGGGAATTTCTTAGAAAACTTTTGTAAAGCTTTCTTGATCTTTCGTTCACGGATTTTGCGTCTCATTTTTTCCTCCTTCGAGAGACCGTTCTCAGCATCCTTGGACTTTTTCGGCGTTTTTGGCTCATCTTGACTGTCGTCATCTTCATCCTCGTCCTCTTCCTCCTCCTCTTCTTCGTCTTCAACTGTGTCCGAGGTGGATTCGTCACTCTCGGAGATGTCCTCTTCGAGTGGGGCGGGTCGAACCTAGAGTAAAAAATCCATTAGTATCCAAATGAATGAATCTTTCGGTTCTTAAAAACCATTAAGGTTTCCAAGAAACATTAAAGTTCCCAATGGATACTTACCACATACAATGGCTTCTTAAGAACCTTCTCTTTGACAAACTCTGGTGATTGAGCATTCGCGGCAATCAATTCCTCTGCTTCATCAAGCAGTGCCGTAGAATCCGCCGTAGAACCCTCAGTTGTAGTAGTGGCGCTGGTCTCAATTGAATTGGAACTCTGATCTTCTGAACTTTGTGACTCAAGAGTGCCACGTGGTCCACGAACCACCGGAGGCGCAACTTTCGGTTCCGGTGGTGCCTTGTTTGACTCGGTTTTAGATTTAGACTTGGATTCTGCTGTCTTTTTAGGTGGTTTCTTATTATCTGCTAAAAGATGAAGAAGAAAGATTAGGTTTAGTTGAGATTTTGGGTTGTTCTAGGTTACCTTTAGGCTTGGGACTCTCCTTGGGAAGATTTGGTGGTGGTGGTTGGTAATGTTGATAAGGAATCGGTTGTTGTTGTTGTGGATGTTGGGGTCGATGTTGTGGTTGATGCTGTTGCTGTGGATGTTGTTGCATTTGTTGTGGCGGATAATGTTGGGGGTGTTGTTGATGTTGCTGTTGATGTGGGTGATACGGTTGCGATGTTGGCGGTTGCTGTTGATAGTGCTGGGGTTGCATGTACGGATTCATCTGATAGGCACCTTGTGGTGGTGGTGGATAGTGGCCCGGATAGTGACCCGCATTCTGTGGTGGAGGCATAAAACCCGACGGTTGACTATAGGGCGGTAGGGGTGGATAGCCCTGATGGGGCGGTGGTGGCACCCCTTGACCGCCCATGTGGTGTGGTGGATAGTTGGGATGTTGGTTTGGGTAGAAGTTGGGGAAATTGGAATGTTGTTGTGGCTGCTGTTGTTGGGACATTGCTTGTGGATGGGGTGGATGTTGTTGTTGTGGTTGTTGGTGAGGAGGTGGAGGAGGAAGATGCGGAGGCATATGATGCTGCCAAGTGGGCGGCAAACTTGGTGGTGGAATACTCTTGGGTTCATGCGAACCTTTCTCTGTAGAAGTGGTAGATTTTCGTGCCTTTTTACTTGACTTGCCATGATGATGATGATCATCGTCTGATGGTGGAGGCGTTTCATCCGGTCTTAATCGCTTCGATCCTGCCAAATGATCCTTTGGAGTTTTGGGACTTGCATTAGTCATCATATTCCAATTGACCGACGATTTGGAGGCTGATTTCGACGATGTTGGAGTGGATGTTGCATTTGGGTTGCTGGCCTCGGGTCGTGGATTGCGCGGTGGTGCACCACGTGGTGGACCTTCCTTTCCGGTATTGCCCGATTTGACGCATTTGGGACATTCCCACGAGTTGGGTAGTTCCTTGTTGATGTTGCCTAAGAAGATTATGATATATTAAGATTGGTGGTCAAAAGTCAGAAAGCCTTACCTTTAATCAATCTATACGCTTCAGGATGTTTCTCATTCAAACAGAAGGGATGCACAATCTCCCAACACTGTGAGCACTCCATCAGTGAGGAGGAAGTCTCGTCTGCAATTGCTGGATCCACAGCCAACTTTTCCCAACCATCCCGACCACAGATGACACAACAGGCCGTGTGTGGAAGAACTGGTGCAAGGCACTGACGAGCAATACACGACTGCTTCATACGACCTAAAAAGGAACAAAAAGAGGGTCAAAATCGATCCAATCACGATCAATCCAATTCAACTTACCAGGACCACCAAACTTTTTCATATCCTTACAAAAGTGACAATCACCACAGTCTGCCCTCAGGCACGAGTCACACTTTTTGCAGCGGGTCCTTCGTCGCCTGGAAGAATCGTTTGGATTAGTGCTACTGCTACTATTGTTGGCATTGTGGGGATTGTTTGACCCAGTGATCGTGGATGAAGCCGAATTCGATGCTCCTCCAGACGAAGAAGAAGTGGTTTTCGCTGATGTCAGACCAGAATTGATGAATCCTTGTCGATTGTTTGATTGATCAGGGTTGAAAGATTTGTTGGTGGCATCTTTTGGAGAAGAGTTGTGAGAACTTTTGGGTGTGGAAGTGGATGATGTTGTGGAACTTCGTGAAGCTGGTGCACTTTGAAAGCTTGAGGCAGGTATTTTGGTCACTGGTTGTGGCTGACTCGTTTGAGGTGGATTGGTTCCTGGAGGTTGTGGTTGTGGAACCGATACTCCTGGTGGATGTTGTTGCACAGGTGGAACCATTGGCGGAACCAGTTGTGGTTGTGATAGGTGTGGCGGTGTCATATATGCAGGTGAGGGCATGTAGGGCGGTGGTGGGTGGTTTGGCACTGCAGTTGAAGGTGGTGCAACTACAGATGGTGGTACTGGTGGGACTGGTGGTGGGGCAATGTGGGCCCCATAGGGTGGTGGATGATGCGGTGGGATGGGATGATAGTAGTGGTGATGATGGGTGGCTGTGGGTGTGGGTGGTGTGTAGTGATGATGGTACTGAAGTTGGGATGGATGGGTGGGTGGTGCCGCGGGGTAGGCCACCCCTGGTGGAGCCGCTCCATTCCAGGGATGAGGGGGTGGTGGTGGTGGTGGGCCACCTTGTGGTGGCACTTGGGCCGCAAAGTGTGGATGTGTCACATAGCCATTTGTCGCTTCATGGCCGTGTGGCGGTGGTGGGGGCAGTGGGGGCACTGGTGCGCCCAACAGTTGTGGGTGTGTCGTCGTAACAGTCTGTTGATTAGCAGGTTGCAGTGTGTGATAGGTCGGTGGCGGTTCGCCAATATAGCTCCTCATTGGGTCTCGCATACTTTTATCTTCCATACTGGATGTTATAGGTTGGGTGGGTGGGAGTGGGGACCGTAGAGTAGGCGCCACTGCTACCACCAGGAAGAGAAGAGTATTGAGGGTAGAAGGAGCTAATGTTGGCTGTGACCGTGGTGACCTGTTGCTGCTGCTGCTGTTGGGATTGTTGTTGGATTTGTTGTTGCGACTGTTGTTGGTAGGGTTGTTGTTGTTGTTGATAAGACGACATTGGATAGTTATGACCTGTCATGATGAGCTGTTGGGTTGCGGCTGGATTGTACGACTGTTGGGTCATCAGATAGGTCTGGTTGGGATAGTTTGCGGCTATGGGCTGGGTGATGGTGGCGGCTGTGGGTTGGGTTGCATTTGCGACATAGTAGATGGGTTTGGGTTGTTGCTGTTGGTAGAGTTGGGTGGTGAGTTGGGGTGAGGATGATGATGATGATGATGATAGGGATGATACTTGGGGATGGGTGGTGCTGGGTTGTTGTATGTTGTACTGTTGGGTTGTAGTGTTGTACTGTTGGGTGGAAGGGTTGTACAGTACCGATTGTTGTGTCGGTTGATGGTAGGTTTGGATGAACTGAGGCCGTACAACAATCGATGGCTGAGTGATGGGTTGTGCTGTTTGTGGTTGGTTATGGTAATAAATAAGTTGTGCTTGCTGTTGAGATGTTTGCTGTTGAGTTGTACTGGGCAGTGTACTCGAGTAGTGACTCATTGGTTGTTGTTGTTGCGATTGCTGTTGACTTTGTGGTTGGCTTTGCTGTTGCTGTTGTTGAACCACTTGAATTTGAGCTTGTACAACTGGTTGCACTTGTTGTTGTGGCTGTTGTTGATAATACTGATAGTAATGTTGACCGTTCACTTGAGCAACTTGAGGCTGGACTTGCTGAGGTTGGGAAACCTGCGGTTGAATCTGCGGTTGTGCATAGTTGTAAATGGGTTGTTGCGCCGGTTGTTGCTGTTGTTGGTACGCCTGATAGGTGACCTGTTGCGCTGTTGGTTGTAAATAGGTTGCCGCGGCGGGTGCAATCGCCGCTACAGGTCGTACAATTACCCCCGATATTGTGGCAACTGAGGGCGAGGGCTTTTGGATGTAGGTTGGGTTTGAGATTGCAATTTGTACGGGTTGGGTTTGTTGTTGGTTTGGTTGTACCACTGGCGAAACCACTGTCGGAACCGGTCGAATTGGTAACTGTTGGGTTGCGGTTGTTGGTGGTGTTGGGATGGTACGATTCAACTGTTGCTGTTGCTGTTGACCAGTCTGTAGACCAGGATAGGGTCGTATAGGTCGATATGGATGATAGGCATAGTTGTGGTGCGTGTTGGGATTATGGTACAGGGTGGGTGACTGGTTGTACGTGTGCTCACCCGGGACACGTGGTGGTTGTGATTGTTGGAGATGTTGTTGAGATGGGTTTGGGTAATAATTCACCTGAGCTTGGGGATATTGATATTGCTGTGGTTGGAGATGTTGGTGTGGATTGGTGGTGATTGGTGCATAGCTCGTCGTAGTTGAATATGCAGGTGGTGGATGACCCGCTGGAAGGGGTGGTGGTGGATAAGCAGGTGAGGACGGTTTGACCAATGGAGACAGAGGCTCGTTGGTTACTTTTGGAAGACTGCTTGTGGTGATGGTCAACTTTGTTGGCTTGGGTTTTGTAATCGTGGATGTTGTAGTTAGAGATGATGATGTTGGTGGTGCTATCCCGTAACTTGAACTTGCTACTGTTGTAGGCGTAGACGCAAGCAGAGGATTTGGCATTCTATTGAAAGCACCGAATCCGCCCGTCTTCAGACCCGTCTGTGCAATCAAGCCTCCAAACGAACTCATTATGAGATCATTCTTCAGTGTCGTACCCGAACTCACTCGATACTGGGGCGTTTCACTTGAGGACCCGAGTGGGGACTTGGGCCGTTTCAATGCGCCGCCCAGTGCTGTCACTCCTGTGGGCTTGGGACTGGGTTTGTGATGATGATTATGATTCGATCCGTGACCATTCATCAGTAGAGTGTTGTGCAACTTTTTAGTCAACCAAAAGAGCACAGGCTTGTTCGTGACCGACAGTGCATGATCATCGTTCTCGTGATCTTCAATAAGCTTATGAACGTCTTTCATAAGATTCTCTGATGAAATGACCAAATCTGGCACTAGTCGCTTTGAGGGCGACAGTTGACTCAACCAGTTGACTATGCGTTTCAGGCCGGCTATTTCAAATTTCGACAAATGAAATTTGGCGCTTCCAGGCGTGAACGAAATGAACGGATTGGAAGGCATTTTAGGCCGAGGCTTGAACACTTCACCACCGTTTTGACTTTGATGTAGCTGCAGTTGACGTTCGATTTCTTCTTCATCCTCGTCCTCGGTTTCCGTATCGTACGGATCTTTCTTTATGTTTTCCGTGTTTTTGTTCTGGTCTTGATGGTTGTTGGTTGTGGCTGTCGTCGCTGACGAATGGTTGTTGGTTGAATATTGGTTGTTAGTTGAAGAATGGTTATTCAAGATGGTGGTACTAGAGCTTTCAGATGGCTCATCTTTGATTTCTAAAGATTTGGAAAGAAAGTTAGTTACTATCAGTCAATCTCAACCCCAACCTTCATTCAAAAGCCCCTAACCAGTAAGCCCTAACCAGTAAGCCCTAACATCATTTAAGACCTAACAAGTAAGCTCTAACCAGTAAGCCCTAACCAGTAAGCCCTAACCAGTAAGCCCTAACCAGTAAACCCTCACCAGTAAACCCTAAGTTGCCATTTCCAATTTCATGGATATATCTCTCAACCCTAAAATCACAAGCAGCAGCCATAGCAGATTACCCAACCACCCAAAACAAATTTCAAAATCCAAACATACCTTTCTTGATCTCCTCCTTGTTATCTTCCTCTTCCTCCTTCACCACTCCATTCGTCAGAACCTTGTTTGTCTCCAGCAGACACTTCCCATCATCATCCACGGACAGATAGTTTCGTCCCATCAGACAGTGAACATATCGCACCAGAACATACCACAGCAGTTCCGTATAGAACGGATACCTGAACTTGTTTGGCACTTTAGTCAGATCTTCAACCTGTGAAACACGAAGTTGTTTCTCGATGCCAAATGAGTGCAAGAAATTGCCACCAAACACGAGTGAGTCATCGAGTGTGTAGACCGCATGAATCCAGCCCGTCGGTATGAGGAATGTGTTGCCCGCTTCGAGGTGCACCCGTGCACAGTGTTCCACAGTGTCACCGAAGAATATGTCCGACTGTTTGCCCGACAGTGTCCAGTCTTCGTACAGTTGAATGTTTCGTTCTGTAGGTGGTATCAGCCAGAAGACTTTACCACCCCGCAGAATGTGATACCAAACAGATGTCCCACCGAAATCAATATGAAAGTCCGTATAGCAGCCCTTCACACTCATGAGACAGTACTTTTGCACTTTGGGATACTTCATCTCATGCAGCGCATTGGTACCCTCCTTCTGAGCCTTCTTCAGATGTCGCGGCCAGACCAGATCGACCCAATCCATCTGTTTCACGATGCGTGGTGAGTCAACCTGAGTTTCGAGTTTTGTATGCGAAAATTCCAGGGATATCACATTGAGTAGTCGGTCTCGTTCCGGATTGTTGTAGTAGGTGCACCATTCTTTCATGGTCATTGTGTCAGCCATTTGGGTCTCGACATTCATCACGTCGAGTACACGGCGTGATCCGACCAACTGTTTTACGTCGTCAACGGTGAAGCTTTTTGGTGGTATCTTCATGCCGAGAACTAGAAATAGAGAGAATAAGTTATAGATTTAAATATGAATATAATATGGTTTCCAGTATAGATCTAACATGGTTTCCCCTATGGATCTAACATTGTTTCCAGTATAGACCTAACATGGTTTCCACTATAGATCTAACATCGTTTCAACTATGGATCTAACATGGTTTCAACTATTGTCCCAACATGGTTTCACTATAGATCTAACATGGTTTCAACTATGGTCTCAACATGGTTTCACTATAGATCTAACATGGTTTCCATTATGGACCTAAAATGGTTTCAACAATAGACCTAACATGGTTTCCACTATAGATCTAACATGGTTTCCAGTATAGATCTAACATGGTTTCCACTATGGACCTAACATGGTTTCCAGTATAGACCTAACATGGTTTCCACTATAGATCTAACATCGTTTCAACTATGGATCTAACATGGTTTCAACTATTGATCTTACATGGTTTCCAGTATGGACCTAACATGGTTTCCATTATAGACCTAACATGGTATCCACTATAGATCTAACATTGTTTCCAGTATAGATCTAACATGGTTTCCAGTATGGACCTAACATGGTTTCCACTATAGATCCTATATGAATTTCAGTACATATCCTGTATGGATTCCAGTATGAATTAAAATATCTCAAACATACCGTTGTTGGTATTCTCCTTGATCAGAATAGGCAATTCGAATCCATTCCGCTGAAAGTACTCGAGCGTAATCTCCGAACCGTTCAGCTCGAGTACACATGGATAGTTTTCGGCACTGAATCGTTCACATTTCAACTTTTCCTCTACATCAAACTTGCGGAATTCCATTTCCTCTTCCTCGGAATCCGAGATGAATTCCTCGACATAGCGGGCTCGACGCTCCCGGGCACGCTTTATAGGGAAAGAAGGAATTAGATTAGATGTTAGCTGTATGATGTTAGTTTTTAGATGTTAGGCGTCAGATTGTAGGCTATTATCTAGCCAATCCAAAAACATACCAGATTACGCGCGGCACGTGTCTTCTTATTGTTTTTCGCTTTAGCTTTAGTCCCTCCATGGTTGTTGGTGTTATTGTTGCGATCATCTTTCGAAAGTTGACCCTTGTTTTTACCGTCCACCGGGGCCGCCACGCCCGCCCCGGCACCGAGGGACGATTTTTTACTGTTGGACATTAGATGTGGCTTGGTGTCGATCATACTGATGACACTCAAAAGGTGATCATGCTGCTATTTATGTTTCATGTTTGATCATAATAATAGGTGATCATTATGATTTTCAGTTAAAACGGTTTTAAAAGTTGACTAAATCAATTTTTTAAGTGACTAAAAACATTTGAAGATTGTATTACAGTCTTGATCAAATCATGTTTGTTTGGATTTATTTTGTTGGATTCAAAATGATTCAAAATTGTACAATTGGATTCAGTCTTCAGTTTGATTTATTCAGTCTCGTAACGAGTCAACGAGTGTTGAGATCAGATGAGGGGTTGAGTGGGTTAATTGATTTGTACCACGTGCGTGATTAAACCGAACAATCATAATATAATAAACAGATGTATACGATCACATGCTTTTGGCACCCCCACACGCTCTCGCACTTTGCTGTGATGGGGACAGAGCTGCACACAGAAAGACTGAGATTTTGTGATGATCAAATGAGGTTTGACTTCCGTAAAAATTCAAACACAAAAAATACACGGACCTATGACCAAGGACGCATCAAGGTCAGGGATCCCAGGGATCTGGGCCCGAAACACACACAGAAAAAGAACGCGAAAATGCTACCCCGAGCCAAAAATAAATATTAACACAACAGCCACACACAGGCAGAGAGAGAATAAGAGAGAAGAGAGTGCGACCAGTGCGAAATAGCCGCCACTTGATTGCATAAACATACAACACCAAACAGGAGGGAAAGTGGGCATTGGAGGGAAACAGCCACATGCGAGTGGATTGTGTCTTCTCTCTCACACTCTACTCTCAACTGCTATGCATGCTACTTGGGTGCAAATAGTTGACCTCTCACTAACGTTCTCTGCACTGTACAAAGGTTGTACACGTAGACAGCAGTGGAATAATAATAGTGATATTGCCCGCTTTGAGTTATTTGCGCGATAGCGTGGAAAAATAATTTGTTGTTTATTTGTGTATTTGAGATATCATTTCAAGGATAAAGCCAACCGAATTCTATTTGATGTTGATGCCAAGTTGGGCGGTTGGTTGGTTGATGTTGTCTTGTTTTGGTTGCCGGAGTATAGTATGTTTACGTGACCTGTAAGGTGCGCATGCGCACTTGCTATGCATTGCTATTTACATTACAAATTGAGAGGGGAGATGAGAGGAGAAGCGGGTTTCGAAATACTAATTATTTTTTATGATGCACAAATAAACAAAAATCTAGCAAATTATGATTAAATCAAATTTATATGCATCGGTGCGGTTTCTTATTTATGATTATAATAATTCGCTTGGGGAATTGACTTTTGTATTTACATAGAAGCGTCTAGACATAGAGCCAAAATGATGGAAACTTGATTTGATATCTTAATTTGAAAATAAATAAAAAATGAAAATATGAATTCAAATTACTTTTTTGAGTGCATATTAATTCTGAGTGGCTTTTCAAAAGTGTAATAAAAAATAATTGCTAATTTAAATATAATTTATTCATTTTTATGATATTGCTCATAATTATTATCTAATGATGATGACCGAAGAATAAATTATAAAGAACAAATAATATAATAATTCAAAAAAATTAAAATTTACTGATTTGCTGGCGCCATCTAGTGGTAACTTTCAAAACTAACACTTTTCGAACGGATTTTTTTTCAAATTGAATGAAAGTTCAGATTATTTAATTTCCGCAATCAAATTTTGTTTCACATTCTAAATTTTTTTTCTTGATTACCAAAAATAATTCATAGATATAAAAGAAATATTAGACAAAAAAATAAAGCAAAAATGTTTTTGCTCTTTTTGTGTGGTTTTGGGTCCAGATCCCTGGGATCCTGACCTTGATGCGTCCTTGGTCATAGGTCCGTATATTTTTATTTATTTATGAATTTACCTATGGAAGCCTCTTGTTAATCAAACTCAATCCCTAGCGTACCATCAAATCCAATCCTGTGAACATTCCTACGCAAACTCGAATGTCGGTATTAATCTTTTTATTCATTTTCACTCACAAATTGAGAGTCTCAATAAAGCGGCGGCTGCTGCTGCTCTTCCTTTTATTGTGGTTTGGTATGTACACACATGTACACGCTGTACATGAATGCTCACATGCTCACTCATGTTGGATCGATTTCCCCCTCTCTTTTCTTCTCTCTCCTCTCTCCCAGGGAGAGATTCTACGCCGGAATATTCTCTGTATGTGCCGGATGGAACCAAATAATGATTCTGCGCATTCCAATGTCCTTCTCCTCCTTGTACAGACACAATAGAGAGGGTATACTCTGTCTATGAGCAGCTGGAACACTTCTGAGAGGTCTGTGTCTGAGTCTCATATAAAGCGTCTCATGAGTCGCGAACAAACAAACCTCTCTCGCCAACACAACAAAGCATACACACCTTCATCATCATCATCGATACACCAAGTCATTTGATTGTTTTGTACTCGAGCCATATTGACCCATCTCATAAAAGCGAGATTGTTCCAACATAATCGTGT
Organism: Rhizoglyphus robini; assembly: GCA_023373905.1. Classification (NCBI taxonomy): domain Eukaryota; kingdom Metazoa; phylum Arthropoda; class Arachnida; order Sarcoptiformes; family Acaridae; genus Rhizoglyphus; species Rhizoglyphus robini. The sequence continues at coordinate 769,403 of JAKIJQ010000071.1, read as the reverse complement.
ACTTGTGTAATCGATTGTGCAATCTAATGCTAATGACAACATTATTACAACACTCTACCATTAACCCACCACCCACACATGCACATGAACATACGGAACATACGGATAATGTGTGTGTTTGATTTATGAGTTGACATCCAAACAGTTTGGTTGCAGCACACACTTGTTTGACAGTTCAGATGAGTGCAAACGATTTCATAAGAATTGACTTCATGAACAGCCCAAAACTTCTGAAAAACTGACCAACCGTTACTGATCACCTGGTCTCGTAAGTACATTCTTCTTTTCTTTTCTTCTTTTGTTTGAATTACGATGATGAGCCGTGCGGCTATTGACTCGCAACTTATTCATTATTGACTTGGTCATTGGACAATGCATATAAAATAGGGTTTACTATAAAGAGCAATCGACGGGAACAATTAATATGTCAATTATGTACTAAAATGCATTGTTCTTTATTTGGTCTATATTTAATTTGGTTGCAAGTGCACTATTGTAAAACGTAGAAGTAGAATTAACAAGTCCTCGGGTAAAAGTTCGTTTAAAGTACATGATCGCCAACTTATTTTTGGTGAATTCACTAATGTTTAGGTCAATTTGCACTAATGAGTCATTAGTAATGACTCACAAACATTTTGATGGCTTAATTTAGTCTCTTTTTGGTTTTTGGTTTTAAAAAATGAGTGTGAAATTTTTTTCTAATTAAAAATAAATCAAGTAAGTCTTCTTAAAAATCCGCCAATTTTGGTTTGTCGTTTTAATCAACAACAAGAAGCGAAACGTTCAATTTAGTCTCGCTAAACTTAAACTTAAAACTGGAAAATGTTTTATGTTTTCCACCATCATCACCTTTTTACCTTTTCGAAGTAGTGAGTAATCAAGACACGGCCACAAACACTAAGACAGTGTCATGCATGGTTACCTCATTCAAGCTACTTGTTCCTTTCTCTCTTTGACGCTTTCTCCATCTGCTCTTTTAAGCGCTAAAACGAGCGAAAGTCTTAGTCTTTCCAGTTAGTCACCATCTCATCTGTCTTGTTCTTCTTCGTTCACGTGAATCAGTGACAGAAATCTCACTTTAGCAGCTTCTTCGTTTTCGTTTTCTTATTTTACTTTCTGTTACTTTCATTTGAGTTTTCGTGTTTTTGAGTTTCAACACTCGATCGAGTTTTGATTTCGACTGTATAGCAACAAGACATCATAAATCGATTATGATCACGTGATCAACTCATTGCCTTGCATATGCAGCTGCAATTGATAATTGCAAATTGTCATGCCTTTAAATTCAGTAAGTGATTTCAAATCTTATATTCGTAGCACAACAAAAAATATTAACCCTCTCAGTCCTGTTTTGATTTAGTCTGCTAAATTATATAAGACTGAAAGGGTTAAATCTATATAATGAAGCTGCTTCTTATTTTCCTACTTATCTGATTTAATCATATCATTGTGTTTGGTTAAATCGATTCGAAAATGAACACACAGAAAACAAGAAAAACTAGTTAACCGAATTGAATTTAAGTTGCTTCTTATTTTCTGTTTTCAATTGAATCGTACTTTCTATTAACGATAGAAGCTACTACTAAAAAGAGGAATTTCAGTTCCGCTACCGTAACGTTTGCTTTTGTTAATATTTTTCGCCAAATTGTCAATTCAATTGATTGTTTTGTTGAAAGAGTGAATTGTATTTGACTTGATCACTTTACCAGCTGTTCAAATAAGTCGAATAATTGTCAAGGGGAATTATGATCAAACAGTACGAGTATCTATGATAACTCTATTTTACGCGCGCCTTCGTACACATCGTGCATGTTGTCTGTTTGGATAACGCACACAATGTGTGCCACACATAGCAAGTTGTGATGTACATTCGATTCGATGTTCATATTTGTGCGCTATGTGAATCCCCCGAATGTTCAATTAACTAGAGAAAATGTAATTTGTAATTAACATTGACAACAACAACATCACCTAAACATCTTTTCATCATCAATTTGTTTGCTGTTCTAGTAGTATTAGCTTGTGTCAATACTAATGAAGTTGCCATTTTCTGAGTATATGACGTATCCTACCAATTATACATTGTACATATTACATGAATATGCACTCTTTTCGGTTGAAACCGTGCTTTATTTGAAACAGTGCTTAAACCAGAACGCACACACACACACACACATTTGTGCTTGTTGACTCGATTGTGCTAGAGTAGCTTTAATTTTCATGTTGCTCATTAAGTGAGTTTTACAGTTTCAGTTTGTAATGCATTTTGACATTGAACATTTGTGTTTGTGTTTGTGACTTGTCAACTAATTGGTAATCTGAAACTCTTTGATTTCATTTCGTTTTCGGCGTATTCAAATTTTTTACTAATCTTCCTGTATTTTGTCACTCACTCTATTTCTATTTCATTCACTTCTAGATTCAAACGCACAAATCGATCTGCCTCGAATCATTACCATCAACCCACCTTTATCATCATCATCATAAGTTTGAACTTGTACGCTCCATTCTATCTTCTTTTACTTCGTTTTACTATTTTGAGAGGGGGAACACCAAAAATCAATTACCCATTACACTATACTACACTCGTTGTGGTTGATTTAGCATAATAATACGTACCAATCGAAAAGTAGGTAAGCAGAAAAAAGTTTCCTTCTTAATTATCGTGCATTTCGAATGGTTTTACGTATTGAAATTTGTTGGTCTTACCATTTCCACGTTTAACGTTTCCATTCCATTTCCTTTCAGGAATTAATGGTCCAATAATCAAGAGAACCCACATTTTGCAAATTGAATCAACCAAAGTACAACTGCAAACTGCAGACCGTAAATCCCAAAATGGACTCAAATCTGAGTCGACTCTACTACATGTTGGGCAACTGTGATGAAGAGGACGACGATGAGGAGAGACAGGTGCTGGACGTTCCATTGGCTGATCCGACAATTTCGTCTCAATTAAGTTCCAAGAACAACAAACGATCAAAAGCATCAAAACGATCAAGTTTGACTAATGCAGAATCGGACACTTTACTACGAAATGGAAATCATCATCATTCATCGAGCAGTAGCAGTATTCAACCATCGCAGATAGTAGTGGTTGAGTTGCCACCACCGAAACCACCGAAACCATTCTCGCTAGCAACAACAAACAACAACAACAACAACAACCAGACAAATGGCGATCTACTTCACCATCAGAAACAGGTTCACCAAATTATCCATGAAATTGCTAACGAACAACAATCGAGTCCCACTGCGGCTACACTCGATATCAGTTCGAGCACCACTGTCATCAATCCTCAGGTATTTCAGCTATTTTAAAAGTAATTTACCAGTAAATTAAAAATTCCCTTAAACAGGTAAACCATCACCATCATGATAGTTCATCCTCCTCCTCATCGAACCTAAACTCAAACTCTAAAATGGTCAACTATCGTCGAACATCGAAACCAAGTATTATTCCAGAATCTTCTTCCCACAACCCAAATTCCCTGAATCCGCTATCGAAGCAACCATCAGTGGAACTTCACTTCAATCCACTGTACACCATCAGTGATGGTGGTTCCGGTGATGGTTCCGTTCGTTATCAACCCCAACCCAACCAAACCCAACAACAACCCAACCAGTCATCATCCTCATCATCATCTCATTCTCGTCTTCCATACCCCTCAATCAATTCGCCCACCTCTCTCCTACCTATGATTGGTTTCAACTTTCCAAACAATAGTAGTAGCAATAACAACCCAAACCACACTCAACTGCTCATGTTTGGTGGTCAGCCATCGCCACCCAAAGACCGTTACGGTCTCATCTATGCCTCCCTACTACTCGCGGGCCTTGGTTTCCTTTTACCGTACAACAGTTTTGTGATGGCATCCGATTACTTCATTCAGCGCTTTCCCTCGAGTACGATCGTCTTCGACATGTCCACCACCTACATTGTGATGGCATTCTGCACTGTGATTTGTTCTAACTTGGTGGTGGACTTTGTGCCACTCTTCTGGCGACTCAATTTGGGCTACTTGCTCAGTTTGGCTATTATGCTCATTGTGGCTGTGTATGAAATTTGGGCTAAATTGGGCGGTTACATGTCCAATTTAGTGTTGATTGGTGTGGCTGCTATTGGTTGTACGATTCAACAGTCGACTTTCTATGGTTACACTTCGATGTTGCCCAAAAAGTAAGTGAAATTTGATTTGTTTTGAGATAATTGGTTTGATTTAGTCTTTGTCAATTGTCTGGATTTACTATAAATCAATTGTCTGGATTTAGTCATAAACAATTAGCTGGGTTTACTGTAAGACAATTGTCTGGTTTTACTGTAAGACAATTAACTGGTTTTACTGTAAGACAATTGACTGGTTTTACTGTAAGACAATTGACTGGTTTTACTGTAAGACAATTGTCTGGATTTAGTCATAAACAATTAGCTGGATTTACTATAAGTCAATTGTCTGGATTTAGGCTTAGACAATTAGCTGGATTTACTATAAGTCAATTGTCTAGATTTAGTCATAAACAATTAGCTGGATTTACTATAAGTCAATTGTCTGAATTTAGGCTTAGACAATTGTCTGGATAAGTTTTGAAACAATTGACATGGATTATGGTTAAATCGTGGTTTTATTGATATTTCTTAACCATAAGATGGTTGTTACAAATTAAATAGTTGATTGATGGTTTTTGATGGATTGACAATTGAAACCGTTGTCACTTTGGTTGTAGCCAGGAATAGCCAGAACAAGTGTATTTTACTTGCCGTAGTGTCCATGTCCGTAACCATGACCTATTTTGTGAAAATGCAAAAATTAGTTACAGATATAACAAATCATAAAATGATCTTACCATGCTTCATATGTTGATAACGCTTGGAGTAGCCCACATGCTTGTGTCCACCGTAGCCGTGTCCATGTCCATAGCCATGTCCGTGACCACTCTTCCACACGTGCTTGATCTTCAATGGCTTCTTATGGTGATAGTTTGCCTCCGCTGGACTGCTATAGATCGACAAGATGGTGGCAATCAAGCCCATGATAACACTGAAAATGATTGTAAAGTTCATTTTGTTGAGTTGAGTTGAGTTTTGGGTTTTTGGGAATAAGATTTGAGATTAGACTGTTTGATTTGTTGTCCAACTGAATGTACAGTCAGTGATATTTATACTCATAGATTGAATGTCTCTCATTTTTGAAACAAACAAACAGAAAAGAATGTCTCTTCAATCGAGCTTAATAGATTTTGAATCATAATGCGCAATGTTTGATCGTGTATTACGACAAATTGAGACCTCGTGAGAAGACATGTCAATATCAATTCATTCACAGTGTGTTATGTCACTACAAATATGTGGTAATTGGCATGTGTTTGTCGAGCCGACAGGGCGACACCTATTAATGGATATCGTACAAGTTACGGCTTTCTCTCACTTTGAAGGACTTGCAGTTAGCTGTCGATTGAACACAATTTTAAAATGTTCTTGTTTGAACAGAAGCAAACTCTACACTTTCTACTCGATTTCGATTTCTTGTTTTTTGCTTGTTGTTCAATATCGGATATGAAAAGTGTTGAGGGTCACTGGAAATGATTTTCGAATTTGACATTGATTTTGCACTATTACGCGGGACAGATCAGATATGATTGCATAATAATAATCATGTGATAATAGTAGATTGTTGTATACTTAGTAACTTAGTAAGCTTGTCTAGACAATTTTCAATGACATTTAGTTTTTAAATTTTTGAAAATTGTGCCATTTTGATTCAAGGGAAATTTCGATTAATTTAATTTTGAAGTTGTTATCTAATAACTATGAATAACTTAGAATAGAATGTTTGAATTTGAAATGGTTCAAAAATGTGTAAAACAGTGCAGATTAGTGCAAAATGGTTCAAAATGGTGCAGATTAATGCAAAATGGTTCAAAATGGTGCAGATTAGTGCAAAATGGTTCAAAATGGTGCAGATTAGTGCAAAATGGTTCAAAATTGTGCAGATTGAAACAGATTAATTCAAAATAGGGCATAATGGTGCCAAATGGTGCAGATTAGTGCAAAATGGTTCAAAATTGTACAGATTAATGCAAAATGGCTCAAAATTGTGCAGATTAGTGCGAAATGGTTCAAAATGGGGGCAGATTAGTGCAAAATGGTTAAAAAATGGTGCAGATTAATGCAAAATGGTTCAAAATGGAGCAGATTAGTGCAAAGTGGTTAAAAATGGTGCAGATTAGTGCAAAATGGTTAAAATGGTTCAAAATTGTGCAGATTGAAACAGATTAATTCAAAATAGGGTAAAATGGTGCCAAATGGTAAAGAATTGTGCAAGATGATTTAAAATGGTACAATTTGGTGCAAAATCGTTAAAAATCTTGTAAAATCGTGTAGATTAGTGTAAAGTAGTGCAGATTAGTGCAAGATGGTGCATGATGGCGTAAATTGTGCAAAATTATTCATATTTGTTCATAATAGCGCCATTTTTAATTAAAAATAATTGACCAAATTCTATAAAATCAATTAATTTATACCCTAAATTACAATTTTCTTTCTTTCTCTAGATATACACAAGCCGTAATGATCGGCGAGTCAGCAGCGGGCATCTTCGTCTCCCTAAACCGAATAATCACCAAACTGCTCTACCCCCACGATGATCAATACAACACGGCGCTCTTCTTCGCCATCTCCATTCTAGTGATAGTTCTGTGTGCTTTAATTCACATTGTGATTCTGCCCCGGTGCAACTTTATTCGTTACTACATTCTACTGTGCAATAATGCTAATCAGGATCAACTGATAAGCAGCAACAATAACAACAATAATCCACAACAGTCAAGTGGACAGAGGAGACAGTCGAGAAGAAAGTCGCGATCTCAAGAAGAGCTACAGGGAATCAATGCTGCGAGAATGGTTCATCAGATCAATGAGAACTTGGGACTTGTGCAGATGTACAATCAGAGACAGCAACAGCAGCAGCAGAATGGACCAAATTATATTTCTGGTATTTATTTGAGGAATTTGAGGATTCAAAGCTAATCTTTCATTTTTTAGTAAACCAAAACATCTCGGGTCGACCTTCGATCTACTCAACAGGATCTCAACTCTATCTCGATGGGCTGATCGATTCAAATCCTTTAGGAAACATTAATCTTAACAATAACAATAGCAACCGAAGTGTCCAGAATATGTTGAGGACGGACTCGATGGAGTGTGTCCTACCGTTTGGTATCGATGATGAAGAGCTTGCAGATGTGGAACAGGAATTGCATGTAGAACGACAGAATTCTAGGTTAAGCGATGGATCGATGCTGCATCAGGTTCCCCTGAACCATCAGGATTCGGGTGTGGATGGTTCATTGGCTGGGGACTTTAAAACGAAACGAGCTACCTCAAAGTTGGTGATTCTGTTGGCTTGGTTCGAGAATTTTACTGGTTGCTTCAGGACGACGGGAATTTACTTTAGAAGGATGAGAGCTTGGTGAGATATTTTTTTTACCAGAATTTCAAATTTTTTTTATCTTTTTTCTAAATTCCAGTGACCTCTCCCCTCTGTCCTCATTCTACCAGTCGTTACGTAAGAAATTCCTCATTCGTCAAGCAATAATAATCCGCATATGGCCTCACATCCTGACCATAATCCTCGTATACTTTGTCACCCTGATCATGTTTCCTGGAATTGAGTCCGAAATTTGGTCATGCACATTCCACGAATGGATGCCTATCATACTGTTTGCTTGCTTCAATTTGACTGACTTTATTGGAAAGCTATTGGCTACGTGCTTTTATCGAATTACGGGTTGTCAGTTGTTGGGTGTGGCACTGTTGAGGTTGCTGTTGATTCCTGCTACGGCACTTTGTGTTACGCCTAGATTGGATCCGTACTTGACTAATCCGTTGTGGCCGATTATGTTTACGATTGTGATGGGTAAGTCCACGATTCTTTGGATAACGATTCTTTGGATAACTGATACTCAAATTATATCATTTCAGGCCTTACCAACGGAATCTTCGGATCGCTGCCCATGATACTCGCCCCGAACAAAGTACACGAGAACATGCGTGAAATTACCGGCAACTTGATGACCTTTTCCTACATCATTGGTCTCACCTCGGGTGCCTTTGCATCCTATTCCCTGCACGAATGGATCAACGATCACTCGCCTCGTCACCACTTTACGAATGACTCCCTCTGGGAAGCGTACGCGTACAATTGCACCGAATCCGAGGGTCTGTGGGACAGTTTCAATCCGGAAGATGAGGAGTTTTTACATCATCTCAATTCTCACATTTATCCAACTTCCAGTGGGACAACGAATTCTACTTTTGTGAACACTACAGCACTGTTGCAGAATGTCGCGCCGGAATTACTGCAAAATTCTTCAGTTTTCTCGAGTTCGTTTTATCATTTCAAGTAGAGAAGAAGAGTCAAACTCGTCATTTTCCAAATTAGCATAATTTTAATTTTACGAATTATCTAGTCAAAGTTACATTCATAGTATTATAATTATCAGATCAGACAAACAAATGTGAACATTTTTGTAATCGAATTCAAGTGTTGGTGTTTTTCCTGTTGAGATATTTTGAAAACAGAATATTTTACATACAATTGTTATGTCTTGAACATGTGAACAAGTATTTTCATAAGTTTGCAATAACATTAATATTATTAAAATTATAATTTTAAATTGATTTAAGTGATTTCACTTCTTTTAATTTAAATGTAGTTTGTTTGCTTTTAATATCAATATTTTGGCGCTAAATATTCAAATGTTACGTCTTCTACGAACGGTGGACCACCGCCGCGCAGGTTTATTTTATTCTGCACTGCAGTCTGCAGCGGCTGCAGCAAAAGCATGTTTGTCAGTTGATTGAGTAGTGTTGACAGTCGTGGCCGGTCTGCAAACAGATCTGTTTTACTTTCACAAATCAAAATTTCTCCTGAATTTATCTCAACTCTTGGGTCCTCGAAATGTCCGGAACAACCATCTCCGCATTGCCCGATCTACCACTGCGTAACATCTTCAATCGTCTCTCCCTGACCGATCAAATCCACGGTGTTAGACTTGTGTGTGTAGGTTGGCGTGTCTTAATACAGACCGAGTTGGATCGACGTCGTACGCTGGTGCTCACTCACGATGACGAAAATCAAAATGAATCGTTGAATGCACTTCGAGAAGATAAGTTACATTGTCATGACATGCTTCAACATGTTAGAAAGGCTGATGGATCTCAGATGGTTCGACTGCCAACACTGGAACAGGTCAAGTTCAATTTTTTCCCACTTCGATTAGCTGTACGAAAAGCTGCACTGATGAGCGCTCTTCCTGGAATTACACATTTGACCGTATCGTACAAGAACATTTCACCTGAATTACTAAGAAAAATTATTCGTATGCTTTACCACTGGTGGGACACTTTGGTCTCGTTGACGCTCAATCTCGAAAAAACGGTTAATTTTAATCAAACCAACGATGTGACTATGTTGAGCATGTTTAAAGCGATCGATCAGCTTCAGTCACTGCGACATCTCAAATTCAATCTAACCAGAGGTGAGTGCATCTAAGGTTGGGTTAGCTTTGCATTGATTTCATATTTTATTTACAGCTGACTGCCGTGACGATTTTGTTACTTATTTTCCTGAACCAAAACTCAAAATTGTGTCTCGTCTGTCCACATTGTGCGTGAAAGGTGGCATCAATCCGGAATGGTTTTTCAGTGCACTAAATGACGATGGCAATAGAAATGAAAATCTACTCGAAATTTGCTATCATTTCGATATTCTGGCTTGTGGTCATGATGTGTTGGAAGAGGATTTGAAACATCCAAGAGTGGTCAACTGTTTCACCGCTCTCTACACTAGTGAATTGCAGTGCTCCATATGGAATGAACAGAGCAGTGAAAGGATGCAACGACTCTGTACCCAATTTGGAACGCTCACCACACTAACACTCCCCATAGAACCATCGGCTCTGTTTGGATTGGCAGCACATTTGGCTCGTCTGCAACATTTGGTCACTTTACAGTTGAACATTTCTAGATATGAAGATGAGTGGAATCGGGCTAGACCGGGGGCTCGATGATGGGTGGCCTATTTTGAATTTTCAAAACCCAACTCAACTCAATCAAGTTGGCTCTGTCCGATTTCTTGATCTGTTTTTTAAACACTATATCTCACGAAAACATTGCAGCACTTCAATTTCCGGTCATTTTTCCCAACACCCAGGTGGTTCGTTTGCTTCACCACAGTCGCCGCTGTTCTATTTGTCAATATGATTACATGCCTAGAGATGCACCGAACAGCGAAATGCAAAATAAGATCTCCGAATGTATGCGTTTGGCGAGAGAATCGTTTAAAAATTGTGCTTACTTACATACGATCGAGTACAACCAGGATCCATCTTGTTTTCCATCTCCATCAATGCGGCTCATTTCGCCACCAGAATGGTAAATCCATTTGTGTGGTATTTGGTTTGAATTTGTCTTTGTATGAAATTTTTTAAAATAAACATATAACATGAATGTACACACATGTGCACACTGTACAATGTACATACAACAAATGTTCATAATTCACTAGGAGACATATAGACGTATTCAGAAAGGTATTCAAGTTGGGCAATACTGCCCATCTGAAAATCTTACAATGCATCCTCCATTGATGCGAATGAATTTCACGACATGCACAAAGGTTCGTGCAGACCGCTTTATGTGCAATGCACATTGTGCATATGCCACTGAAACGTCCAACAAACAGCTTGTTTCTTCTATTCTATTCTAACCGCTGATGGTTTGTTTTGTTCTGCACTGTTGCGTTTGTCAGTTGAGTAGTGTTGACTGTCGTTGTCGGCCTGTTTTACTTTCTCAAATCAAAATTTCTCCTGAATTTATCTCAACTCTTGGGTCCTCGAAATGTCCGGTACAACCATCTCCGCATTGCCCGATCTACCACTGCGTAACATCTTCAATCGTCTCTCCCTAACCGATCAAATCCACGGTGTTAGACTTGTGTGTGTCGGTTGGCGTGTCTTAATACAGACCGAGTTGGATCGACGTCGTTCGCTGGTGCTCACTCACGATGACGATCAAAATGAATCGTTGAATGCATTTCGAGAAGATAAGTTACATTGTCATGACATGCTTCAACATGTTCGAAAGGATGATGGCTCGCCAATGGTTCGACTGCCAACACTGCAACAGGTCAAGTGCAATTTTTTCCTACTTCGATTAGCTGTACGAAAAGCTGCACTGATGAGCGCTCTTCCTGGAATCACACATTTGACCGTGTCGTACAAGAACATTTCACCTGAATTACTAAGAAAAATTATTCGTATGCTTTACCACTGGTCGGACACTTTGGTCTCGGTGACACTGAATCTTGAAAAAATACTTAATTTTAGACAACGCAACGATGCGACACTTCTCAGTATGTTTCAAGCGATCGATCAACTCAAGTCACTGCGACATCTCAAATTCAATCTAACCAGAGGTGAGTGGTAAAATTGATCGCGTTTTTAATGTTAATTTTATCGTATTTTATTATCTACAGCTGATTTCCTAGACCATTTTGTTTATTACATGCCTTATCCCAAACTCGAGTTAGTGTCTCGTCTGTCCACAATGTGCATCACAAATGGCATCAATCCAGAATGGTTATTCCATGCACTGGAATTTGTTGGCACTAAAAATGTCAATCTACGGCAAATTTGTTGTCATTTTGATTTTAGTTCGTGTGGTGATTTGTTCGCGTATGATTTAGAGCCACGATTAGACAACTGTTTCACCAGTCTCTACATCGGTGAGTTGCAATTGGGCATATGGAATGAACGGGAAAGTAAACGAATGCAACGATTTTGCACTCGATTTAGCTCGCTTACCACACTGGCACTCGACATTGAACCATCGGCTCTGTTCGGATTGGCACAACATTTGAGTCGCCTGCAACATTTGGTCACTTTAAAGCTCAATATTAGCAAGTGTCCAGATGAAGATTTTAGAAATAATAGACCGGGATTCGTTCATGGTTGGCCTATTTTAGAAGAAAGTGAACCTCCACAATTTCAGGTTCCCTCTGTTCGATTGCTTGACCTCTATTTAGTCACTGAATCTCATGAAAACATAGCCGCACTTCATATTCCGGTCATTTTCCCCAACATTCAGATGATTCGTTTGCTTCACTACAGTTCGAAATGCTCAACTTGTGAATACAGCTGTTGGCCTCTTGATGCACTGGATAATGAAATTAAAAATAAGATTACCGAATGTATGCGTCTGGCCAGAGAGTCGTTTCAAAGTTGTGTCCACTTGCATACAATCGAGTACAACCAGAATCCATCTTGCTATCCAGATCCATCAATGCGGCTCATTTCTCCACCAGAATGGTAAAGATGCGTTTGATATGTTTGATTTGTGTTTGTCATTATGCGAACAATTTTGAAAGTTTTTTATTAACAAAAATTAACTTTAATCTTAATTGTCTACAAGATGATCAATAAACAATATATTGTGTATTTTGATTCAATAAAACAACAACTTCACATTGTTGAAGTGCCTATTGACAGTGTTTTCTATTGTTAAAGTTTATCATAATGTTGATAAAATAATGAAGTCAACAAATTCAAATGCATATTTTGCCGGACTTTTGGATCATATCTAGCCATCGGGTGAAATTGAAAAATTTAATTTCACTCAATCTATTTGCGCCAAAATGTCTCTCAAAACTTGTTCTCATTTTGGCTTTAACCTTTGGCTCGTACAAAGTGATCGAACATGAAATGTGGATCACACTGACTGATGGAAATTTATCTGCCAAAAATTCATAATGAAGTGCTTTAAAGCCTTTGAGCAGGACAGTTTGACTGTCCACAAGATGGAGTGTGCTGATGGAGTGCAGCTTTGGAATAGTGCACAGCTGCTGTCCGGTGAAACCGTTTACATCGGACCAAACTAGACGAGCGGACAACTTGAGATGCACAAGTTTGGGCAGTTTAACAGCGGCAAGCGCGCTCAAATCACTCAGAATTGTCTCATTTGTATCCTCTATAGAATTTTGACAGGACGAAATGTCCAAGCAGACCAAATTGGTGAAATACGAACAAAACCGTACAGTGTACTGCTTTCTCCAGTTTCTCCGCCAGTTGAATGAAAGCTCAGTGACATTTTGAAACATTTCGCAATTCAACTCTTTCAAAGGATCACTTCCTCTCAGACATTTGACCGCAGTAAGTTGAGATTTTTGAATTGGCCTAAAGCCGCCACCATTACTCCAACTGTATGCCTCGAGTTGGGCGTGCAGGGCAGGACACTGATCCAGATCGAAGTAATCATAATTTTCATTAAAATTGAACAAATGAAGACGTTTTAAGTTGGAACATGCGTTCAGTGCCCCATAGATAGACTTTTGATGTTCACTTTGGGCTTTAACTGGTGCTCTTACTTGTTTTTGCTTACTCTGACCAGCTCGTAAATACTTTGGCTGGCCAAAAATCGTCAAGGACTGTAACGAATGGCGCCACTCTCGAAGCAAATACGCATGATCCATGTTGAAGTGTGGCCCACACTGCCGACCATGCTCAAACTCAAATGAGAGCACCAGATTGTGAACATTTGGAAAGAGCTCTGCCAAAAAGCGTCCTCCGTAAGACATTTTTCCGTTGCGCAATTGACGAAAATGTGCCGCGGAGGAATTAGTTCCTGATTTTGTTATAATCGGTTTAAGTGCCAGGGTATTGAAGCGGCTGAATGCAAACTCGGGATTGTCCTGTAGATTTGCATGGTACAGTGTCTTGAAGTACTTCCGACAATCGGGCACTGGGAAAAAGTTGTGAAACAGCCGAAGGGTGTGAAGACCTTTGCCAAATTTGTGCACCGCAACGAGCCACTGCTGGCACACTAGAGACGAGAAACTGAAAAATTTTCGTGACCCTGGCCCGGCCCGGGACCCGGCCCGGAATTTGACCCGGCCGGGTTGGCCCGGGGTTTTTAACCGGGCCAGCCCGGAATTTTGGTTGATTTCCCAGATTTCGGGTCTTTTCACAGATTTGGGTGGCTGGTTCATATCCCACAATGGGTTGCTAGTTCTTATCCACCAATTGGGTTGTTGGTTCATATCCACCAATTGGGTTGCTGGTTCATATCCACCAATTGGGTTGTTGGTTCATATCCACCAATTGGGTTGCTGGTTCATATCCCACAATGGGGTTGCTGGTTCATATCCCACAATGGGGTTGCTGGTTCTTATCCATAAATTGGTTGGTTGATTTAAATCCCATAATTGGATAATCGAGTCTTATCCCACTATTGGAAAATGGTTCTTATCTCACAATTGGTTTCCTGGTTTTTATCATAAAATAGGGGTGCAGGGAACGTTCATTAGGAACATTTGTGAAACCCAATAGGAGGTTCTATCTACCCATATATTTTTGGAATCAGATCCATAAACCCAATTGTGGGTTTTGAAAAAGCCACTCAAATCTGTGAAAAGACCCGAAACCTGGGGGATAGAATCCAAACAGATTATTTAGATACTATCCGAACCACCAACTTGGGAATAGATTCTTAACAGATCATTTGGGAGACCATCCGAACCACCAACTGGAGGATAGAACCCAAACAGTACTTTTGGGAATCTCCCTGTACCACATATTTGAGGGTAGAACCCAAAAAACCATTTGGGAATCTCTTCCCATATCATACAAGCGTCACTTAGGGCCCTAGGATCCCATTGGATTTTAATATGGTCATCACCATTGAGTTTCCCGTCTTTGCATTTGTCTAAAAGGAACGAATCCAGGCAATCTGCCATTATTTCATACTTCCACCTACACCAGCACCACTTAGGGTTCTAGGGTCTTATTGGAATTTAAAATGGTCTTCACCATTGGATTCCTGGTCCTACTATTAGTCAGTAAGGTTTATTTCATGAATATATTCCTTTTAGTTTGACTTCAGTGTGATTGAATGTTAATGGAAAATATTAATGGAAAATGGAAAATTTCCACGTTTTCCATTTTCCAAACTTTGAAAAAATATTTTTAATTTTCCATTGCAATGCCTAAATGCAAATTGCTAAATATTAGCATTAGTTTATAAACAAATTTTACAAAAAAATTTGACCCGGCCGGGCAGAATTCCGGGCTGACCCGAATTGACCCGGACCCGGGCCGGGTCACCCAGGGCTGCACTTTCTCATCTCTATGGCACACCTCACGACAGGCGAGCACTTCTCGAAGGGAAATGTAATTGAGTATCAGCAGGAGACAGTCCGCGGGAAGTTGCAGGATGTTCGTGTTCGTGAAAGTATCATAATCAACAGTTCGTGTTTTGACCATTGTGAGAATTTAAATTTTAAGTTACACACAATGGCAATTGCAAAAACTCCACATATAATTTTTGATATCCTAGTTTGTTTTTGAAAGTTCAAACTTGAGAATCTCTAGAAAACGAAAACAAAAGTACAATAATCATTTATAATTTATTTTGCAGTGAAAAATCGATTCAAACCTGCCAACTTGATGTTAGATGCACATTTGAGCATTAAAGTGAGCAGTAGTAGCAGCCTAAAACCAAAACATATGTGTAATATTACTGAACTGAACTTTGCTGTGGCGATAAATGTTAGATAACACAGCAGCATATGCGACATCTGTGCATGCATGCAGTTGCGCATTACCAGAGTGGGGGCTGCAGTTTCAGCGCCAATGCAACTATAGAGATAATAACGCAGTAACTTCATTTGTGAATTGGTTTATTTTGGGTACTACAGCTCAAGGGAGCTTAATGCTGGATGAGGATACTATATGCGTTATACCGTATACGTTATATATAAGTTGAATGTACATGTGTACATAACAAAAGTTCATAGTTTAATAGGAGATATATAGACGTATTCAGAAAGTTATTCATGTTGGGCTGTACTGCCCATCTCACTCAAAACATTACAATGCACCCTCCACTGAAGCGAACACATTTCACGACATGAACGAAGGTTCGTGCTGACCACATTTTGTGCATGCCACTGAAACGTCTAACAATCTATTGTATCTTCTTCTATTCTATTCTAACCGTCAGTGGTTTGTTTTGTTCAGCACTGTAGTCAGTTGAGTAGTGTTGCCTGTCGTTGTCTGTCTCTAGGTAGATCTGTTTTACTTTCCCAAATCACAATTTCTCCTGAATTTATCTCAACTCTCATTATCACGAAATGTCTACTACAACCATCTCCGCATTGCCCGATCTACCTCTCCAAAACATCTTCAAGCGTATCCCCCTGAAAGATCAAATCCACGGTGTGCGACTTGTGTGTGTCGGTTGGCGTGCCTTGCTACAGACCGAGCTGGATCGACGCCGTACCCTGGTGCTAACTCAAGATGGTGATCATTTGGTTTATTCACTTCGACAAGATGAGTTACATTTTCATGATATGCTTCAACATGTACGACAGGATGATGGATCTCCGATGGTTAGACTGCCAACACTGGAACAGGTTAAATACGATTTATTCCCACTCCGAATCGCGGTACCTGAACCGGCACTGATGAGCGCTCTACCTGGAATTGCACATTTGACTGTGTCTTATTGGAAAATTTCGCCTTGGTTTCTAAGAACAATCATTCGTATGCTTTACCACTGGTCTGAAACACTGGTCTCGTTGACGCTCAATTTTAAAGAAATAATTTTCTTCAACCAAACCAATGATGAAACACTTTTGAGCATGTTTGAAGCGATCGATCAGCTTCAGTCACTGAGACATCTCAAATTCAATCTAACCAGAGGTGAGAGAAACAAAGGTGTTGGTGTTTTTATTTTGCTAATAATTTTGTTGTTTTTTGTCTTAGAGTCTTTAGATCACAAATGTTATATGTCTTATCCCAAACTCGAGATTGTGTCTCGTCTGTCCACATTGTGCGTTCAAAATGGCATCCATCCAGAAGGGCTTTTCAATGCATTGGCACAGTATGGCAGTACAAATGTCAATCTACGTCAAGTTTGTTATCATGGTGATTTGGTTGATTATGATGTATTAAAGTTTGGCTTGAAGTATCCACGACTGGCCAACTGCTTTACCGATCTCTTCACTTGGGAATGGAAATGGCCCATTTGGAATGAACAAAGTAGCGAAAGAATGCAACGATTTTGCACTTACTACAGCTACCTTACCACACTAGAACTCGATATTGAGCCATCAGCTCTGTTCGGGATGGCACAACATTTGGCTCGCCTACGACATTTGACAACTTTAAAGTTGAACATTTACGAGTGTGAAAATGAAGATGAAGAAAACAATAGACCGGGATTCGTTGATGGGTGGCCTATTTTAAATGAGATACAACCTCCACGCTCTCAAGTTGCCTCTGTTCGATTGCTTTGCCTCTCTTTAGACACTTTATCACATGAAAACATTGCCGCTCTTCAGTTTCCGGTCATCTTTCCCAACATTCAAGTCATTCGTTTGCTTCACTACAGTTCGACATGTTCTACTTGTCGTTACAGCTGTTGGCCTCTTGATTACACATCGGACAATGAAATGAAAAATAAAATTACCGAATGTATGCGTCTGGCTAGGGAGTCATTTCGAAGATGTGTCCACTTGCACACAATCGAGTACAACCAGGATCCATATTGCGATCCAGATCCATTGATGCGGTTGGTTTCTCCACCAGAATGGTAAATGCATATTTATATTGTATAGTATTTGAATGCAAAGTGAGATGTGTGATTTGATTTGTTTGTGATCTTGTTAACCGAGTCAAGATGATCAAGACAAGTTTAGATTCTGAAAAACTGTGTTCACTTGCAGTGCAGTATCCAGTACTGTTTCAATTTATTACGTGAAGAAGATTTTATCTCTATTTCTCCTCAACAGTTGTAGACTTTAAGATGAACACAACATTTTATTTAATACAAATTTACGAATCTTTGAATATAAACAATCATGAATAATTACTGCTGTTTGCTTTCTTATTTCCAATTTCATTTTTGGATTTGAATAATCCTTTGGCTCCATCTGGACAAATGACTTTCATGGCACAAAATCGTCTGTGCATCAGCTCCAGTTGTTCTTTGCTTCTCAAATCGTCAACATTTGCATAATCATTAGCAAATGAATGCAAAGTGAGATGGGTGATTTGACTTGCTAGTGCACTGTCGACATTGTCAAGATGGTCAAGGCAAGTTTTGAGCTGATCATTATAAAATCCAAGCCTAGTTATATTGGTTGATCTTTTAGACAATTGCTTGATTAAATTAATAAAACCATGACCACAGAAGCCGCCAAAATAAAGTTCTTTCAGATGGGGAGGGGCTGGGAAATGTGAAATGTGTTCGGAATTAATTCTGTCAAATTGACAGTCAATTGAATTTGAGTGGCATTGAAATAGAGCGGGCATAGGTCGGCTCTTTGTCTAAAATTTTGACAATTTAAATGTGCATCATCAAACTCTACAATTTCACTTTCTGCTAAATCGTTTCTCAGTTCTGTTGGCTGTTGAGCGCACAGACGAATACAGTTGTTCAACAATTTTGTGTGTGTGGAATTGTTGAATGATTGGCGAATTAAAATACGCACTTTTTGGTTGTAATCTTCATTTTTGATTTCATAAAACCGACTCGATACAGCAAAAAGATGAGCACGATCTTTTGCGTTGAGATGTTTTATTATTGCGAGTAGCAGCTCAGGAGGCAGAGATTCAAATTGGGAAGACATGATGTAGGTTTTTTTTCGTGAAAATTTGGTCGATACTGGTTAGTCACGGAAAGACGGGCAACTCAGGAGACTCTACTGGTCAGAGGTAAATCGCTATATGATATATGCGGTATACGGTATACGTATATCGTATAGTATACGCCGTAACATGAATGTTCATGTTTACTTAACAAATGTTTATGGCTCACTAGGAGATATATAGACGTATTCAGAAAGTTATTCAAGTTGGGCAGTACTGCCCATCTCACTCAAAATCTTGCAATGCACCCTCCATTGAACGAATGGATTTCACGACATGCACGAAGGTTCGTGCTGACCACATTTGCTGCATGCCACTGAAATGTTCTCCTGTCAAAGCTATTATTTGTTCCGCCTTCTACTGGAGGATGTTTGTTTTGACTCAGCTCACAGTGACAGGCTGTGACTGCCAGTCTGTGATTATTCACTGACAGCCTCACACACTGTACTGTACACAGTGAGACTGCATCCCTTTTTCCTGTAGCAAAAACTGTCAAAAGCCACGTCTAAAGTTTATCTGAATTCAATCTCATTTCAAAATGTCCGAAACACATATTTCCGCACTTCCCGATATACCTATCTTGAGAATCTTTAGGCATCTCCCACTGAGCGATCTACTCAACAGCATTGGACTGGTGTGTCCTGGTTGGCGAGCCTTACTCCCGAAGGAGTTGATTCATCGTCGTTCGTTGGTGCTCTCTCGGGATAATCATCGATCTTTATGTTCACTTCCAGAATATTGTCTTCAATATGAATTTCCCATGCTGGCAGACATTAAAAAAGACGATGGATCACTGGTGGTTCCAGTTCAAAGGCCCAATATAGAGAAGCTTAAATTTGATTATGTTAATCTAAAAAAAGTAGAACCTTCCACTTTGGTGAACGCACTGCCTCGAATAACACATCTAACCATTGTGTCCAGACGTGTAACCCGTGAAACGGTGGAAAAGCTCATTGATTTGCTCTATTCTAATTGGCGTGAAACATTGATTTCGCTTACCATTGATTTTCATATAATATTCTGGGGATGCTATCAGGAGAATGATGTACTGCTTGGTTTGTTGATGGCAATCAATCAACTCGGCTCATTACAACATCTCAGACTACGTTTAACTGAATGTGAGTACTATACACAAAATAGTAGAAGGATCGTGTTAATATTAATCCATTTGTGTCATTGATTTAGTCACTATAGGTGACGTAACATGTGGTTCAAACTTTAAAGCATTTTCATTGCTCGACAATTTTGAACTGACAATTCTGCCTCGCCTCAAAACATTGTGCATTCAAACGGACATTGACGAGCCATCTTGGCTTTTCAACTCATTGCAATTTGTCCCTAATGATGCTCAACCAAAGATTTGTTTTCACGACTGTGTGGATATTAGAAAATTTGTTCGACTTCAGCGGAGTTCGGCTCACCAACAGGCCCAACAGTTTGTCAATCTTTCGACAAATGCTGTAGGCCGGGGTAGAATGATGCGAGAAATTTGTGCTGGATATAGTTCGCTCACCACTCTATCACTCACCATTGAGGCGTTTGAGATGATCCGATTGCCGCGAGATTTGCATCGTTTACTGAACTTGGTTGCCTTAAAATTGACTCTAACCCAATCGGATGCAAATCCAAATGATCATGTAGTAGATAGACCGATCAATGCAGCTGCTCAACTGCATCAAGGATGGCCAATTTTGTTGGAAAATCCGGCTCCTCTTGAGGAAAACGATCAAGTGCCCTCAGTTCGGTTGCTCCACCTTGATCTAGCGCCTGTATCCCATGAGAATCTTGCAGCACTACGCATTCCAGAAGTATTTCCAAATGTTCAAGCGATTAACCTAGATCTAAGTAGCCTCAGGTGTCATTTATGTAAATATGATTACAACATTCAATTTTCACTTCAATTAGATGATAAGGAGAAAGATAAGGTCGACAAATGTTTGCGCATGTCAAGACAGACGTTGAAAGACTGTGGCCACTTGCGTACGGTCCAATACTGTCCTCTTCAATTTTGCCAAGAAGATCCAATCTCTGTTTCGCCTCAACAGCTGTAGAATTATGCTTTCATGATTAGATATTCAGAAAGTTATTCAAAATGGACCATACTTTCAATACCTTCATTATATGGGAAATTTATGAATTGTAAATCAATTTTAACTTGTCTAATGAGTGAATAAATCTGATCTGACAAATATGAACGATGTTCATTGAACAGTTTAATTATCAAATTCAAGTGTTTTTGTTCTTGCTGAATACAGAATTTTAAACAATTGTTATGTCTTAAATGGTGTTTAAAAAGTGTCAAAATCGTTATTTTACTGATTCAAGTTACATTTCTCTTCATTTACTTGGAATAGTCCTTTTGCTTCAGTTGGATACACGACTTTTAACCCACAAAATTGTTTTTTCAACAATTCCAGCTGCTGCTGTTGTTGTTGCGAGTCAATGTTTGCCGCATAATCATTTGCAAAAGAATGCAAAGTAAGATGGGTGATTTGTTTTGTTTGTGAACTATTGACAAAGTCAAGATGCTCAAGACAAGACTCGAATCGATCATTGTAAAAACCCAGTCGACATATGCTTGTTGGTGATTCAAACAAATTTTGAATTGATGCATTAAAATTGCTGCCACGAAAGGCACGGAAATAAAGTTCTTTGAGATGATGAAGTGCATCCCACAATGAATAATTCTTGTCATTAAGATTTTGTAAGAAATGTCTATCTTGTTCACAGCTTGATGCACATCGACTGAACAGGGTCAAATGACACAGTTGGGTTTGTTTTTTCAACAAGTCCAAAGTATCAGGAATGAAAGTGTTGGAGAGATTTACTCCTTTATAGAAAATGATTTTCAACATTTGCAAATTAGGCAAAAGTTGAAGTAAATAACTGAGAAGATATTGATAATCATTCAACATTTCAATATTGACAATACAGGATTGTGCCAAAATCAATTGAGTGGCATTGAAATAGAGTGGCATCAGTTGGACATTTTCACTTAATGTTCCATCATTCAAATATACATCTTCAATCAATTTAATTTCTGCTTCTTCAAGATCGTTTCTCAGTTCTGTTGGTTGTTGGGCGCACAGACAAATACAATTGTTTAACAATTTTTTGTGCGTGCAGTTGCCGAATGAGTTACGAATTACGATACGCACTTTTTGGTTGTAATGTTCATTTTTGATTTCATAAAACCGACTCGATACCGCAAAAAGATGGGCACGATCTTTTGCATTGAGATGTTTGATTATTGTGAGTATTAGCTCAGGGGGCAGAGATTCTAATTGGGATGACATGTTTTAGGTTTTTTATGGTGAAATTTTGACCGATTCTGGTTAGTCACGGAAAGACAGTCAACTCAGGAGACTCTACTGGTCAGAGTTATATAACTCTCTATAAAGCATATGCGTTATATACGTTATATTAGGCGGGAGAACGGCACCTGAGGGTCCACCTCATATATGCAGTTGTCGCTGCTACCCCAGGCCTACGTAACTGAATTGTGAAGTGGACCCTCAGGTGCCGTTCTCCCGGCTACGTTATATATAACATGAATGTACATGTGTACAAAACAAATGTTCATACTTGTGATATATAGACGTATTCAGAAAGTTATTCAAGTTGGGCCATACTGCCCATCTCACTCAAAATCTAACAATGCACCCTCCACTGAAGCGAACACATTTCACGACATGAACAAAGGTTCGTGCTGACCACATTTTGTGCATGCCACTGATATGTTCTCCCCTGTCAAAGCTACTATTTGTTCCGCCTTCTGTCAAAGTTTGTTTTGATTCTGCTCAAACTGACAGCCAAAACACAATGAGACTGAAATTGAGAGAATTTTTTTTTTCATGACTCACAAACTGTCAAACGCGACCTCACCTGAATTCATCGCAATTTCGCCAAAATTCAAGCTCATCTGAAAATGTCTCAAACACATATTTCCTCTCTTGCCGACATAACTCTTTTGAGAATCTTTAGGCATATCCCACTGAGCGATCTACTCAACAGCACTGGACAGGTGTGTGCACGCTGGCAATTCTTAGCACCAACCGAGTTGAGTCATCGGAATTCTTTGGTGCTCGCTGGGGATAATCATGAATCATTAAGTTCAGCTCCAGAATATTGTCTTCAACATGATTTTCCTATGCTGAAAGATATTAAAAAGGACGATGGATCGCCGATGATTCAAATTGAAAAATATAATATGGAAAAACTTAAATTTGACTATGTTGATCTCGAAAATGTAGAGCATTCCACTGTGGGGACAGTACTGCGTCGAATAACTCATCTTACCGTAATGTTCAAACATGTATCTGTTGAAACGATTGAAAAAATCACTGATTTGTTGGATTCTTATTGGAGTGAAACGTTGATATTGCTGACAATTGATTTCGAAGGATTGTCTTCATTTGATATGTCCATGGATGAAAGTTGCGATTGTGAACTGTTTCAGTTGTTTATGGCAATCAATCAACTTGGTTCACTGGAACATCTCAAACTGCATTTAATTGGATGTAAGTACAAATAGTAGTAGCAAACTTAAGTTGATGACTCATTACTAATACCATTTGTTTAGTTTCTGATATCATTTCGCAGCCAACGGGAAGCGATTTTGAACTAACAATTGTGCCTCGCCTCAAAACACTGTGCATTCAAACGGACAACTATAATCCATCTTGGTTTTTCAACTCGTTGAAATTCGTCCCTAACAACGATGCTCGCCCAATGATTTGTTTTCACGACTGTGCGGATATTAGAAAATTTGTTGCACTTCAAAGTCGTTCTGCTCACCATCAACTGGCACATCACTTCACCAATCTTTCGACAAATGCTGTTGGCAGTGGAATGGTGCGAGAGATTTGTGCTGGATACAGCTCGCTCACCACACTATCACTCGAAATAGAACCATTTGAAATGGTCAGACTGCCGCGGCAATTGCGTCGTTTACAGTACTTGGTTACTTTAAAGTTGACTCTCTGCAATACCTTTGCTGAAAATCCAAATGAAAATGACAATAATGGTTTGATAGATAGGCAGATCAATGCAGCAGAACTGCATCAAGGGTGGCCAATTTTGGTGAAAAATCCAGCACCCCTCGAGGAAGACCATCAAGTGCACTCGGTTAGGCTGCTCCACCTTGAACTATGGACTGAATCGCATGAAAACATTGCAGCACTTCGCATTCCAGAAGTATTTCCCAATGTTCAGGCTATTAGCCTGTCTCAATGTAGCTTCAGGTGTCATATTTGTAAATATGATCCAAATGAAGATGATTTTGATGATTTTGAATTAATTGATGATGATGATGATGATGATAATGATGATGATGATGATGATGATGATGATGATAATGAAGTGATGAAGGGTAAAATGGATGATAAGATTGAGCAATGTACACGTTTGGCAAGACAGGCATTGAAAAGCTGTGTCCACTTGCATACGATCCAGTACTGTTCCAATGCATTTAGTGAAGCAGATTTAATCACTATTTCTCCTCAACAATTGTAGAGTTTAATATAAGCGCAAAATTGTTTAATGCAAATACGAATACGTTTGGTCGCGCATCATTTGGACCATAATTGATATCTGCTTTTGGCTGCATCTTTATATTCAAAGTAACATTTTCATACTATTTAATGTCTGTCCCATCTAAATCGTTTCTATGTTCCGTTGACTTTACCATGCACAAACGAACCCAATCGTCCAACAAACAGTTGCCGAATGAGTTACGAATTACAATAGTGGTCTCAGCTTAGCCAGCTTTTGGCATGGGCGTGTTCAGAAGACGGATTTTCCGTCAAAAAAAGCCTACAAAAACGCCACTGAAGAAAAGCTGGCTAACCTGAGACGTCTAACGATACGCACTTTTTGGTTGTTGTTATGAGTGACCCAACTGAGTGTAAATAGAATTACGTACCATGTGAATTAGCCCTAGACAGTCAAGCATGTAAATAGACTTTTCCTATGTCCTGTTCCTCTCACTTGTTGTCCTGTCTGCCTAGCGCACGGTCGCTAGCTCTAACGAATAAATCTGTTCTCATAATAGATTATGTGACTTATGTGAAATAAATATAAATTGATGATAACTTTTTTCAAACAATTAAATACTATGAATTTTTGTTTCTATTTTCTTCTTTATTTGTTTCCTGTGATTTGAATAGTTCTTTCGCTTCATTTGGATAGACGACTTTATTACGAACGATAAAATTTCTTTATTGTGGAAACACGTGCACTGCACGAAGATAGTGAGCAAAGGTAACAAAGTCCAGTCTCCTCACATATTTGGTAAATAAATAATTCAAATAGTGATAAGAAAAGTACAAACCCAAACAAATGCAAAACAGTAACAAAATGATCAGAATGAAGCAGACAAATTGAATAATAAACACAATTTCCAAAATGCTTAACACGAAATCAATCTCTAAACGCATGCGCATTACCAAATTTGGACTTAGGGCTAAGGTGTGCAAATTTGGAAAAATGTGCGCAATGCAACATATAACGGATCCCCTGAACAGATGAGTGAGCCGGTTACAAGTGCAGTTGTAGGGCAATGGAATTTGAATTTGGCTTTCAAATTTGGCGGAATTGATTTCAAGAGATTTGACGGATGGGAGACGGGGTAGGTTTGGGTGTAATTTGCGTAAACAAGTTGGAAAGATGAGCTCGTTTAAAAACAAACCCTGGGAAGTGGTGATTTTGAGGGTGTGGAGTTGCTTTAAAGAGCACAGCGCATGCGCAATTTTGGTAAATTCTATGGATTTAAAAAAGAATATGAGATTAACCTTCATTGAATCAGTTAACTTACTAATTACGAGTAATATTGGAAACTCTGTTGTGTTTAATTTAATGAGCACTTGAAGGTATGTAATGCTGGTGAAATTTTCACTAATCAACATCAAGTCCTCTAATCTTCTAAGACAGTTCACTTCAAAGAGCAATCTTTTCAAAATATGCTTTCTATCGAGATTTAGATTTTCAGGATCAAACAATTTTTCCTCATCGTCGTTTGGACTCAACATTAAACCAAGGCTCTCAATCTTACTATCCGGGCTCAAGCTTTGAGTGATCAATTGGTTTATTTTAGTGAAATTTTTAAATTTTCCAATTGAAAGTTGTGTCAACTTGTTGTTATCAGTCGAAAGACTTGATATCAAAGTTTTTACGTAAGTTTTGTTGTGGTTCGAAATTCCCAGATTGATTTTGAGCGATTCAAGATTGCGTTGACAGAGTATAACGTCGACTAGTTTTGAATTGTGGAATTTTTCATTGATAACCAAAGTTAAATTGGTCAAATTGTTAGTGTAAAAAAGTAAACTCGAAAGTTCTTCAACAAATGATTCGATGTAACTCTTTTGTACTGTAAGTTCAAGTCGAAATACCACTATACTGGTTATGTTGGGAAATATTCGTGATAAATTTTTAGAGTTTTGTGTAAACGATAAATTTGGAATATTTTGTCATTAAAAGAAAACGTCTCCGAAAAGGCGTGAAAAGAGTGTGGATTGGATTGAATTTAAGATCAAAAAATGAAATCACATTCGAACTCAAATCACATTTCCTGGATGGACTCGAATGCATCAGTTCGGGATAAGGTGCGAGAGTAAGTTTGGTTTGACGACTGCAGATGAGTCGTTTGAGTGTGTCGAATCGAGTACAGACACATGCGACGAGTAGAAGTTGGTTGAGTGGAAGGTGCGACAGAATGCAAATCAAACATAGCTCGGGCAAGTCCAACAGACATTTGCTGGGCTTGGGTTGGACATGCATTTGGATATTCATGCTTGGGTGGTGAATTTACTTACAAAAAAACTTGGAGTTCAAATAGTGTGCAATAGTTGGCAAGTGAGGACTTGTGAAAGTAAATGCGATTTGACCTTTTTGAGTTGCTGCTCAAAATACCGCAAAAGACGCTACACGATTATGCATTCAAAATAATCAAAGGTCAAATCACATGACAACCAAAGTCCGATCAAAGGACCAAAGAGAACACAAACACTCAATAAAAACTATTTTGACAGTAAAATACTGCACGGTTCAACTGTTGAATGCAAGCTATAGCTTTATAAGTTGCAGCGAATAGTGTTTTAATGGCTCAGCTCGAGGAAAACTAGAATGAACTGAAATGATAACTAAACATCATCAACATTGCAATGCATATGCAAACATTGACTTGGTATACTACCAAGTTGGTAGTCGTACAATTTGCTATCAGACACCAACACAAACTGGCTATGAACACAAACAACAAAACTAATTATCCTGGCAACCAAGCCACTTTGAACTTTACATCACAATGACAAGCTATTGCAGTTGCAATTTAAACAGGCAAAACAACTGATGCTCTATCTTTCTAATGAATTTACTAATCGATTCTGATTACACAGCCTAACCGAGATGTTTTCACAAAAATGACAATTAAAAATGTGATCTATTTTTTTGTCAAATGATACTTAACTTGCATTCATTCGGAGTGCTGCGGAACATTTTGATTAATGTTGATTTAGCTTTAACAAGATTAGATCAATCCAATATGGATGAAATCGTGTATTGAATAACGTTAACATCATCAGCTGTCACAGGTGACATAGTTCAAAAACAAATATATCAAATGCCATAATAAACATCAACAAATTTGCAAAACAGAGGTAAAAACATCAGAACGAAATAAAAAAGTAATACAAAAAGCACACATTTTGCATGGTGAACAATAAAGTAAATCTCTGAGCGCATGCGCATTTTCAAATTTTGACTAACAGTAAAAATGTGCAAATTTGGAAATATGTGTTGGAGGCCTACCGATACCAAACAGCCTCGTGAATGTGTAGAATTTATCTTTGGAGGCCTACCGAGAACCAAACAGCCTCGTGAATGTGTAGAATTTATCTTTGGAGGCCTACCGATACCAAACAGCCTCGTGAATGTGTAGAATTTATCTTTGGAGGCCTACCGATACCAAACAGCCTCGTGAATGTGTAGAATTTATCTTTGGAGGCCTACCGATACCAAACAGCCTCGTGAATGTGTAGAATTTATCTTTGGAGGCCTACCGATACCAAACAGCCTCGTATTGTATATACAACACATAGCGGATGCCCTGTATAATCGGGTTAATCGGTTACAGGTGCAATGGTAAGGCAGTGCAATCTGAATAATTTTGTGGTCTTCAAATTTGGCAGAATTGATTTCAAGTGATCGTACTGATGGAAGCTGAGATAAATTTAGGCGAATTTGGCTTAAACAAGATTCAAATTTGAGATCATTAAAAATTTAAAGTTTTAAAGCACACAACTGGAAGTGGTGATTTTGAGGATGTGAAGATTCTTTAAGGATGAAAGGGATTGTGCAAGTTTGGCAAATTCTGTGGTTTAAAAAAAGTGAGTTATACATTAGAAATAATGGGAATTCAAATAGTTTACCAATGATTAAATGAGATTCTTTCCGGTTTAACGCTATAAGCATCTGAAGATAAGTAATGTTGCCGAAATGTTCACAAATCGAGTTCAAGTCCTGCAGTCGGCTCACACTGTTCAATTCAAAGCACAATCTTGTCCAAACATCTTTGCGATCAGGATATCTATTTTCGGGAACAAATAGTGGCCCGCCATTATTACACGGAATCAAAATTAGACTAAGATTTTGAATTCCAATATTACTTAGATCACGGATAGAAATCAGTGGGTTTATTCTAATAAAAGTTTTAAATGTTCCAATTGAAAGTTGTGTCAGCTTTTTAGTTGCTAGACCTGAGACCAACGTTTGAATGTAGATTCTTTCAACATACCGTAATCCAAAATCGATTTTGAGTGATTTGAGATGTGGCAAACCGAGTAGAACGTCCACTAGCTTTGAGTTATAAAATGGCTTACTAATCACCAAAGTTAAGGTGCTCAATTTGGTATTGTAATTTTGCAATAAACCCGACAGTTCTTCGACATACGATTCAATGTAAGTCTCTCGTATTGTGAGTTCAAGTCGAAATACGACTAAATTGGTGATGTTGGGAAATATGTGTGACAGATTTTTGAGTTTTCTGTAAATGATAAATTTGAAATATTTTGATCTTAAAAGAAAAAGTCTCCGATAAGGTCTAAAAAGAGTTTCATTCGGATTGAATTTAAGATCAAAAAATGAAATCACATTGGAACTCGAATCACGATAATTGGAAGTTCTTGAATTTGTCAATTCAGGGTAAGGTGCAAGAGTGAGTTTGGTTCGACGTGAGCAGATGATTCGTTTGATAGTGTCGAATCGAGTACAGACACATGCGATGAGTAGAAGTTGGTTGAGTGGAAGGTGCGACAGAATGCAAATCAAACATAGCTCGGGCAAGTCCAACAGAAGTTTGCTGGATTGGGGTTGGACATGCATTTCTATATTCATGCTTGGGTCGTGGTTTGACGTACAAAAAACTTGATATTCAGAATATGATGCAATGACAATTGGACAAATGCCATTGTTTTATAATTTTGATAATTTGAATTTCTACTGAAAAACGCGATGCCTCGATTTTCGCAAGTTGAATGAATTAGAATTGGACAAATGGGAGAAAAACACAAACTGAGAGCTATCAAAACTGTTTCGGGTAGTAAACTACGGTGGGGCTCAACTGTTTTGTGCCAAAGTTTCTAAACGACTGCGACGATGTTGGTGAGTTGAATGTAATCGTGATGATTGTTTTTATTATAGAAATTCCATATTGTGAAAGTGTAAAGTGCAACAAACATTAATGACTCAGTCACTTCGAATGGAAACTAGACTAAACTGAAAAGTAGAGTAGACATTGCGCGCATATTCTCGTTGGCTCGGTAATGATTCACTTTGAAACGCCATTACGGCGGTGCATTAATTAATTATCATGACAACCAAACAACTTTGAACTTTGGATCACATTTTCAAGCAATTGCAATTGAAATTAAAACAAAAAACAAAACTGATTCACTTTCCCGTGAAAATATTTCTGTCAAAAAACACAAAATATATATTATGAATTGTGGAGGCCCCTAGGGAAAAAATTTAGAAAATTTTACAAAACTTTTAATATGGAAATCGAGCATTAAAGTATTGAACAAAGTTGTCATTGACATTCCTCAAGGCAAACTTGTCAATCAAATATCTCAAACACAAATAAGACAGAAACAGTGGAAAAAATAAAATGCTACAAAAAACTAAATCGAGAATTAACAGAATTTCCAACACATATCCAATGAAATCCATCCCCAAACGCATGCGCATTTGGAAATTTGAACTAACGCGGAAATTGTGCACATTTGGGAAAATGTGCGAAATACAACACACGACTGATCCATGGTAGAGCCGACAGAACAAATTACATTTTGTTATGACATTTTGGTGTGGAACGGAAATTCGAGTCAACTTGTTGCTGTTATTGACTGAACTGATTTGAAGTGAACGTACTGATGGGAGTTGAGGAAATTTTGATGAAATTTTGAACAGGCGAGATGGAAATCTGAGTTCATTTAAAATGAAACCTCTATGAGTTGTGATTTGTAATGTGTGCAGATGCTTTAAATTGGAAATTGATTGCACAATTTGAGTGAATTCTGAGGATTGAACAAAAAATATGAGATCACTTCATTAGAATTCAAAATTAAAAACTTACCGACAAACAATGGAAAGCCTCTTCGATGAAACAACAATATGAACACTTGAAGGTAAGTAATGGCACTAAATTGTTCACTAATCAGCTTCAGGTTTCTTAATTTGCTCACATAGTTCAATTCAAAATGCAATCTACTCAAAACTTGTTTTCGATTGAGATTTCCTGATCTTCTGCATCAAACAGTGGTCGCTCACGAAGATGTGGTCTCAGTATTAAGCCAAGTTTTTCAATCTGATTATTATCATTTGGATTCAAACTTTTTGAAATTAAACTCTCAATTTTGTCAAAATTATCAAATTTTCCTATTGAAAGTTGGGTCAGCGTCTTTTTAGTTGAAAGACCCGAGACCAAAGTTTGCATGTAGACTTTGTTTTCGAACTGTAACCCTAAATCGATTTTGAGTGATTCGAGATGCGGCAAGCCGAGTACAACGTCCACTAGTTTTGAGTTGTAGAATTGGCTATTGAATACCAAAGTTAAATCGATCAATTTGGAACTGTAATTTTGTAATAAACTCGACAGTTCTTCAATGTACGATTCTAAGTAACTCTCCTGCACTGTAAGTTCGAGTTGAAACACAACCAGTGAGGTGATGTTGGGAAATATTCGTGATAAATTTTTGAGTTTTCTGAACACGATAAATTTGGAATATATTGATCTTGAAAGAAAATGTCTGTGATAAGGCGTGAAAAGAGCGTGGATTGGATTGAATTGAAGGTCGAGAAATGAAATCATATTCAGGTTTAAAAATTGTGGATAAGAAGTCCAGGAATAGATCAGTTCGGGATAAGGTGCTAGAGTGAGTTTGCTTCGACGGCTGCAGATGAGTCGTTTGAGGGCGTTGATTCGTGAGCAGACACGTGCGATGAGTAGAAGTTGGTTGAGTGGAAGGTGCGACAGAATGCAAATCAAACATAGGTCGGGCAAGTCCAACAGACATTTGGCTGGGTTTGGGTTTCATTTGAATTTTCATTGTTGGGTGTGATTTGAAGTATACTTGTATACAAAAAAAACCTAGAAAAATGTGATAGTTGACATGTGATATTTGAGTGAAATCAAAATATTCAAAATGAATTAAGATTTATTTTTTCAAAAAAAATCTTTTAGTGTACAAATCGAGCATTCAAGTATTGAACAAAGTTGACATCATCTACTGTCCTCATGACAAACTTTTCAGTCAAATATCTCACAACCCAATAACCGTAAACCAAAACAATACACATACACAACAGTAGAAGGGCGAACAGAAGTAAACAGGCAAAATGAAACAAAAACACACATTCAAAAAAGTAGAAAAACAAATCAATTTCAAAGCGCATTCGCATTTTGATATTTGAACTTATGGTAAAATTGTTCAAATTGGGGAAAATGTGCCCAATTGTAGAGTGGACTGAGCCGTTGTACAGTCGACAGAATAGGTTGCATTGGTGGAGTGGCTGCAGTGGAATGCGAACCAAAGGCCAATTGGGAGAATTGATTTGAAGTGAGCGTACGGATGGGAGTTGTGCGAATTTGGAGGACATTTTGAATAGACGAGATGGAAATTTGAGTTCATTTAAAAAGAAACCAGTTCTGGTTGTGATTTGCAGTGTTTGGAGTTGGCTTAAAGTGGCAAGTGATTGGACAATTTGAGTGAATTCTGTGAGTTGGAGCAAAAAATCATATAAAACAGGAGAATTCATAAAAATCTAGCTAACTTACCAACGGTTAATGGAAAATCTCTCATAACAAACAAAAATACAAACACTTGAAGATGTGTAATGTTGGTGAAGTGCTCGCACACCATCTTCAAGTCTCTCAATTTGCTCAAAGTGTTCAACTCAAAATGCAATCTACTCAAAACTTGTTTTCGATTCAAATCAACATTATCTGCATCAAACAGTGCAAAATCCCATATAATTCTTGGTCTCACCATTAGACTGAGCTTTTCAATCTGATTATTATTCAGATTCGGATTATGTGAAATCAATTTGTCAATTTTGTAGAAATCTTCCATTCTTCCAAGTGAAAGTTTTGCCAACTTTTTGGTTGAAAGTCCCGAGATCAGCGTTTGCATGTAGACTTTGCCTTGATTCTGTAGCCCTAAATCGATTTTGAGTGATTCGAGATGCGGCAAAGCGAGTACAACGTCCACTAGTTTAGAGTTGTAGAATTGGTTATTGATGACCAAAGTTAAATCACTCAATTTGGGATTCAAATTTTCTAATAAAGTTGACAGTTCTTCAACATACGATTCGATGTAACTTTTTTCTATTGTAAGTTCAAGTCGAAATACAACCAGTGAGCTGATGTTGGGAAATATCTGTGATAAATTTTTGAGTTTTTTGAAAATCATGAAATGTTTCGAAATAAAACGTCGTGGACATGGTGTGAAAAGAGTTTGAGTTGATTTGAAGTTGAGGTCAAAAAATGAAATCACAGTCGCGTCTGGTAATCGTTTTCGCGAAATCCAGGAACAGATCAGTTCAGGGTAAGGTGCGAGAGTGAGTTTGTTTCGACGCGAACAGATGAGTCGTTTGAGTGCGTCGATTCGGGTACAGACACATGCGATGAGTAGAAGTTGGTTGAGTGGAAGGTGCGACAGAATGCAAATCAAACACAGCTCGGGCAAGTCAAACAGACGTTTGGATGGGTTGGGTTGGATTGGATTCATTTGGATATTCATGATTGGGTGGTAAGTTGACGTAAAAAAACTTACAAGTTCAATAGTTAAAAGGTGGATTTATCGAGGTAAATTTTGCATTTCAAAATATAACTCTACACGCAAAACTTTTTAAGATGGTTATGGGTCAATTCACAGATAAATTGGTGATTGAATTATAACATCTGTAAACACACTGCAGTTGACGCACAACGATCACTGTTTAATATTGTGGCACTATAGTATACTTATCGCGGATCAAATAACCAAGATTCACGCCTATGTGCTTTTAAAATGTCAATCGAGAGACTAACTTGCAGAATAAAAGTCGTGGCAGAACTTGAGTCAATTTGAGAGAAATGAAGGAGAACAACCGTGATGGTCGAAAGACTGAACTGTAGTGATTGACTAGTGGACGCTTCTCTCGCCTTCATGCCATCACACAGGTCCTTTGGTGTGTCCTTGGCAAGCAATTAGCGATTCTATAGAAAGAGTTAAGCCGATTAGACTCAAAGCTCGCGACCACAGTCGATAGCAATAAACCACTATGGAACAGGCCACATGTTCTGCACATGGTCCAGTCTCGTCCACCCTTTCTGTGGATAGTCACCACCAACTGCAGTCATCATGATGCCAGCAAAGTGAAATACTCGGTCAGTATGGTAGTAATTATAACCGCCTCAAGATATATCTGTCACATATATAGCCATATATGGTCACACAGCCTGCTTACCTAAGGTTACCTTTGAGGCTCAATGTTTGAGCCAATCTACTGCCACCCTTCTCATCTTACTGTCTGGCACCTCGTTAGGAAAACATATGTTGCCTTCCTTACGGGCTTAGTGATAGTCAACGACTGCTGTAGAGTCAGTGTATAGTATACACAACCGAGTAAATGATTATCATGGCTAAATCTGGTTAATTGAATTAAATTATCTGTAATTACTAACATTGTATTTTATTATTTGTGCGAAATTAAATTCTGTTTACCTCAGTACCCTTTGACCTTAAGGAATATTCGCACTATATATCAGAGTTCGCTCGTTTATCATATTCACCACCTGCTCAACCTGTAATACGCATGCGCTTGAACATTTGCGCATTTGTAGTCGTGAATATCTGTTTCGCCGTTTGCGCATCGAGAAGAGAAAATAGATAAGCCACACTTTTTTGAGTGAATTTGCCTACGTTTGTGTCAGTGCATTGTATGTATGATTTTGACAGCAAATCAGTCTAGACTGGAAATACTGATTTTAGTTAGACAACAGTTTTTTTTGTTTCTCGATCAGCCTATCACGCATTTTGAAATGTTCGATATTGCCCCACTTGTGCGTGTTCTTCCGGATGTTGTTCTGTTAGAGGTCTTCAAGCGGCTACCACTTTTGCATCTGTTCAAGTCAGTTGGACTTGTTTGTCGTGGTTGGCGTGCTTTGTACGAACATGAACTATTATGCCGTAAAACTTTGGTTCTTTTTCCAAAAATCAACAAATTTAAACGATCCAATTGCATCCCAGAAAATGAGTTTCATAACCATCTACTTGAACATGTCAGGAAGGACAATGGATCTCGATGGATTCAACCACTACCAACAGAGGAACAGATGCGGTTCAACTTTATGCCAATGATCCACTTCACCAGAGAAGGCATGACCGATAGGAACATTATGCCAAACATCACGCACTTGACCATAATTAAGCCTAAACATGTCTACATCGACAAATACGAGCGTATCATTGGACTAATTCACCGCTGGTCTACCAATCTCATTTCACTTAAACTTACTTTACTTTATGAAGACTACAGGTGTGGCGAATTTTCCCTGAGGATGGTTTTGTTTGAGCAACTCAACAGCATTTCAACCTTGCGACATCTCAAATTGAAAATAAATTCAAAAACATATTGCGGTAAGCATTACATTACTTCACTTTAACCTGAATTTTGTGCACATTTATCTAATCATTATATTTTGGTTTTTTTGTATTTAGATTCAGATCACATCTCTCTACCAGATAATTTGAGACTATCCTTCCTGTCTCATTTGCACACATTTTGTTTTGAATCCAAAGGTATTAAGCGAATTGACTATTGTCTTCTCAGTTCTCTTCGTCAATATGCTTCTGAAAATGTGAATTTGCAAATATGTTTACACGGAAAACTAGATGTTGGCAAAATTTTGACTTTTAAAAATCTTCAATTGACTAACAAGTTTGTACAATTACCCAAAATTTTTAATCGAGAAGATTTGAGTGAACTCTTTTTGACCCGGTTCGCCTCACTCACCGCACTATCACTTAAAATTTCTCAACCTTACATGTTGAAAAAGATGTCTCACAGCTTGAAATTATTGCCAAATCTGATTAGCCTAAGCCTCGAATATGGCAATCTAGATTCTCGTGAACCGGACAATATCAAATGGACTGATCCATTGGGCGAACACGAGCACTATTCTCAAGTTGCATCAGTACTTCTGCTTGTTGTAACTGTACAAACACGCTCTCATAGTGACATTGCCAAACTGGGCCTACAGGACATTTTCCCAGCTGTACAGGTGCTACAATACTGCAATGATAATATCACTCGTAAATGTTCAGATTGTGACTATCAATTTGGAATTAAAGATTATCCATTTAAACAAGACTCGGCATTGTGGAGAAAAATCAAGGAGTGTGTGCACATGAGTAGAGAAGCATTTCGACCATTTGACAAGCTGCACACCATCAAATACACTTGCGATGAAAATCTAGCCATTGATATTATGTTAAAAATTATTTATAAATTAACGTTTATCGAAAGAAAGAATCAAATGATTTAAATTTATATGTTTTTGGACACAAATAAAATATATTTTTAAACAACATTTTTGTTAACTTTCAAACGTATCGTAAGTGAGGTTGAATATTTTGAAGAAAAATCAAGTTTCGAACAATCTTACCAATTTCTAGGGCGCAATTAAATACAAATATATGTTACGTCCTTTGTGAATGCAACTTTGTTTTGGTTGGCTCACATTTGGCTACTTTTGTGTCTGTTTGCATTGTGTGCGTATGATTCTGACTAAAGCCAGTTTAGACTGGAATTTCTGATACAAATTTGAAAACATTTTTTGCTTGTTTGTCGATCAACCTCATTTTGAAATGTCCGATATTCCCCCACGTGTGCGCATCCTCCCTGATGTTGTTCTGTTTGAGATCTTCAGTCGAACACCACTTTTGGACCTCTTCAAGTCAATTGGACTTGTAAACAAACGTTGGCGTGCATTACTGTACGAACATGAGCTCGTATGTCGCAAAACTTTGGTTCTATTTCCAACACTAGACAAATTTAAACGTTCAGATTACATCCCAAATGATGAATATCATTTCAATATGCTTGAACATGTAAAGAAGGACGATGGATTGCCCTGGATGCAACCACTGCCAACCGAGGCACAGATTCGGTTCAACTTTATGCCAATGCGCCACTTCACCAGTGATGGCATGATCGAGAGGAACATTATGCCTAACATCACTCACTTGACATTAATTCATGACAGTGTTGGCATCCAAAACTATGAGCGGATCATTCAACTCCTTCGCCGCTGGTCACCAAATCTCATATCTTTGAGACTCACTTTACTTCTGGTGAATGAGAATGAGAATAGTGGCGAATTTCCCCTGAGAATGGTTTTAGCCTTTTTTGAGCAACTCAATAACATTCCCACCTTGCAACATCTCACATTGAAAATAAGTTCTCCGAGTTTTTTAGTATCTGAGGTACTTGCGGATGGCACTAATTCATTAAGACGAGGTAAGCATATGAAGATGGCGCTAAAATAATATATTTTTTTTATTATCGAATTTCCTTTATTTCCTCTAAAAATAAAATTGATGTTTTTTTGTTTTTAGAGTGGATTTTCATGCCAGAGAATTTCAGTTTATCTTTTCTGTCGCATCTTCATACATTTTGTTTTCAATCCGAGGGAATAAAGCAAATGTACAAATGTCATCTCAGTTCTCTCCGTGAATACGCTACTGGAAATGCCAATTTGAAAATGTGCTACCACGATATGTGGACAAACTTTGGACGTTAGATTCTCAACTGGCCACAAAATTTATAGATATTCCACCTTGTAATGCAAATGATATGAGTGCACTCTTTTTAACTCGATTCGCCTCACTCACCTCACTATCACTCGAAATCCATCAACCGTACATGACGAGAAAATTGTCTCAAAATTTGAAATTTTTATCAAATCTGGTTAGCATAGATCTCTACTATGTAGAACTAGATCCTTACTATCGCCGATCGAAAGTCGAATGGGATGATCCATTGGGTCAGAATGAGAACTATTTTCAAGTTGCCTCAGTACGACTGTTGGTTGTAAGAGTTAATACACGCTCTCATAGTGACATTGCCAAACTGTGCCTACCGGACATGTTTCCAAATGTACAGGTGCTTGAGTTCACCAATCGCAATGGCTATGTTAGATGTTCAGATTGTGATTATCAACTTGAACCATTCTTTCGTGTAGTTCCGGACAAATTAGACTTAAAATTGATAAGCAAGGTCAAAGAGTGCGTTCGCATGGGTAGAGCAGCATTTCGAGCATTTTCCAAATTGCACACATTCTATTATCTGAATAGTCGATCAATTAATGCATGCTTAGAATACGACATCAACAAGTTAACCCATTGAAATTTATTACCGAAAGAATCAACTGCTTTAACAAGTCTTGGATCAGCAAAAATTATACTTGTCAACCAGTCGAACACAGGTTTTGGAATTTTGAATCGACATTTTCATCCTGAATACCAATATTCCAATCCCAATTCTATCAATTTATCACCTTTACCCAACGCCTCGTTTTCTGTCACTTTTTAAAAAGTTTTCTTATCTATTAGCTTATTACATAAAACGTATTTGACAATAAGATTATTTTGGAAATTTTTAATGTATAAAAGTAAAATTATTGAAAAATGTATGTTTTTGTATATTTATAATATTTGGTACGTCCTATAAGGACGAGTGTTTGTTTTGATTCAAGGCCCTGAATTTACTGAGTTTTTATTCAGGCCAGTGAAAAGCGAAGTGCACACTTGAAAGTGTCCAATTTCTGACTCAAGTTAAGCGATTTTTTATCAATATCTCTCGATGTTTCGGTCCCATCATTGCAATGTCAGATATTCCTCCACTCCCAGAATTATTTTTGTGCAAAGTCTTCAAGCGGCTGCCACTTTTGGATCTGTTCAAGTCGATTGGACTTGTGTGCAAACGTTGGCGTGCATTAGTGTTGGAACATTAGCTCAAATGTCGAAAAACTTTGGTACTATTTCCAACACTCGACAAATTTAAGCGTTCAGATTGCATTCCAAACAGATACTATCATTTTGATACGCTTGAAAATGACCAGAAGGACGATGAATTATCTTGGATGCAACAACCACAGCCAACAGAGGCACAGATTCGGTTCAATTTGATGCCAATGCGCTACTTCACCAACTTCACTAGTGATGGCATTATCGAGAGGAACATTCTGCCAAACATCACTCACTTGACCTTAATTAAACCTAGACGTATTTACATCTACGAATACGAAAGTATCATTAGACTAATTCGCCCCTGGTCTCACAATCTCATTTCGTTGAAACTTACTTTATATCTTGAGAAAGACTGCAGGTGTAGTGAATATATCCTGAGAATGGTTTTATCATTTTTTGAGCTACTCAATGACATTCCAACTTTACGACATCTCAAGTTGAAAATAAGTTCTCCTTGGTTTTTTAAATCTTAGGTACTTGCGGATGACAGTAATTCATTAAGACGAGGTAAAAACCATATGAATATAGCGCTAAAATAAGATAATTTAACAATTATCGAAATATTTTCCCCTCTATTACTTCTAAAAAATAAAACTGATGTTTATTTGTTTTGTTTTTAGAGTGGATTTTCATGCCAGATAATTTTAGACTATCCTTTCTATCTCATCTGCACACCTTTTGTTTCGAACCCGAAGGAATCATTGGAATTGACAATTGTCTGCTCAGCTCGTTACGGCAATACGCTACTGAAAATGTCATCTTGAAAATATGTTACCACGATCAACTAGACATGAATAAACTTTTGGTGTTAGAACCTCAGCTTGCGAGTAAATTTGCACAGATCCCCGCTTATCTCGCTTAAAATATGATCATTACGACGACGAGATTCGACGAGATCAATCGACGATTATCATTTCTGTCTCATCAGCACACATTTGCCTTGAAACTAACCTACAGCATACCATAACTAACATAATCAAAAATATGAACGAATGTCTTTTCGTATCTCTACGTGAGCACTCATCAGAAAATGTGAATTTGAAAATATGTTCCCACAATCAAATCGAATTGGACAAGTATTTGCCCTTAGACCGGCAGCTCGCCAGAAAGTTCACACAAATCAATTTGTGTTTTTTTAAGAGGACAAATTTACGAGCGAACAACACTTTTTTACCTCATTCACCTCACTAACTGCACTATTTATCAGCATCGACCAGCCATACATGTTGAAAAAGTTGTCGTTTTACTTGCAAAATTTACAAAATCTGGCTAGTATGAAGCTTTTCTTTACTCAATTTCGCATTACAAAATTTTTAAACACATTAAAATAATTCAATCAAATTACAAATTGAAATCAAAACGAACAATTTCGAGTCCTCCAATTTTATTGATGCAAATATAAATGCAAAAGTCATATAATTCTCAATGTAAGAGAACATCTCGATCGAACTAGTCCTTCTTGTTTGAGGCCAAACTGGACAGGATTCGATCCACCTGGACCACCTTATCAGCAGTCTGTATACATGTAGTTGAGCTTCGATGTTTCTGTCAAAGCAAAAGAGAACTCAAGTTAGGTTAATCTGATATAACAAATAATAAGAACTTACTTGCGCATCGAGTCGATCACTTTGGCCTGCAATTTGGGCGCATCGTGCAGATTGGCCAGTGCGAACAGATCCGAAAGATCTGATTCGGGGGAGATGCTTTCGGACAGATACTCCTCGCAGATGGACTTGAGAGGGTCCAGTTGGTACTGAGGGATACAGAGCGTGAGCAAATTGTATTGTGGAGTAATTCATAGACAAAGTACCTGTTCGGCACAGATAAGTACATCTTTGGCAATGCCATCGAGTGAGGTAATTCGTCCGGTGTAGATGAAGTGGAGTACTTGCTTGAACACTTCCACTCGAATTCCGACAATCTCCACTCGATTGGTCTCGCTCTCGGCCATCTTCGATTCGAACATGTCTGCAAAGACACGAGATCGAGTCATGAGGATCAGCTTGTGAGCACGGAGCTCCTGTCCACCGTCGTCCACCATCACCAAGGTGACATCCGCGTAAGCGCCACTCTCCAGTAGACCACCTATCGATTTGGTGACCATTTCGGGCTGACTGTACTTGTCGTGCAGTTGATCAACCAGGTCAGGCTTGTTCGTTCAAGAGGATGGTCAAGCTGGAGTGATGATGGTTGTTCAGCTTCAAGCACATGCCCACAAAGTCTTCCTGGTTGGGCCTGTTGCCATTTGGATAGAAATTGAGCTCAAACTCGACTGGTTGCTTGTCCTCGGTGACGATCTTGTCGGGTGGAGCGATAAAGGTGGGCGAGCACAACATAGGACTGTCTGCAAAGTCTGCCTCACTGTAAATGCGGACAATGTTCTCGATAGTCCAGTTGTACTCGAAGGTGATCAGTCGGGAGGTGCCACTTGAGACTGCACTGCCAGAGAAGACGGACATTGCAGGAGCGAGATTCGCAAATAAACTTGGTAGAAGAAGAGACAAAAGTCGAACAAAGCACACGTAGGAAACGTTTACTTTTCCCTTTATTTAAATACTCAAAAAAACCAATTTTCGAACATTCGAAACATTGAAGAGAAAAGTCTA
Source organism: Rhizoglyphus robini (assembly GCA_023373905.1). Classification (NCBI taxonomy): domain Eukaryota; kingdom Metazoa; phylum Arthropoda; class Arachnida; order Sarcoptiformes; family Acaridae; genus Rhizoglyphus; species Rhizoglyphus robini. The sequence continues at coordinate 728,521 of JAKIJQ010000071.1, read as the reverse complement.
TTATCGAGTCATTTTATATATTTTATTTATTGTAGTACTTGTCAGTACGACTGCTTGTAATTGACTATATTTGTACATATTCCCATCGTGACATTGCCAAACTGTCCTTCCCATATATTTTCTGTCTGTGAATGTACAGGTGATACAATTTGGATATGATAATCCTGGCTGTATACAGATTTTGATTATAATCTTGATAAAGGTTTTCGTCATGACTACTTTACTTACATACTTGTATACTTGAATACTTTACACAAAGTCCAGAATTGGTAACCAAAATTCACGAGTGTGCTCGCTTAGCTAGGGAACCATTTGGAGAGTGTGCCAATTTGCACACCATTCAGTACAACATCAATCCATATAATTTAAGGAATAGAGAAATGAATTTTATTACTGAAAAAATTAAATAACTTGCACACATTTCAGTACAACAATTATCCGAATTATTTTAGATTAAAAGCAGAAATGCAAATGTTTACTGTTCATCCATTGGATAAGAAATATTCATGTTGTAACATGATCCATTTTTACAATGAAGCAAGTTTTGATGGATAAAATTGAAATATTACAATAAAAAAAATATATTTTGTTATTTAAAATATTTGTTACGTTCTTTATGGATGGAGTGAATCCGCTCACCGCAATGGGCGCGCGACCTTGCGCCTCACAGGATGGCGTACCTTTATTCGTAATATTACTCATATAATACAATTAAACACATACTTAACAATTAATAATGATCATACCACTTGTAAAGAAACTGTGGTCCGAGGGACAAAGGTGTAGGACGAGGGAAACCCACACCAACCCAACAGGACTCAGATACGAAGTGACGCTAATCCAATACAGAGGTATCGGTTACAAAAGTTAGAGAGATCGGATGAGAAACATAGATTGATTGAGAATGTGTGTGAGATAATATAGTATCAGTGTGTAGTAGGAGTTAATAATAGGAGGAGAATTACAGCTTAAATTATCGAGTTAGAGTTATTAAGAAATAAAAGAAAAATAAATCCGGGAGACAGGCAGGTTCCAAACCGAAAAGGCGATCCAGCTGACACGTTCGTTAGGATGGAGAACCAGGCGTCAGTTTGAGGTATTCGTCAGTAATCGGGCACGGTAGTATGTCATAGTCTTCGGCATCGAAGAACCTTTCCACCTCTACATCCGACTCAATGTCATCGATGGTGACAGAGTTTTCATTGGTGTGTTCGTGTCCGTGGTCAGGTAAGGATTGAGGTGGCGGAACAGGCAAATTGGTCCTCTTCGCTTTGGTTTTCCTCCTAGAGTTGATCGTATTTTGGAGAGCACTCAATCTACCGGCTGAGTCAGCATCAGTGCAATTATTGTTCATGATGGCAGCATTATTGAAGGGACACAGATCATTCTTAACCTGCGATACTAGACTAGAGAAATCGCCCAGACTCTGGTTATGTTCGGCGACGGTGATCATTTGGTTAGATGTATTCGTTTGCTTATCCTCCGAATGCGCCCTTGGATTGTGATTAGGACCACGAGGAAAAGATCGATTCACCTGTCTTGAGTCGAGGAAGGCCAGAGCGAGTGGAATTTCGTCGTCACACTTGATGGTACATTCGAGTCGTTCTTGTAGCCACTTGTTTGCAATGGGACAGAAAGCCGAATACGCCGTATGGCTGTGGTCTGAATATCCAGCTTTCAGACAGTTGATGCACTTGTACCTCTGTGTGTCTCCAGCAAAGCGACATATGTTCGATTCGTGTGAGCCAGCACAAGTGCCACACCATGTCTCGGCTTTCGGGTTGACAGAAAAATCGCATTGACCTCGGGTATGGCCCACCGCTTGACATTTGGAGCAACGCATTACATCTCTAGCTTCGATCACACGTAGCGATTTGCCGAGCCAGCCCAGGTCCAAATCACCTCTGGGTTCCTTTTCAAACAGCAAAAAATTCCACATACTTGGCGCCACTTCGAGGATCATACTCCTGTTATCTCCACTGCGATCCAACATGGTTCTTGAGATTCGGAACGCCATAGTACTCTTCAGTATTTCCTCGTCCGATACAGATGGCTCAATATCCAGCACCTTAATACGAGGAAAGTACATCTTGGATATGGTATGAAGGACGCAATTATGCTCGCTGGAGATCGCTTTGATTCGCTCCACGGTATCGGTGTCTTTACATTTAAATAGAAACACGTTATCCTCCACCAGACGCCTTGATACGATCGCCTTTGGTTTCATTTCAACTCTGTCAAGAATTTCGCGAATATCCTCCTTAGACTGACCAACCAATTTGTACGTTGCTAGGTTGTTCCTGTTCAGCTTGGTTCGGTCCACAAAGGTCCGATAAGACGGACGGTTGCCAAGGCTGGTCACTGGGTCAATTGTGGTGGTCAATGTTGGAGCAGAAGTGTGAGGGGGAATATTTGAGACCGGTAGGGAGTAGTTGTTCTTACGGACACTGGCCCCGGACAAGGACTTGTGACTGGTTGCACTGGAGTTTCCGAGATTAGTCACGTTCTCCTTCGGTTTCACATTTGCTCCGACGGACGGGAGTTCGTATCCTTTCCTTTTGATCTTACTACTTGTGGAGGAACGAGTCGATAATTGTAATGATTTTGTAGGAGAGGTGGTTGCGACGTCATTTTGAATCGTCTGTTTGGCCTCTTTCGATATAACGTCGTTCGATGGGGAAGGGTTGAATCCGGAAGAAAAGAGGTTGCCATTATTACCGGTTACTGGAGGAATGCCTGGGAATGATAAGCCCGATGCAGTCTGGTTGATAAAGCTGCTCATTAACAGGTTTGCAAACTGATGCATGTCAGGAACACCGGCCGGGTTCGGTAGTAGCCAGTTTTGAGACTGTTGGCCAGTCCTGTTCGGGTTCGTTGGAGTTGAACAGTTCGGGAATGGTGCCATCGGGACATTTTCAGTGGAACTTTGGTTGGGTATGGCAAACGGATGTGTCAGCGAAGGCAGTGTTTATGTTTGATTGTGACTGTTGTGAAGAGGAGTAGGCAGCCCGAGTCGGAATAGCCGCCCGATCAGCTGATTGCTGTATTGTTGACAAACTAGAAAGTGAGCCTGATGGGCTGTTTACCGTGCCAGAAATCGCGGAACCAGTTCCACCATGGAACTTCTTTGCGTCCATTTGAGTTTTCTTACGACCACGGCCTCGGGAACCTTTGCGTGCTTTTCCTTTTGCTTGACGGGTACCACTGCTATTCGGTGTAGACTCCTGGGAATTGTAGGAGTTCTCGTGGCTACCGATGGAACAATCTTGTGAAGCTGCCTTCCTTTTGCCTCTCATCTCTCTGGCGAAGGAAGCTAGCCTATACGGAAGTACATACAGTGTATACGGGTCTCTGTGGGTGCCTGTGGGTAACCCATGGGTGTATATCAGACCCACAAAAATCACATCCAAAAGGTACCCAATGAGTGCATACATTGACCCACAGGTCACCCATGGGTATGGTCATTCTTGTTATGGGTCGCCGTGGGTCTGTCACCCTTATGGGTAACCCACCACACCACACTTTATAAAACTAGGTTTGTTTTGAGTTGCATTCAAGCAGACAGTGAGAAGCAAATTGCACGTGAAAATTTTTGACTCAAGTGAATTTGAATTCAATTTCTCTGTAATTTCCGGTCATCTCTCATCAAAATGCCCGTACTTCCGGATGTATTTTTGATTGAGGTCTTCAAGTTGCTACCACTTTTGGACCTCTTCAAGTCGATTGGACTTGTAAACAAACGTTGGCGTGCATTACTGTTTGAAAATGAGCTCGTATGTCGCAAAACTTTGATTCTATTTCCAACAATCGACAAATTTGAACGTTCAGATTACATCCCAGTCGATGAACATCATAACCATTTGCTTGAACATGTCAGAAAGGACGATGGATCCCGTTGGATGCAACCACTGTCAACTGAGGCACAGATTCGGTTCAACTTTATGCCAATGCGCCACTTCACCAGTGATCAAATGATCGAGAGGAACATTATGCCTAACATCACTCACTTGACCTTAATTGACAAACGTGTGACCGTCAAAAGTGAATACGATCGTATGATTCGACTCATTCGCAGCATTTCTTCCAATTTACTTTCGTTGAAACTTAATCTCTACTTTACAGTTGTGACAATTGGTCACTATGACAACGACAAAATACTGAGTATAATTTTAGCCTTTTTTGAAATGCTCAATAACATTGCCACCTTGCGACATTTGGACTTGAAAATGGAATCTGCACGTATATTGTTGCCTACAAGAAGAATGAATACTTTTACAACTGGTATGCATTTTTTTGCTTAATTGCTAATTGACAATTGTAAACGAAACTTGTTTTTTTTCTAGGCTGGATCACCCTACCGGACACTTTGCGACTATCATTTCTATCTCATTTGCATACCTTTTGTCTTGAAACGAAAGGAATTGAAGGTATGATCGAATGTTTTTGCAATTCACTTTCTCAATACGCTAGTGAAAATGTGAATTTGAAAATATGTTGTCACAACAAAATAAAGATGGATAAAATGCTGAAATTAGACCCTCAACTGGCCAACAAATTCACACAACTTCAAAAGCAACTTCACATTGATGGAGAAGGGAATTTGAGTGAACGCTTTTTGACACTATTCAGCTCACTCACCTCATTATCACTCTTTATCTATGAACCGTACATGATGGTGAAGTTGTCTCACCATTTGCAATTGTTACCAAATTTAGTTTGTCTCGAGCTCAAATATCCAAATTTTCATAAGGACACACAATGGGATGATCCATTGGGTCAAAAACTCGAACATTATGCTCAGCTTCCATCAGTACGACTGCTTTCAATAGGCATTAACACATTTAGCCATCACGACATTGGCAAATTGTCCATTCCGAATCTATTCCCAAATGTACAAGTGTTGCATCTGCATAATTACACACTCACCTGTTCGGACTGTGATTATGACTATGAGCTGGCTCCTGATAAGCAAGACCCAACATTGGTAAACATAATCATTGAGTGCGTGCGCATGGAGAGAAAACCAATTCTGGCCAATTGTGTCAAATTGCATACCACCAAAATGAACGACGAACCTGTTAAACTAATACCGAAAAATATATGAAAATTGTCTCTGTTCGATCCATTGGTTGAGAAATTAAAATAGTTGTTTTCATAAATAAAATATAATTGCTTTTTAATATATATCACCGGATATCTGTGAATTCATCATTTTGAGGTTTGCCGGACATTGTAGCGCATCAAAACTCGAAATGCTATATTTTTGGAGAATTTCGGTATTTGACTAGTCGATTCGCAATATGACTAGTCATTTCTAGAATTGGCAAAATGTGCTCCGGCAGAGCAAATTAAATGAAAATGTGAAATTGTCTGTTCTCTTTTTATGCACAAAATATAAATCAAATGACGTTTTTTAGTTGTTTTTAAGTTTATTAGGTCACTAAATGAAACACTAATTTCATACAAATTAAACAAAATATCGTTTAATAACTTTTGGGTTTATAATTTCCCGAAATGACTAGTCATATTGCGAATTTCCTAGACAAATCACGAAACAATCTATGGAAAATTTACTTTACCGGCGCACATTTTTCCAAATCTCGAAATGACAAATTGGAAATTGACTAGTCAAATACCGAAATTATTCAAAAATATAGCATTTTGAGGTTTGATGCGCAACAATGTCCGGCAAACCTCACACAATGTGCAAATACCGGAATTATCTTAAATTAAGCAATTTTGCAGTTTGACTGATTATTTGTCTGGAATTTTGCGAAATGACTGGTTTCGCGAATATCCTCTGACATATATAATTTTTTCTATATAAAATATTCAAATATATTTGTTACGTCCTCTATGGAGGGATGTTTGTTTTGGTTTGCAGTGCTCACATATACATTGCTATATAATATTGCTACTTTAGTTGCAAAGTGGCACAGTGTCAATGTGAATGTTTAGATTGCAATTTATGATTTATAAATTTGTTCCTCAATTCTATCTAATCTAATTCTGTTTAACAAAATGTCTGAAATTTCCGCAATTCCTGATATTCCACTGCTGAGAATCTTTAAGCATCTCCCCCTGAACGATCTAATCCACGGGGTTGGACTCGTTTGTGTTCGTTGGCGAGTTTTACTGCCAACCGAGTTGATGCATCGTCGTCATTTAGTGCTCGCGGCTGGAGAACCGTCTGATGATGATGAGGATAATGATAAAATATTGAATGTGCTTCGTGAAGACAAATCTCATGATCAGTACTTGTTGGAACGCGTTCGACACGAGGATGGATCTCCGATGGTTCAACTTGCAACACTAGACCAAATTAAATATCATTTCGTACCGTTGAATCATGCCCTTCAAGGACCAGCGGTGATGAATTCTCTTCCAACAATCACTCACTTGACCGTGATGGGTAGTTACCTAACTGCTCCAAAACTGAACGCAATCACTCGTTTACTCAATCATTGGTCGTGCACATTAGTATCGTTAACAATCGATTTAGAAAAATTGCGCAACGGTAATTTTGCCGATGATTATAACGTATTTCGCTGCTTTTATGAAACCATCAATCGTCTCCCTGTATTGCAACATATCAAAATGAATTTCACTAAACGTGAGTAGCAAATACCAAATTGCTTGATTTGCCTAATCATTTTCCCATTCATGTAGTCGACACTCATGATAATCCTTTCTCGGAAATAATCGAATTGAGAACTTGGATAAAGCTAAAAATTTTGTCTCGTTTATCAACTTTATGCGTTAATAGAGGCATCGATGAGCGATTGTTTTGGTACGATTTAACCAAATATGGCAGTGCAAATGCAAATCTGCGTCATGTTTGCTTTCACAATCAAATCCGAGTGTGTTACTTGTCTACGTTAAGTCAGGACAATCCCCGACTGGCCAACTGTTTCACGGGTGTTAACACGTGTATTTCCAATTATGGACCCGCTCGCATGAACGGTCAAATTATTATTCAAAATTTTTGTACTGGATTCAGCTCTCTCACTACCTTAAAACTCATTCTTGAACCAAAGGAATTGTACAAATATTTGCAACATTTTCGTCGATTGCAAAGCTTGACAACATTAAAGTTGAAATTCAAGAAAGCTTACCATAGTGATCCCCCTGAACGTGTCGTGATTGGTGGTAGACCACGATTCCACGAAGGATGGCCAATTTTAGCTGAAGATACCACCACGCCCATAATCGATGAAGACTTACAATTGCGCTCAGTTCGGGTACTCAAACTGGAACTGACAACTAATTCTCATGAAAATATCGGCGCATTTCGTTTTCATGAACTGTTTCCAAACGTTCAAGCAATTAGCCTCGTTCATACTAGTTTACAGTGCACTTCATGTGGCTATAGGGTCATAAAATCACAAAATTATTGGTTAAGAGAGCAGGATGAAATTGATTGTGAACTGGCGAAAAAGATTGAACTTTGTATGCATTTGGCGAGACAGCCACTTCGTGAATGTGTCAACTTGAACACACTCGAGTACAATCGGAATCCACTTGGCAATGAGTCACGCTGGTCACCACTGAGGCAAGCGTTGATCAGTGTCACCCACACTCGAGCGACTGTTAGCGAAATATCTGATCAATCTTTGTGGGAAATTTTCAAGTACCTTTCACTCAGTGATTTGATCCAGTCAATTGCATTGGTGTGCAATCGATGGCGAGTTATACAGCAATACGAATTTAAACGTCGACATGTTTTGGCACTTTTTCCTGACATATCAAATCTGTTTGCTCGATGTACACAAAATTCCGACGAACATTATCAACATTTGCAAAACAATGTTGAAGTTTCACAAATACCAACGAATCAGCTAGACTATTTGCCCGTCTACCATAGAATCACGAATTCTCAAATATTCAAAAATCTCATTCAAATCATCAGCAACTGGTCACCTAAACCGATTACTCTAAGACTTGTGCTTCACTTTGATCGCTCTTCAAGCAAAAGAAAAATCATTAAGATGATTTTGACTCTTTTTAAAACGATAAATCACATCCCTTCCCTACGACATCTACAGTTGAATATCACGGTTTCAGGTATTTCTTAGATATACGGACGCATTCAACATATTCAATTAACCACTTCCTCTCCATCTAGGCACTTCAATTTCTTTACAGGATAACTTGAAACTTTCATTTCTCTCTCGTCTGCATACTTTTTGTCTAAAAACTTCTGGAATTTGCCGACAGGACGTTTGCTTATTCATTTCACAACGTCTTTACGCTAGAAGTAATGAAAATTTAAAAATATGTTTGCATAATGAAACATCTATGGAACAAATGCTCGAACTGAATCCTCAGTTCGACCGTCAATTCAACCAAATTTCCATTTATGTACAGGAGAAATGGATTGAACGTTTTTGTACACGATTCATCGAACTCACTTCACTAACACTCAGCCTCGAACCGTACATGTTGAGAATGTTATCTCAAACTTTGAATCATTTACCAAATTTGGTTAGTTTAAACTTAAAATTTGGAGATCAATGGCTTGCGAGACACAATCGATTAGCTCAAGTCCTTTCTGTCCAATTTCTCATAATTGAGATTTCTACTAAATCTCATAACGATTTATCCAAACTTCGACTTCCATACATTTTTCCCAATATCAAGATTCTACGACTGTTGCACTCAAGTCGACAATGTTCACACTGCAAGTATGACATTGACAAAATTGAACGCTACTTTCGTGATGATATAGAAAACATTAAACAATGTATGCGACTGGCGAGACAGTGCTTTCGAGCTTGTGGCAAGCTACAGACGATTCAGTACAAGAAACAGCCAGATGGAGTGGGCAAATGGAGTGTGATCAAAGCTGATCAATTGTGAACATACTTTTTGCACAATAAAAGTAATTATTAAACATATAACAAACAAAGACACATTATTGGCACAATTTGTCAATAATTGTCAGTAATTTAAAAAAATTTGAAAAAATGATTGCCCATTGCCATTTATTTCACAAATTCAACGACTGCCAATCGATATTTTGCACTTTTGCACTTGTTAAACACGCTAAAAACTCATTTTGCGTGATAACTTGAATAATTGGAAAAGTTTCACCAAAAAAAACAAGTCACAATTTGTCAATTTAGTCAATATTTAAAATAAGAAATATTTTGTCAAGTCATTTATTTGCACAAATTCAACAACTGCCAATCGAACGTTCGCAAAGAGTACGCTTTACACATTTGTTGCCAAACAAGTAAAATACTCATTTCCGAAGAAGTCTTGTATGTGCAAAATTTGTCACTACCGAGTAGCCCAATCAATGTCCTCCTAAAACAATAGGACCTTACAATTTCATTTGACACTATTATTTTGTTTGTATATGCTTCGTGATCATCTTGTACGCCTCCATGATGTAGCCAAAATAGATAAACACAAATTTGAACACCGACTTTCGGGTAATATTGCCCACGGGTCCCATGGTGAAGTAGAATTTTTGCTTTGTATGCAACAGTTGATAGTAGGAGAGTAGTTTCACTTTGTGTCTCAACAAATTGGGTCCAGCTAGTGAGTACTGTAACTGATACAAATAGCGGTCCGAACTGTGAATGCACTTGGTGATTGCAATGCACAGCTGTGTGGCCAGGATGAATGCTTCAATTATCATCAATGCAGGTGAGCTATACATGTATTTGTCAGTTCTCGACAGGCTGTCCCATTGTAAGGGTAGAGTGGTTTGAACATAGACAGACCAGGGAAAGAGGCCTATAAAGATGATCATGACAAAGGGCGAAACCAGATGTCGATTGAGGGTGATGAAATTGTTGATGGTCCAGGAGTGCACTCGCCAGTAGAATTGCAAGCTCAAGTGTAGCTCTATTCGGCGTGTCACACTCCTGCGAACAATACTGCCCATAAATGAATTGAGCCGCTGTAGTATTGAGAAAATGACAAAGCACTCCATAAAGCCACAATGCACATATATTGACAGCAATTTATTACATTTCCAAATGGCGTAAGAGAAGATTGTAAATTCAGTCATAGTGATGAGACACACAAGTCCACCATGTTCCTGGTATAAGTATGGGATAGTTTGTATTCCAATACAAATCAAAATTATTGCTGTGAACAAAAAAAACAAAATAAAAACATTAATGGGCCCAGCGGTTGCTAAATTTAAAATTTGAACTTATATAAAATGTAATTAGAGGAGCGAACTGACGAACGAACACCCGAGCGGAGCGAGGGTGTGAGATAGCTAGTGAGTGACGATTCTACCCCAAAAATTTGGGAGAATGGTATTTCTTGTCCGCACTACTCATCGAAAACGACTGCATGTATCGGTCTGAAAATTTAACACAATGTTCTGGTGGTGGTGTAGGTGTGCTATATAGTTTTGAGGCCATATAGATCAAAGGTCAAAGGTACAGCGGAAATACGAATTTTGTATAGAAACGTGATGGGACCGAGTGTCAACAGTGGCTGTGTGACACAGACACACAGCACACACACCGAGCAGTGCGCCACAAAGTGAAGCTGTTCTTCAGTTTAAAAGAAAATTTGAAATCATTTTCATTTTAAAAAATGTGCGCACCTAAAGTATCGCACATTTGAAGCGAGTGATAAAATAATAATGATAATAGATAATCTCACAAAACATTTTCTGTAGGCTATACCGTTCGCTCCGACTTTACGCCAACGGCGTTATTTATTTTTTATAAATAAGAAAGCAAGAGGCCTCCATACCGCAGGCTGGTTCAAAAACTAGTAAGTAAGACCAAGGATTATATCCGTGGTATTTAGTCTGAACGTGAGACTACTTGAACCACGATGATAAGCCTAGCATCTTAAACCTAAACCCAATCCATAACACTTAACCCAAACCCAATCCAACACGGCACCTAACTTACATAACACTTAACCCAAACCCAATCCAGCACGGCACCTAACTTACATAACACTTAACACAAACCCAATACTCATCATCATCAACCACCGCTTGCTTTGTTTTTGTTTGTTTTTTGTCTGTTTTCTGTCTGTCTGTCCGTGTTTTCTACTACAATCCTCTACTGTTGTGATCCAGCACCCTGGATCAATCGAATGTACCCTCGAGTAAAGTGACAAGTGCCAACAGAACACAGAAGTGACCTTTTCCACCTCCTAAACGTGCCTCCTCCACTGTACCTTCCAAACACTTTTTCTCCCGTGCTTCTGACCGTACCAAAACTGAAAGATCCATTCTCAAGTGGATCCAGCAGTGTCAATCACCTGTACATCACATCAATCAACGCCAAACATTTTTCTGTACCGTTTGATACCCTCAACTTAGTGTGTCCGTTCATGAATCCACCAGAGTGACGCCCTGCATCTCGGTTCGCATTCGCTCACCTCGACCCCCTCGCCCCCACCACCATCCCCAACTCGGCCTGCGGCCTCGTTCACCACCTATCAGTTTGGGCAAGCGCAGTACGCACCTCACCAGACACGACCGTCGTCTTCGTCAAGAAAGAAAATATGAGTCATCTCAGCTGACACACATACATACACACAACTGTCTTCATCAAGCGCAACAACCGATATGACTCATCTCTATCTCATCACTTCTGTCTGCTACTCTGGTCATGTGAAGGTGTTTAGGCACTCATACTCAACACGCAACAACCTTCCTCCTCCCTCGATGACAACACTGCGAACCACCGTAAAAGTGGAAACAGTGAACCCTCTCTCCACTCAAACTACCGTCTAACAACCACCTCAATTCAACACATCCTCTTCAGTCTCTACTAATCCAAACATGAAGTCTGTAACTGAAACTCCAGCTAATCTTGGAAAGCGGTACATCACCCGATCCTCTCAAAAGAATCCCAAACCTTCAAATTCACACGAGAAACACAATGCAGAACTTCCTCAAATTAAAAGCCAAATTGGAAAGGTGTCAGCCGACCTTTCCAAACAATCACCCAAACGCCCATCAATCAATGGAACTCAAGTAGTTCTCAACGATCCTGTTCTTGGAACCACCCCCAGCACAACTCCTGAAGGTGTCCACAACAACCCAACTGATCCCGCCCAAAAGGTCGCTGTAGATGGCACGGTTATCTACAATGGAGGTGATGACACCGACATCGACGAGGAACTTGAACCTATCAGCCGCTCTATCGTCAAAACAGGAGATGCCCTCACAGTCATATTGGAAAATCAACTCGTGGGTCCTAAACGTATCGTTGATAACGACAATGGTTCTCTAAAGATTCAATCTGAGATACCAAGTGGAAGCAAATCTAACGAATCTTCCGGAAATGGCGAATTTGTGACGGTACCAAAAGACCGATATGAATATCTTCTAAAGCTCGAGGAAGAATTTAGTCGCCCAACTCCAACCTGTGACACGGATCCTCCACCAAACGTGGATTTTCTTCTTGATGCCATCAAAAATGTTAAAAACTCTGGCGAAGTTGTCTCAAAAGCCAAGAAAGCTCTTTATAAAGCCCATTATTCCAACTTGGAATATATTAAGCTCAATCTCGGATTAACCAATGTCTATGGTAGTGCAGTCAAGAAAATCGAGGACAAGCACGTTGACCTTGTCCGCCAAGCGCTTGACCTACAGTCACAAATTGCATATGTTTTGATGGATATCACCTCTCATGAATCTCATCCCAGGGCCACAAGGAAGCTCCAACCGCTCAGCACTACTCTTGGTGAGGTCCTCGATTCTGTGAATATTATCCAAAGAGAACAGAACATTTTTGCGGCTGTCCCATCAACTCCCAAACAATCGGCCCCTAACCATGAATCGCCCATCACCAACGATTTAGTTGTTTTATCCAACCAAATCCGGTCAATGGCATCTGATTTAAAGATTGTCAAGGAAGGTGTGGCAGCACTCAATAAGACAAGTAATTCCACATACGCTGAAATGGCTACTGTAAGTACTGCAGTTAGGAGACATGAACGAAGCAGTAATCATCGCGAAACTATGCCTTTGACCACGACAATCGACCCTGTGGAGACTGGCTCAATCAACAACCAAACCCAAACACAAATACGACGCCCTGGCAAACACAATCCTGCCAATTCTGAGATTCCCGCAAAATATAAGCCAAAGTGGTTTACTATCATGATCACTACAAATGACCCTGCCATACTCTCGCCCAAAAATGTTGTCACCGCCGTCAAAGTTGCACTCGGTCCTAATGTAACTGGTATTCCTTGGGCGGGATACAGAGGAACAAGTGCAGGAATTGCAATTGACTTCCTACACAAGGAAGATCGAGCAAAATTTTGTCAACGGGCTCGAAATAGTAGTCTTAAAACCAAATGCCAAATTCAAAACGCCTTCCCTATGCTCCCTACCATTGAAATTCCAATGGTACCCAAAAATGTGAGTGCAAGTGAAATGGTGGAATTGCTCACCGGGAAAGGAAAGCAGTTTGAAGGCATGGCGGAATCAATCACGTGGATGCGTGCATCGGTGATCAGTCAAACACACCAATCAATCTTCCTCCGTGTCAATCCTAGTCTTTGGCAAAAGCTCACACAAGCTGACTTTGTTATTGACTATGGTTATGGAAGAACCAACGTCTTTGAATCTTTCTTCATAAGACAGTGCCAGAAGTGCATAAAATACTGTCACGGCAAGAACAAGTGCAGACAGCAACAGTGCGTGTGTCCAGTGTGCAGTCAAACATACCTCATGAACATCACACACAGATGCGGACCAATAAGCTGTGTCACGTGTGTGAACTACAACGAAAAGAATGGCAAGTCCGAATCGACCTGCCACAGGGCCAACACTCCAGACTGTCCCAAGTATCTGGAAAAGCTCAACATATTGAAACGATCCATCGTCTACTTCGAGGACCAACTCAATTGAGCACCTAAAAAATTAAAAACCCAACTATCAAGATAAAGTAAGAAATGGCTGTCTCAATCGTTCAACTAAATTGTGACAACAATCAAAGTGTAATAGACATGCTCGAAGTACACAACTCAAACAAACTCAATAACAACCTAAACACAGCGGACATTGTGCTTGCTCAAGATGTCTACAAGACCACGGATGGTAAAATCCTCAAATTCGGCAGCAAAGTCACTATTCATCATGTAGACGTGCAAAATGGTCGCATTCAAGGACAATTCAGCCACTCCACCGGCTTAGATGCGGTGACAATCATTCGAAATCGTGGCCTCCAATCAAAACTAATTCGAGAATACTCCAACAACCACATTACCACTGTTGAGGTGGAGTGCAGCGAAGGTCGTATCATCTTGGTCAATGTCTATTTTCGCCCCAGCCTGGAAGAGTCGACCATCCTTTCCGACATACAAATGTTCGAAGACCTGTTGTCGGACAACGACTTTGCCAATCTGCCAATCATCATTGCCGGTGACATGAACGCCCGCAGCAGCATGTGGCACGACACTCGCGATGACAGAAGCGCCAAAGTGGAGAAACTTGGAGAACTCATCCTCGGACACCAGCTGACCATTGTCAATCGAACAAACCCGGGCCCCAATCATCACACTTTTCGCAGAAACGGAGGTAAAAGTGTCATCGATCTCACACTAGCCAACCCAGCCGCTGCCTCTTTGGTGTTCGATTGGAAACGAGACTGGAAGCACACCAACTCGTATCATGCACTGATTCGTTTCAAGGTGGGCTATCATGCACCTCGTCATTTGAGAGACTACAAACGAACAAAACAATTCAAAGACCACAAGGGAGTTGACTTTGGCGGTTACACCGAGTACTTTCGATGCAATGGCGCCCGACTTGAAGAGCTTCAAACAATGTCAAGGACCATCTCAAACATCGAAATGATTGAACAATGCCTAGAGAAACTTGTTCATCTGTACATCGATGGGGCAGTTTCCTATCTCCCGCGTAACAAAGGGAAGAAACCAGCCACAGTTGATCGACCCCTTCCATGGTATACTCAAGAGGTGAAAGAGATTGTTGAAATGATTGAAGAAATCTCTGAACAAATCGAGTTGGCCCATGACCCTGTTGCTCGCAATGAAATGCAGAAGGTCTACGACAAAGCCAATACCGAACTCTACGAATTGGTCGAAGCAGCCATTGAAGACAACTGGAAGGACTTTGTTACAGACGACAATCGAACTGATCCGTGGGGCAGATTCTTTCTATTTCTCAAATCTGTACAGGAGAATCCTATTCTAACCCCTCTCCTTGAAAATAGTAAAGATCTTAAGAAAACTTTGAGCACAATGATGAATGCAAAGTTTCCAAACGACCATCCTATTGCCGACACAATCGAAATGAGAAGAATCCGCGAACTGTACAGATTCAACCACACCACAGCATCACCACATTCATCAACACCCTCATCAACAAGTGCACCATCAGCATCATCATCTTCTGTACATTTCTCATCACAACCAACCATCACCACTCAACCAGCACACACCTTTCTCTCTCAATCATCAACACAACGTGTTACCCGTTCAATGACAGCACCACCACCCCCACAACGCATCTACTCAACCAACACAGACCAAATTGACCCGGTCACAATGGAAGAGTTGGAACTGATTATCAAAAAACTTGACTTCAAAATTACACCTGGACTGGATGGTGTAAGTAACCGAATGATTGTTGAGACCTTTGGTTTCACAAAAGAAATTATTCTAAACATTCTGAACGCATGCATCAAGTTCAAACACTTTCCGAAAGAATGGAAAAGTGCCGCTGCAATTTTCATTCCCAAGCCCAACAAGGCCAATTACATGGAAGTTGAAGCTTATCGGCCGATCAGTCTCCTCTCAAATTTGGGCAAAATTCTCGAGCGAGTAATCAAGGATCGCCTCGAGAGTTTTGCTTCACGCAACAACCTAAACTCTCCACACCAGCATGGCTTCCACAGGGGAGGATCAACCATCACTGCCCTCTCTGCTCTGACCAAGGAAATGAAACGACAAAAATCGCTTGGAAAGAAAGTGGCACTGGTCTCGTTTGACATTAAAGGCGCCTTTGACTATTGCTGGTGGCCAAACATCATGAGGGTTATGCACGAACGAAACTATCCAATGGATATGATTCAACTTCTCCAAAGCTATTTCACCGACCGAAGCGTGGAGTGCACATTTGGTGGAGTCAGGATAGCCAAGAACCTCACAAGAGGCTGTCCACAAGGCTCAGTACTGTCACCGACACTGTGGAACTTGACCCTTGACCTGCTGCTGCAGGAGCTGACAACAGGAAGGAGTGCCTTTGGAAAAGTAGTGTCTGGTTATGCGGATGACACTTCTGCCGCCGTCTGGGGAGACACCGAAACTGAACTGAAGAACAACATCGAAGTGCTCGTGTCAAAAGTTCACAATTGGTGTAAAAGTGTCGGTTTACAGCTTAGTCTCAACAAATGTGTCATAATGCCCCTTGCTAGGGTAAATTTGCGCGCACGTGGCAATCTCGAAGTTGATGGTCAACGAATCAAATTGGACACCAAAGTCAGAATTCTTGGGGTGACTTTTGACCGAACTTTGCGATACACCCAGCACATCACCGATTTGATCAACAAGCTGACGCCTCTGTGTGGGGGACTAATGAAATTTTGTCGCAACACTTTTGGCATCAACTGCAAGAAACGTGTTATGATTTACGAACAAGTTGTCCGAGCTGTTCTCTCTTATGGCTGTGAAATTTGGGCAGACTCTATTACCCAAACCATTTGGAAAAAGTTGGCAAGTTTTCAGCACAACTGTCTCCGATTCTCGGTTTGCGGTTATAGAACCATTTCCACTGAAGCCGCTCAAATGCTCTCTGAGGTTCTTCCAGTCCAATTGTTTGTTCAAAAGAAGAAATGGGAGTTTGAGGCCAAACAAGCCAGACCCACAGAGGACAACCCATTGAGTGTCCCTTTTCGACCTGCAGGCATACATCGACCAGACCCAGAAAAAGATTGCTATGAGTCACCAGCTGAAATGGCCAACTTGGGTGGAAGAACCCAAGTTCTGAGACCGAAACGTCAACCATCAACAAACACAAACACACAAACACCAAACCATACTGTACAAACTAACCCATCACCGCCATCGCCATCATCACCTCAATCATCATCACAAATATCGACTAGTTCATCAGTGTCTGATCAAATCGTACAACAATTGAGAAGAATCAGAGCTGCAGTGACATTAGCCGCAAATAATCTCCCATCAACCACAATACCTCAACTATCACCCTCATCATCCACCAATCAACAACTACAAACATCATCAACTCCAGCATCATCATCATCACAATCTGCTTCAACTCGATCATCCACACGAAATGACAACACAAACAGCCCAGCTGTCAATTATTCGCCTCCTCTGCAACCAATTTCAGATGAACACTTTCACTTGTACATCTCAGCAAAGAGAAAGAAAACTAACTCGGCGGTTTTGCCTGACGAATTCAAGACGGGCAGTGCTTTCCGAATCTTTACACCAAGAAAGGTGTACGAAGGAAAATACAAATTCTTTGGATTTGTTGATCGCTGCCAAGCGACTCAATATGCACTCATTCAAGCACTAGAATGTCTGATGGAATTTAGTGCCCCAAGAACAATCACAATCATAACCGATGAATTGGAATGTGCCCGCTTTATAGAAGAAAGAAGACTGACGGTGAACCCACAAGAGCACAAGTTGGTCCAAATACTGAGTGAGCTCAACTGCAACCTCATCATCCGCAGAAAGCTCAAGGGTGACAAAAATTACTCGAAAGTTAAGGATCAAGCGGCTGGAATGTGTCTCAATACATCAAGACCTGTCTACTTTTTCTATAACAAACGATTTGTCAAAAATGAAGCGAACAAGTGGGCAGAGTGCAAAT
Organism: Rhizoglyphus robini; assembly: GCA_023373905.1. NCBI lineage: Eukaryota > Metazoa > Arthropoda > Arachnida > Sarcoptiformes > Acaridae > Rhizoglyphus > Rhizoglyphus robini. Next base: position 710,706 of record JAKIJQ010000071.1, on the reverse strand, counting down.
TTGCCGAAATATACAAAGTGAAAACCAGAGGAAAAACTATCCAAAAGTTTTTCGGAGATGCAAACCACAAGCCAAAGCATTTCAAGACTAACTATGTTTTGACTCAGTTCTTCACAGGCCATGGTTGCTTCCGCGAATATTTAGCGCGATTCAAGGTGATTCGAGATGGATCGTGCATTTGTGACCGGACAAACAACCAACCACCCAGCCAAACAGTTGAACATGTCTTATTAAAATGTCCCAAGTATTCGTTGGTCACTAAGCAAGCATTTGAACAAGCTGATTTGCCATGGCAATGCTTGATGCAGTTGGTGGAACTGCCTCAAGCTTTCAAAGTGTTTTGTGAGGTGGCAGAGAAAATCCACGAAATGCTAAAGACGGACAATGGTTCGAACGAAGCAGACGAAAACCGAGTAATCGAAGACCTGCTCAATGACAACTTGGAGGACGAACTAGTGGAATTGGTCGACAGACTAAACTTTAACAACCTCAACGACTTGTACCCAGAAATGCAAGACGAAACACCTCCCATTGACATGGACGATCTTTTTGCGGACCAACAATTCGATGACGAACTCTTCGCATGGGAAGACATCGAGTAAGAAGCAGAACCCATTAGGTTATTATTATTATTGTAAATACTAATCATTATGATCATTTATAACACAAAAAAACACAAAAAAAAAGAAAAACAACAAAAGCCCAAAAAAACACATTTGTAAATATTTCATGCATCATGACAGGGACATTAGCAATCGCAGGGTTAGTGCAATCAAGAATTATTCATTCATCACAAATATCTATTGTAACAAACATAATCGTAATAATCCAAACAAATAAGCAGGAGAACTTTTGTGATCCTCAGAATATACATTCTCAACAGACAATTTCTAATACTCTCAATTGTAACACACATTTCAGGAGCAGGCATACAGACACTGTCTCCTTTTTGCCTTTGAGCAAACTATTGAAATCGATTTTGTAATATTCAAACTTTAAAATGCAATTAAATAAAAACAATTTTCAAATTTAAAAAAAAAAACCCAGACCCAATCCAACACGGCACCTAACTTACATAACACTTAACCCAAACCCAATCCAGCACGGCACCTAACTTACATAACACTTAACCCAAACCCAATCCAACACGGCACCTAACTTACATAACACTTAACCCAAACCCAATCCAACACGGCACCTAACTTACATAACACTTAACCCAAACCCAATCCAACACGGCACCTAACTTACATAACACTTAACCCAAACCCAATCCAACACGGCACCTAACTTACATAACACTTAACCCAAACCCAATCCAGCACGGCACCTAACTTACATAACACTTAACCCAAACCCAATCCAACACGGCACCTAACTTACATAACACTTAACCCAAACCCAATCCAGCACGGCACCTAACTTACATAACACTTAACCCAAACCCAATCCAACACGGCACCTAACTTACATAACACTTAACCCAAACCCAATCCAACACGGCACCTAACTTACATAACACTTAACCCAAACCCAATCCAACACGGCACCTAACCTACATAACACTTAGCCCAAACCCAATCCAACACGGCACCTAACTTACATAACACTTAACCCAAACCCAATCCAACACGGCACCTAACTTACATAACACTTAACCCAAACCCAATCCAACACGGCACCTAACTTACATAACACTTAACCCAAACCCAATCCAACACGGCACCTAACTTACATAACACTTAACCCAGACCCAATCCAGCACGGCACCTAACCTACATATTTTCTTCAGTCACAACATAAATATATTCTCTTACCGAGCTGTCGCGATGCCAACATGTGCCATCGTTCAAACACCAGTGACATCAAAACCAGCCGAATTCGAAGCTTACAGTAGAAGACACTTTCGTAGTAATCTAGCCTTGAATGGAATTTGATCAAACTATAGTTGATACCGTCACACTTCCAGAGGGATATCAGCTGTTTACAGGATAGAATCGCCGATTGAATGGGCGTTTTTAGGTTGAAACTTGCAATTTGCAATTTGGGGTTCAAAATCCAAAAATTTTTGTTATTCTCCACCACAATTTGCGTAGTATGACCGTACAGTGGATTGTGACGTGATTCAATATAAGTGAAGTAGTCAACATAGAGTATCATGACAAAAAATAGAGCATACACAAAGCCCAAAGTTCGATCCGGTGTCAGTGCCTGTAATATGCTAAACACTGTGACATCGTGAAAGTACTCCTCACCGTTCTCTGTTCGATAGTCCATGAAGTAGACCAAATTGCGCATAATGTAGATCACCAAATACAAGTAAAAGAGCATTCGCCATGCATTGTACCGGTGGTGGGCGTAGAAGGCTCGTCGTCCGAATCCGTACCCAGAATTGTACTGATGGTCGAGTTGCTTTCTTTGCGCTATTCGCTATTGCGCATTCAACAAATCAGCAATAGGAGTGCGACTCATTGAAAGTAAATCACCAAGTTTCGCAATAAAATTGAACATGTTTTTTTTTCTTGTCAAGTTGCGTTTTAGTTGAATGCTTCTTGAAGAATAAAAATATATTTTCTTATTTTTTATAATAATATTTAAATTAGAAATAGTAATTATATTTTATAAAATATATATTTATTCTAAGAATTGGTTAATTATTGACAATATGAATAATGAATAATGAGGACAAAACGGTCGACTATTTTTAACTTTATAAACACAACTCACAATTAGCAAATATTTAAAATTGGAAATGTTTGCAAAGTCAAGTTATTTGCCAGTTTCAACGACTGCCAATCGATTTGAACACTTTTCTTGCCAAATACGCTTTAAATTACAATTATTAATCATTTTCATGGAACTATTTGAAATTTTTAATTTAAAAAATTAGTCAATACCGAGTACCCACTCAATGCCTCCCATTGCACTCCTCTTGCACCTGACATTGTCATTAGCGCTAATGCGCATTTCTGGCTAATTTAAGATTTAGTTTCGCAATAAAATTGAACATGTTTTCTTTTCTTTCTTGTCAAGTTGCGTTTTAGTTAAATGCTTCTTGAAGAATGAAATTATATTTTCTTTATAAATAATAATAATAAATATAAATAATAATATTTAAATTAGAAATAGTAATTTTATTTTATAAAATATAAATTTATTCTAAGAATTGGTTAATTATTGACAATATGAATAATGAATAATGAGGACAAAACGGTCAACTATTTTTAACTTTATAAACACAACTCACCACTCACAACTCACAATTAGAAAATATTTAAAATTGGAAATGTTTGCAAAGTCAAGTTATTTGCCAGTTTCAACGATTGCCAATCGATTTGAACACTTTTCTTGCCAAATAGGCACTAAATAAACATTTTCCAGGAACTCATTGAAATTTGTATTTGCAAAATTAGTGAATGCCCAGTAGCCCAATCAATACTCCCCAAAACAGGCCAATATACATTATATATTACATTTTATTGGACATTATTACTTTTATGTTTTACGATCGTTTGGTAAAACACCTATACCAATACTAAGGTGAAGAAGGTGAAACACTGCAAGTAGTAGTAGAGTTTGGTTTGGTCTGTGTAACGGCCGGTTCGATCCAACCAGGGAAAGAGGATGGACATGGTGGTTCCGAACATGGTTGCAAGGATTTTGGATCACTCGAAAAGGTGAGTTGAAATGATTAATTAAATAAAATTCCGGCAAGCCGGGAAAGTAGCGAGACGAAGTTTTGATTATGATAAAATATTGTTTAGTATAATTTCTATACAATGAACTAACTTTTTACTGTCTCACAAATTAAAGATATGTTCAACTTCTCGTTTGAACGATTGATGGTGCATCAATTGTGGAAGTGTGAAAATGTGTGCTGTGTTGTAAAATGTTCAACATGTTTGTTTCAGAATCAAAGTCAAATATCTGCGTGTAACAACCTTTATTTAAACAAACAATTATAATATCAACAACATTGTGCATGCTGCTGCAACAACAAAGCATATACCTTGTTTTGTTTTAAGAATTATTGACTAAAGAATTAACATTAATGCTACCTCACAGGAGAATCATACCTTTGGAGGTAAACCTTGCAGTTTGGCCACCAAGACAGACCACGATTTGAAAACTTTACAAAGAATTTAATTTCATTTGACCAACTGTTCCTCCAAAGCACTACTATTCACTGTCAAGCAACCACTAAAATGTCTTCTTGCAGTACTGTTGATATAATTAAAGGAGATCTTCAAAATACAGATGATGGACTGACGGGTTTTGCATCGACATCTTCACTCGAAACACACCGTTGTATCGATCTAGAAGGCTTTACTTGGATCAGGTGCAAGGATATCTATTTTAATTCATTTTGGTATGCCATCATAAGTTATGAATTTCATAATAACCTAGTTTTGAAGCATTTATGATAACTCTCTCTCTCTCTCTCTCTCTCTCTCTCTCTCTCTCTCTCTCTTGATGTCTTGAGTTTCTTCAATCCTCTACAAACTGACATATTCAAATACTTGAGATAAGATTTCTTTCTCATTTTAAAATGGAGACAAAAAAGACTTGTTGCAGGTGATACATCGGGTTGAACACAAGACAATTGTGGTAACTTTTGGACAAAAACACTCGATTAAACCAAAAAATGTAATAAAGACTGTCTTTGTATTGGTTAGAGGTCTTCAAAAATGTGTTCACGAATTGCATTTGTGGTCAAATAATTGAAGTGACTGCAGCATAGAGTCTTTGAATTGTGATTGTAAGCAACTTAACTTCAAAGCTAATCAAAATAAAACAAATGCCCACTTTTAAAAAAATTCACATATGACGTTACTCTTATGTAATGTGTGTAAAAAGATATATAATTTGGTCACTACGACCCCTTGCCTCTCAGTTACTACAGCTGTGTTGTCATATTTTGTTTACGGCATACCAACGTGTTCAGAAAAAAGATCTTTTTGGATCATATCTCCACAACCAGATAACCTAGGATGCTGATTTTTGGAATGTAACCGTTTCACATGGTATGAAGTGTGTGTGCCAAGTTTGGTTGCTGGGGGTGGTGTAGTTTCTTCTGGCAAGAAAGCAACGGACGGACGGACAGACAGAGTGAAACTATTAGTCTTCGACTTCGTTCTTTAGAACTTCGTCTCGCTAAAAATCATTGCCAAATCTGTTGCCACCCCGTGGATAGGCGGCACAGATCTGACCCCCTCGAATGTTCATTGAATTGTACTGACGGGCACAGGCTGCGTTTGAGATGATCGGAATTTGGGCCTGTCGAAGGGTTTCAGAACCACATGATTGTGTGCTGGTGAAGGAAATGCGCAGTTTGACGAGTGCAATGTCATTTTGCATGTAATTCTCGTCGTACTGTTCGTGTGCAATGACACGCTCAACCGGAAAAAGACGTTCACTGCTGCCAACGTTGTGGGCGCCAACCAGAATTTGGAAACTTGCGGCTGGCTGACTGGGTCACACGTCAACTCGAAACACAGTGAGCAGCAGTGAGAATGTAACGTTCGTTGAGGATGGTTCCACCACAGATGAAACTCCCGTACCGGATAACGCCGATGGCCAGGCATTGGGTGCCGACTCAACTCCACCGACAATGAGACCAAAGTTGGGACCGTTCTTGGCGCCGCAGGATGCTATTGAAATTGAGTTAAAAACTGGTTAAAATCAAACAAAAACATAACCGAATCAAACCTTCATTAGCATAAGTCAGGCACTGCCGTCGATTGATACGAGAATAACGACGAAGAAAGTAGGCAACCATACTTGGCTTCGAATCCGAGAGAGCTAGTCATCTCCGGAATGAATTGACGACTCAGGTTGTTCGATAATTAGATTCGTGTAGGATTGTGATTCGGTTAGGTGTTAGGTAGGTTAGGTGTTTTTGTTCATGCTCAGACTTCACACCATGTTCATCAGTTTCAATGTCCAAGGTGTTACTTATTTGCGAAAATAAACCTGACACAAAGTTAGCACCCGCAGGGCCCACTAGTTATTTTGTTTGTAAATGCTTCGTGATCATCTGGTACGCCTCCATGATGTAGCCAAAATAGACCAACACAAATTTGAACACCGACTTTCGGGTAATATTGCCCACGGATCCCATGGTGAAGTAAAATTTTTGCTTTGTATGCAACAGTTGATAGTAGGAGAGTAGTTTCACTTTGTGTCTCAACAAATTGGGTCCAACTAGTGAGTACTGTAACTGATACAAATAGCGGTCCGAACTGTGAATGCACTTGGTGATTGCAATGCATAGCTGTGTGTCCAGAATGAATGCTACAATTATTTCCAATGCAAATGAACCATAAAAGAATTTGTTAAATCCCGTCATGCTGTTCCACTGAAAGAATAAAGTCGTCTGAACATAGACAGACCAGGGAAAGAGGCCTAGAAAGGTGGCCACGGCAAAGGGCGAAACGATATGTCGATTGAGGGTGATGAAATTGTTGATGGTCCAGGAGTGCACTCGCCAGTAGAATTGTAGTCTAAGGTATAGCTCAATGCGTTTGGTCACGCCCCTGCAAACAATACTGCGCATAAATGAATTGAGCCGCTGCAGTACTGAGAGAATGACATAGCACTCCATACAGCCACACTGCGCATATATAAGGACTAATTTAAGAAATTTCCAATTGGTATATTTGAGAATTGCCGATTCTGTTGTAATAATGAGACACTGAAGTACACCTAGTGTCTGGTATGTGTATGGGATGGTTATTATTACATAAAAAAGCATCACTAAAGCTGTTAACAAAACGAAATACATTTATCAAACAATTTTTTTTTTCAGTCAAACATATATTCTCTTACCGAGCTGTTGGAATACAAACATGTGCAATCGTTCAAACACAAGTGACATGACAACGAGTCGAATTCGAAGCTTACAGAAGAGGACACTTTCGTAGAAGTCTAGCTTTGAATGGAATTTGATCAAACTATAGTTGATGCCATCACACTTCCAGAGGGATATCAACTGTTTGCAGCATAGAATCACCGAGTGAATGGGCATTTTGGGGTTGAAACTTGCAATTTCCAATTTGGGATTTAGAATCCAAAAATTTATGCCATTCTCCACCACAATTTGCGGAGTACGATCATACAGTGGATTGTTTTGTGATGCAATGTAAGTGAAGTAATTCACATAGAGAACCATACAATACAATATTGCAAACACCAGACCCACAGTGCGATCCGGTGTCAGTGACTGCAATATAAAAAACACGGTGTCATCGTGAATGTACTCCTCACCTTGCTCTGTTCGATAGTCCAAGTAATAAATCAAATTTCGCATAATGTAGATCACCAAATACAAGTAAAAGAGCATTCGCCATGCATTGTACCGGTGGTGGGCGTAGAAGGCTCGTCGTCCGAATCCGTACCCAGAATTGTACTGATGGTCGAGTTGCCTTTTTTTAGCTAAGTCATCCAACAAATCAGCAATAGGAGTGCGACTCATTGAAAGTAAATCACCAAGTTTCGCAATAAAATTGAACATGTTTTTTTTTCTTGTCAAGTTGCGTTTTAGTTGAATGCTTCTTGAAGAATAAAAATATATTTTCTTATTTTTTATAATAATATTTAAATTAGAAATAGTAATTATATTTTATAAAATATATATTTATTCTAAGAATTGGTTAATTATTGACAATATGAATAATGAATAATGAGGACAAAACGGTCGACTATTTTTAACTTTATAAACACAACTCACAACTCACAATTAGCAAATATTTAAAATTGGAAATGTTTGCAAAGTCAAGTTATTTGCCAGTTTCAACGACTGCCAATCGATTTGAACACTTTTCTTGCCAAATACGCTTTAAATAATAATTTTTGCAGAAACTCATTGAAATTTGTATTTGCAAAATTAGTCAATACCCAAGTAGCCCAATCAATACTCCAAAACAGGCCGAATATATTACATTACATTTTGCTTGACATTGTTATTTGTATGTTTCACAATCATTTGGTAAAACTGCTATATACAACTTTTATCTGACGGTAATAGTATATACTAAGGTGAAGAAGGTGAAACACTGCAAGTAGTAGGGTTTGGTGTGGTCTGTGTAACGGCCGGTTCGATCCAACCAAGGAAAAAAGATGGACATGGTGGTTCCAAACATGGTTGCAATGATTTTGGATCACCCGAAAAGATGAGAGTTGAAATGATTAATTAAAAAAGCATTTAGAAAGTAGTGTTTAAGCCGTTTTAAAATGAATTATACCAAACAACTAAACCAATTGATCAGTTATGTAGGTTGCAAGCGGAGTAGTAATAATAAATATTTCATAGCAATTATAATTAAAACAGAAAGCACCTGTGTGCACTTGTATCTATTGAAGTTATTGAACAATGTACATGTACTGATGTTATCTTTAAACCTGTCAACCCAATTAAAATTTGTAGCGTTTTTCCAAGAATTCTAGCGAATGATTGATTGATTGACATGTGTCAATTATGTCACGCGTATTTCGACATGGAAGTTTATTTGTTTGCTCTTTTTAAATTTTTTAAATCACAAAACTAACCTTGTTCTAAACTAAAATTAAACTAAAAGTTATATAAGGTATACCTTGAATCCACATTAAAGTGACATTACCAAATCACCTCGAGACAATCATTTGGGTCAGTGTGCTGGGACTGAGTTGTGGCAGAATTTGTCATTTTTGTGTTGTTATTTTGCATCAAATGAATACTACGAATGTGTCTCAAAGTGTTTGCCTGAGTAGTACTGGAATAGCCACATTGTGACCAATTGCAACGGAATGGTTTGATGTCCAAATGAACACGTTTGTGACGCTTCAAATTGGATGAGTCATGTGTTTCATACTCACAACCAGATTGTGGACACTTCATCTTCAATGTCTTCTTCGTTGTCCTATGTTTTCTATAGTGATTGGCCACTTTACTTTTGTTTTCACCCGTGAATGTACACGATGGAAAGGAACACTGAAAGTGACCGAGTAGATGACAATCATTGTTGTGACCGGATAAATGATGATATGAAGTGAAATGGCTGTCACACTGGTCACAGTGCCATTGGGTACTGCTGGTGGACTGGTGACATTGGACAATGTGTTGGCCTAGAAAAACCCTATAAAACAATATATTTAGTAACGAAGTTATCCAATACATAGAACTCACTTGCTGTCAAATGATTGTTTGCAGCCTTTGACCAGACAACAAATTTTACGAATCGAATGTCTCTGCCACATGTGAACGGTGAATTCGGTTTTTGCAAACATTTGACCACATTTTCGACATTGACGCTTGAGTGTGATTATATGTTTGGTACTACTACTCGAAGTTGTAGGGCTGGATTGTCTAGGTCGCTTGACTACCTTGGAAGTGTCTTTTTCTAGATAATCGTCGTCATCTCTTTCTTCATGATCCGTGTTTTCCTGATTGTCTTGATTTTTCTCGTTGAACTCCTGCTTGATGATCTCTGGTTCGAAGTTGTCCAGTCCTTGTTCAGTTGGTAGTTGTGGTGTTGTGTGTGATCGAGATTGGCAATTGAAATTGAAAGTGGATGGTTGATATATTTGAGTATTTGATGATTCGATATTGCGAGATGAGTTTCCACCATAATCAGTACTCACCGATCCACAACCATCCGACTCTTGGTTGCTCACCAACTTGTTGGTCAGTCTTTGGAAAAGCGAATTGAGCATTGGGTCCACAAGTTGATCTATTTCATCTCGCAACCAATCCCGAGTGGGTTCTTTCTCTCGTTTTAGCAAAGAAGATAACACAGACAATACAAGGGCACCGTTTTGAGGTACAGAAGATGGGGACAGAAATGACATGATAATTAATAATTAAGGTGTTCAAGGCAGAAATTTTTTTAAAGCACGAATCTCGATTGAATTTACATGGATCTTAATTCAAACCTCAAAACATCAACTCAAATATCAACACAACATAGTGCAGCACAGTAGCGGAAGTCCGTCTGGCTTCCTAAACATAACAAAAAGTTTAACTAAACACCAATAGATGGTGTGACATGGTGTGGAGGTCTATGGTCTCTGCACCCATGTCATAGGATACCAAGGACATAAATATGTTTAAGATTTTTTAAGTTTCTTGACATGATACTGGAGCAAATCAACCAACAGCTCAGGTCTGCTCTTGATGTGCTTGTTAAAATCCTCAGTGGCCATCACTTCTTCTGCATAATCAGAAAAGTAATCGACACAGTTTGACTTGAGCTCTGCTGCATTGTGCAAATCTGCGAGCACTAAAATCGAGCACACTAGTTCGGTGGTGAGATGAGTGGATAGATGGTGCAAACACAGGGACTTGAGACAGTCCATTTGGTACTGTGAATAGAATATAGAATGTAATCAATATAAAAAATAAGGATAAAACCATACTTTATCAGCAACCGTCAACAAATCCTGTGCGTATTTGTCCATTTCAGTCACTTTTCCCGTGTACAGGAATCGTATAAACTGTCCAAACGCATCCGCTGGCACATCCGTGATCTCCACTCTCGATTCCTGTGCTTCTTTGGTGTTCTTGTGCTCAAACATTGTCCCAAAAACTGGCGATTGCCAATTTTGCAATTTCCCACATTGCCATCTTTTTATTGTCAAATTGAACAGTAGCCCTAGACTTTGATTTCGGCATTTTGGTCTGTTGAATTAAAGAAATGTCAACTGCTTTTAGCTATCATCATCGTGTTTTTAGTATACAAACCTAAAGGATTACGTAAATCTCAATCAAATTTTGTAGCAACTCAAATCAACACACAACACTTGGCCAAAAAATGTTATCCGCACTGACCAAAACAAAACAGTCTTCACAATCCACTAATAGATGACGCCACAGGTGTGTTATGATTTTTGCGGGAAAATTTTCTGTTTGTATTGTTATTATATATATTGAGGGACGAGCTGGTAGACGGCTCGCACATCCTCAGTTTACCAAAAATATTCCTCATCTCATAAATGAAACATTGGAATAGAAATTTGATTTAGCGAAGCGCTTCGTTTTGGGTTTGCCAACTCATCCCTACAAATGAACAGCCGACAGTTAATGTTATGTGTTTTTGAGTGATTCTGATAGTTGAAAATAAATGTTCATATGTTGAAATTGTTCACTTTTGCATTCAAAAGTGGCCACTAAACATATTGGATTTTACAATATATTTTTAACAGATTTGTAGAATTTTGGCGCCTTTACAAATGCAATTGTTACGTACACTATGAAGGGTAGTTTGTTTTGATTCTTACTCAACTGTCGTCCACTCAGACTGAGCGGAATCGACTCTACTGGAAAAGCGAGTCCAGTCCAATCAAGTCCATTTTGCGAAAAAAAACATGCATTTGTGATTTAGTCTGACAATAGTTGAATTTGTCTCAATTTCCATCATTATCATATCATGTCCAACACAACCATAGCTGCCCTACCCGATCTGCCACTTTTGAACATTTTCAAGCGTCTAATCCTGCAGGATCAAATTGGCGCAATTAGTCCTACATGTGATCGGTGGCGAGTTCTACTACAGTCCGAATTCAATCGTCGGCGTACTTTAATCCTCGCTGCTACTGAGCCATCTGGTGAAAATGCATCTCCAGAAACAATACTGAATCCACTTCGCGAAGACCGTTGCCATAGCAAATATTGGCTTCAACATGCAACTCGAACCGATCATGATAATGATCCAACTCCACTTGTCCAATTGGAACCACTAGACCAACTCAAGCGCAATTTCATCCAACTAAACAATAATACTACACTTCAAGAACAATCCATAATTGATGCATTTCCCGGCATCACTCACTTGACGCTGGTCAACTATCGAGTGAATAGTAAAACCTTGAGTGCAATCATTCGGTTGCTCAATCACTGGTCTCGGACTTTGATCTCACTGAAAATTGATCTCACTAAAGCATCAGATGGAATCGAGTATGATTTTGATTATAGTGTCACTATTGGTGATCTTTTTGAGACGATCAATCGACTTCAAGAGCTGCGACATCTCAAGTTGCATTTAAGTAAAAGTGAGTGAAACTTGAAATGTTAAACATCTTTTTTGCAATAGTAAAAAAGGAGTTTTGCAATAGCGATTTGAATTTTTAAATATTAAAATAATAGTGAAACCCTTTTTTGCCACTCTTAAAACATCATAACTTGAATATCTGTCCTGAAACGGTTTAAGCAATCAATCTAGTCAAAATTAAATTTATCAAAAGCTTTAGTTAAGGTTTGAATTGTTTTTTAAATTTTTTAAATTTTTTAATTTTAAATTTATTTTAAAGTTTCACATGTTTTATTGTTTTACAATTGCAAATTAATGTAGGAATCTTAAAACACTATTGCAAAAATTTATTTTATACTATAGCAAAACAACTATAAGCCTTTTGTAATTCATTTTGTAATTTATTTTGTACTCCTAGATTATGCATGGATACCGCCAAATGCCCCACTAAACAAAATTTCCCGCTTGGACACCCTATGCTTGACTGTATGCAAGGAGAACGACTCATTTCTCGATCAGCTTGCGCAATATTTCAATAATAAAAATGCAAAAATTTGTTTCCACAATGATTTGGAGATTTATGAGCTGGAGAATCTTGGCAGAAGGCATCCTCAACTGGCCAACTGTATCACCAGCGCCTCCATATGGAGTACTGAGCTTTGGGATGCACCATATGAACCGGAAGATTTAATGGAACAAGAAATAATGCCGACCTTTTGCGCACAATTTGGCTCACTCACCGAACTCAAGCTCGACATTGATCCTTCGCTTGTGAACACATTGCCTGAGCATTTGAGTCAGCTGCACCAGTTGGTTACGCTCAAGTTGGTTCTTCGTCCTAGTTGTTGGAAAAGTGGCCTCAAAGAAGAGCCGCATAGATTTGCCTATGGATGGCCAGCTTTTGCTGATCCACTTGGACGGGACTTTCAAGTGCCCTCTCTTAGAGTGCTCCTCCTAGAAGTGCAAACTGTTTCACACGAAAACATTGGCTCACTTCGAATTGAGCACATTTATCCAAACCTTCAGGTTGTGTCCCTGGTTAATCACTGTGACGCCTGTTACGCTTGTGGATACAATCTAGCAGATAAATGCAAGCCATGGTTCGAGAAGACCATTTATAAATGTGCTCGTATGGCGAGACTACCATTTAGAAGATGTGTCAACTTGAGGGCGATTGAGTACAATACGAATCCATTTCATGCTCCAGATCGAACTATGCTGTTTAGTTCTCCTCCACGGTTGTAGGCGTTTGTAATTTAAAAAAAATTTAAGATACCCACCAATTTTTTTAAATGATCAATTATCTACTAATTTATGATCTAAACAACCCACCAATTTTTTTTAAATTATCAATTTCACGCCAAGTCTGAGATGCAAAATCTGTATTTATTGTAAAATTACTATTTGCTATGAAAAAATGATCATTATTTAGGAAAATTTTACTATTTAATAAATCGTTTTTAATTTTTGGAAATCCTTTAAATTTATTCTAACTTGAGTGTACAATTTTTCGAGATTGCCGAACAAAATTCACTGTTTGGCGTATTTTGAAATATTATTGGTTACGTCCTATACGGAGGGGTGTTTGTTTTGATTCTGAAACTTTCACTTTCAGACTGAAAGTTTCAGTACTACTGGATCAGTAGTATTCAGCATTAAACTGACAAGTGAGTATACTATATTATATACAGTATATAGCATACAGTGTATACATTTCCACTATAGTGACGCCACTCACTGTGAATTTTCTTTTCTTGAGCATTCGTGAAATTCGTCATTTGAAATTGTGACTTGATTCAAATCAGTTTCAACTGAATGTTATTTTCCTAATCACTGCCTTCACCTCGAAATGTCAGAAACTAATAATAGTAATATTCCCACCATCCCGGATGTATGCCTGTGGATGATCTTCAAGCATCTACCCACGAACGACCTAATCAACGGCATTGGCGAAGTGTGTACTCATTGGCGGCTCATTCTAGTCCGCGTTCTACTGGCTCGCCATAAATTAGTGCTTTATTCCAAATGGGAAGATGAAAAGGATATCAAATATAGCCTCAATGAGCATTATGACCATTTACTTGAGCGTGTTCGGAAGGATGATGATGGATCACCGTTGCTACAGCTGCCAACAGTGCAACAAATCAAATTCAATTGGTTGGATTTTGATGTATCCGCTTGGAAGCGTCAAGTTCCATTATGGTGGAACATGCCAAACATTACTGATCTGCACTTGGAATATGCTGGAGAGGATTGTGATATTTCACTAACTAATTTCAATTTTATCATTCGGCTCATTCGCCGCTGGTCTGCAAATTTGATTTCATTGAAGCTCAAAATTCGTCTCGAATACGTGAGATATGGCGGTGAAAGGGGACTGAAGGCCGAGCGGAATGTTCAGACAATGCTCATGAGCTTGTTTGATGAGCTCAATAGCATGACCGCCTTGAGGCATCTCTACTTGTGTGTCCTTGGGCCTAGGCACATGCCCTATGATCATAGGCGCCCTGATCACACTTAAGGGTCCGGTTCGCAAATTTGCGAATTCACTTTTTATTCGAAAATTTGCGAAAACAGATTTCGATAATTTGCGAAAAAAATCAATTTCGAAAATTTGCGAATAAAAAATTTCGATAATTTACGAAAAAATCAATTTCGAATATTTGCGAAAAATAATTTCGCAAAAGCACGAATTCAAACCGGCTTGATATATTTCGATAATTCACGAATTTATTTTTCGGGAATTCTCGAAAATCTCTAAAAGGAAATTAATGTCTTTATAGAAAAAATCATAACATTTAAAATGAAATTCAATGAATCGCTTTATATTATTGCAACTGTTTTCATTCAATATAGAATTTTAATTTTATTATGAACATTATTATTCGATTACAGAGAAATCAAAACTGGTAATATTACATTCAAATCATTCCTTCAATTAAAATATGTTTTTCCTCATAATTGAACAAATAGTCAACATAGTGAGCTAAATCAGTAATGTTCACATACATTTTGTCATATTTCTTTTCCAGTACTTTGAATTTCATTTTAGCGAACTCATCGTGTTGATTTCGTCGGATTTGTTTGAGAGTAAAAATAGTACCTTCTACAACGATTGAGTAATCACTAATTCCAAACCAATATAACTTGGGAAGGCACCAAAACTTGACGTGTGACTGCCTTCGGCCAAGAACTTTGAATATAATTTCTTTGTTGTCTGTTCCCAAAGTGTGCGGAGCCTCCCTGGATGAGCATATACGCCAACGCTGGTCTTCAGATAGCTTGCTCTTCATAATCGACTCAGCAGTTGGACTTGTTTTTGGGAAAAAATCGATCGAATTGTATGGACATTCTTCTTTGCCCATCTCCAAGGCTAGATACATTTGGTGACGATAAGCGAAGCTTTTTGTTGGGTTCCGAAAATTGCGCATGACTTCGGACCAATTTTTGAAATAGAGATGTTTTCTTTCGAACTTCAAAACGGAGTACAACACCAATGGGCCAAAAAGCTCGACCAAATCAGCGTAATGCAAAAGTTGATGCAATTTGGGGTTGACATGAAATTTCAACTTTTTGTCCTGATCCTTGATGGTCTCGTTCACTTCGTCGGTGATTTCGTTGCACAACTTAAAGATTGAGTTCGAAAGGATGCGAAATTTGGAAAGGTCATCTTTGTCAATCTTAAAACGAAATGACAGTTGAGTGAATTCTTGCAAAGTTGTCAACAGTTGAAATGTCTTCGAATCGTAATCTAAATAGCCAACAAATACTTCACCAAGTCTTGCCAGTAACTCAAGCTTCTGAAATAAAATAAAATATTATTATTTGACTACATTGACAATGTAAAAACATCATACTTGTACAGCTTTGGTGTTGTGAAAGACAAATTGCCGTTTCTCGTATGCCAAGGTAATTTTTCCGTTGAAAAAGTCGAATTCTCTTATTATTTGGGCAACTTGGGCATTAGAAAGCTCAGGCATACCATAACGCAGAATAAAGTCCTCCAGCAAACGAGGAATACATCCTTCCGCTAAATCATGACATACATCTGGTGGACCAATGTTCCAAACCGTAATTCCAGGTAAAGAACAAAAGCAGCAATGATCAACTCCACCAAATCGATTCGGTTTTGATTTATCATTCAACCAGTTGTTGTATTCTTCAATGTCTGCAGGTGAACCACACAAAGACGGAACAGGGTGGTACTTTTGAATAGCTGTGCTGTTTGATGCACAGAATCGACAGACGTAACAATTTGGGTGGAATGACATTTTGTAACCGAGGATTTCGTATTCTCCAAGGTTGTCTCCACAGATAGAAGAAAGCACGACTTTAATGTTGATCTTTTCGGTTTGATTGTCGCCTTTAGTTCTCAAAATATCCACTCCTTCATTGCCGAGAACTTCGAATTGATCTGAAACATGTTGCAGTACTTGGTTGACAGTAATACCCGCTTCCTTCATCTTTGCTCGACTGACCATACACAGAAGAAGAACGTTCTTCCGCTTCAATTGTTGTTCGATAGGTACATTAGTGCAAATCATATAGACTCCAAGGTACTTATGTTGCTTTCCATTTCGTTTGGTTACTGTGAAATCGTCAACACCAATCTGAAAGCGGAGGTTGCCGAGAAGACGATTTCGTCTTAATGAGTTGCAAGTCAATTCCGAATCGTAAACTGTTGGTACAAAAGGCTTGTCAATCAATTCTCGTTCATCTAGAATACTTTCCACTAAAGAAGGATTCTGTAAGAATAAACCAGAAAGTTTCTTCAAATCCACAGTTTGTCCGACATATACTTCGTCGATAAGCAAATCAGTAGCTTCAACAAGTGTACCTAAACGTTCCATGTAAGCCTTCTGTAGAGGATCACTTGCAGCAAATATTTTGACTTTCTCCAAAATAGCTTCGTGGTTCTCGATGATGATGTTTCTAGCATGATGGTAGTACCCATTGAGATTACGTTCGACAATGCCACTTAGGTTATCGAATGGTACAGTATAAGTAAAACGATCTTCTACTGTTGAACGAATATAGTACCGTGCCCAATTTTGATCTTCTTTCGTGTAATCTCGTTTTAATGATTCAAAAAAACGAGAATTGTTGAACTGGTCGCCATAAACATCGTGAACCAGTCGAATTCGAATTGTTTCGTCCTCCTCCTCATCTGAAGAAGGATCATCTGAATCAGCATAGTCCCTGAGAACATTTCCAACAGGTTGTAGGTAATCATCTAAGTGATCTATTGGAACTTCCATTTGTTCATCTGCACTGTTTCCACCGACAGAATATCCGGCGCGTCTGAAAATTAAATCATACTATTCTTTTAATGATAAATATAAACCTTAATTAACTACCTTAAAATAGGAAAATATTCAATTGAGTGACAAGAGTTGAGATGATGTTGAAAGTTGTCAGACTTGGTGATTTTTGTGAGACAACCAGTAATACAACGCGATCCAGTAAATTTAGTAAACATGCAACGGGCCTTTTCCTGCTCGAAATTAGAGAACACAACACCAAACGGGGTATTTTGAATTACTTTTCGAAAAGAGGCCATAGGCAGAATCATATTGGGGTGATAATCACTCATTTTCAATAATAATAATCGAGCCACACAAAGGCAATTAACTTGAGTAGGGAATCAAATTTGATTTGGTCTCACCAAACACAATCGGGTTTGTTGTCGACACACAAACGTTTTGTAAACAACGAGTGACAGTCGACGAGTGTGCAGCGCGCTAGTGCGAGGCTCGCCGCATGCATGTGCGAATGCACACGCGCACATGAGTTACGCATCTGAGTGACGGTTGTACAGTTTCTTATGCTTCTCCAACACACCTCATACTATCGCCCGCCAAAAATTACTGCCCTTTTCTGTGCTTCTACTTCTGACTGAAGCACTCAAGTTGAGCTCGACTGTCGACCTGTTGCTGCCAACGCCGTTGGCTTGTTGTTTGTCTGTTCTCGTGTGGTCGTTGTCGTCTGTTAACTGCCGCAAAATTACTTTTGATTGTGTATCCTCACTTATTGAACATTCTGCACCATGGCCACAAATTCGAATCTATTTCAAGTGGATCCGGCTGGTAAGTTTATCATAATTTTATAAACCAATTTGGTTCTCTGTGTTGTATTTTACCTCATTACAATATAGTGATATTTTCGTTTATTTTTCTTAACAGCCGCTCAAGCTATGTTTGGGGTGTTTATGCAAATGATCCAAACTACGGTGAAGGCTAATCAAGTCCCACCAGAAACCCAAATTGAGTCAAGTAAAGCACTACCGATTACCATGCCACTACAAAATCGCAATTTGAATAGTCAGTATTCCTCTTTGCTAAGTGTCGTTCCAAATGGTAAATTAATTATAACCTATTTTTATTATTGATCTACTTTAATTTTTCTTTCGTATTCTTTTACTTTACTAGATTGTACTGCTTCAAAATTGCCTCAAACCCCCAATCTCGACACTCGTTCTCCTAGAAAGCGAAATCACTCACAAGAGGGCAACGAGAATGCATTTAATGAAGAAAATAATCAAGACGCATTTGATTCAAACAAAAGTAATTTTTTCGACGATCCTTTATTAAAACCAGCAACTATCCCACCGATTTATAACGATGAAGAAGACGATGTAGACTTTTCTGGTGAGGAGGAGAGTCTAGCTGGAGGCACTCAGTTACACTGGTTGAATCGAAAATCTAAGTTCAACAACTGTTTGGATTATTTTGACGCTCAATTATTTTTTGAAAACCTGAATTTTCATTCCTGGGAGTCGTGCAATCCAGAGGACGTTATCATTGACGCAAATGCCGCTAAATCGTTGCAATCTTTTCCAAACGCTTTCCAACTGTTTGCTAAAGAAATATTTACTCGACGGCTTATATTTAATAACCCAAATAAAATAGTTACTTTCCCAAATAATAATAATTATTTTCCCAAATAGTAACTTTCCCAAAATAAATAATTTTTATGCCAATTAAAAAATATAACCAAAATATTTAGTAACTTTCCCAAATAATAATATTACAAGGATAACTAATTGACCAATGGGGGTATCTACTTCCCCAAATAGGGTATCTAATTCACCAATGGGGGTATCTACTTCCCTAAAGAAGGTATCTAATTGACCAATGGGGGTATCTACTTCCCCAAATAGGGTATCTAATTGACCAATAGGGGTATCTACTTCCCTAAAGAAGGTATCTAATTGACCAATGGGGGGTATCTACTTCCCCAAATAGGGTATCTAATTGACCAATAGGGGTATCTACTTCCCTAAAGAAGGTATCTAATTGACCAATGGGGGTATCTACTTCCCTAAATAGGGTATCTAATTGACCAATGGGGGTATCTACTTCCCCAAATAGGGTATCTAATTGACCAATAAGGGTATCTACTTCCCTAAATAGGGTATCTAATTGACCAATGGGGGTATCTACTTCCCCAAATAGGGTATCTAATTGACCAATGGGGGTATCTACTTCCCTAAATAAGGTATCTAATTGACCAATGGGGGTATCTACTTCCCCAAATAGGGTATCTAATTGACCAATGGGGGTATCTACTTCCCCAAATAGGGTATCTAATTGACCAATGGGGGTATCTACTTGCCCAAATAGGGTATCTAATTGACCAATGGGGGTATCTACTTCCCTAAATAGGGTATCTAATTGACCAATGGGGGTATCTACTTCCCCCAAATAGGGTATCTAATTGACCAATGGGGGTATCTACTTCCCTAAATAGGGTATCTAATTGACCAATGGGGGTATCTACTTCCCCAAATAGGGTATCTAATTGACCAATGGGGGGTATCTACTTCCCCAAATAGGGTATCTAATTGACCAATGGGGGTATCTACTTCCCCAAATAGGGTATCTAATTGACCAATGGGGGTATCTACTTCCCTAAATAGGGTATCTAATTGACCAATGGGGGTATCTACTTCCCCAAATAGGGTATCTAATTGACCAATGGGGGTATCTACTTCCCTAAATAGGGTATCTAATTGACCAATGGGGGTATCTACTTCCCCAAATAGGGTATCTAATTGACCAATGGGGGTATCTACTTCCCTAAATAGGGTATCTAATTGACCAATGGGGGTATCTACTTCCCCAAATAGGGTATCTAATTGACCAATGGGGGTATCTACTTCCCTAAATAGGGTATCTAATTGACCAATGGGGGTATCTACTTCCCCAAATAGGGTATCTAATTGACCAATGGGGGTATCTACTTCCCTAAATAGGGTATCTAATTGACCAATGGGGGTATCTACTTCCCCAAATAGGGTATCTAATTGACCAATGGGGGTATCTACTTCCCTAAATAGGGTATCTAATTGACCAATGGGGGTATCTACTTCCCCAAATAGGGTATCTAATTGACCAATAGGGGTATCTACTTCCCTAAAGAAGGTATCTAATTGACCAATGGGGGTATCTACTTCCCTAAATAGGGTATCTAATTGACCAATGGGGGTATCTACTTCCCCAAATAGGGTATCTAATTGACCAATGGGGGTATCTACTTCCCTAAATAGGGTATCTAATTGACCAATGGGGGTATCTACTTCCCCAAATAGGGTATCTAATTGACCAATAGGGGTATCTACTTCCCTAAAGAAGGTATCTAATTGACCAATGGGGGTATCTACTTCCCCAAATAGGGTATCTAATTGACCAATAGGGGTATCTACTTCCCTAAAGAAGGTATCTAATTGACCAATGGGGGTATCTACTTCCCTAAATAGGGTATCTAATTGACCAATGGGGGTATCTACTTCCCCAAATAGGGTATCTAATTGACCAATAGGGGTATCTACTTCCCTAAAGAAGGTATCTAATTGACCAATGGGGATAACTAATTCACCAATGGGGGCAATGAGCAATGAGCATCAATAACATCAATATAAATCAATTTGGGAAAGTTACTAAAATTTTTGGTAACAAAAATTATTTATTTTGGGAAAGTTACTATTTGGTAAAATAATTATTATTATTTGGGAAAGTTACTATTTTATTTGGGACATTAAATATAAGCCTTACTCGACTTGGTAACACTTTTCCGTACGAAATAAGCCCGATGCAGATCAACACGGTGGCATCTTTGTTTTGTGGAAAATATAAAGAACTAAGAATTTTATTTGACAAATATAAACTTGAGAAGACCCAAAATAAGAATAAACTACCCATAACAAAGAAACACGAAAATGTGAAGACTCCTATTGTGAGTAATATATTCGTTTAGTATTTATTTTATTCTAATTAATATTTTTGGTTAGGTCCTTCTCTCGAAGAAGATCAAATATTTATTCAAAACACGTGGCGATGATTTGAAGAAAGCTGAACTTTGGCCTTACCGACCTCATGAACGCGAAAAGCAATCTAAAGCCCGAAAAGCTGCAAAGTAAGTTTATTTATTCATGAATATTAATGAATTCAAACTTCAAACTTAATGCTTTGTTTTTCCTTTAGACTTAAAATGGCCAATTCCAAGAAGGGCACCAAACGACAAAAGGACATCACGGACTTGGATTTTGGTCAACGAATAAAACAGTTAAAGGCGTCATTTGATTATGTTGGCTCGAAAGCTCGATTGGAGAAATTAATGGATGAAGATGCAAAAAAGAAGGAAGGGCGAAAAAGAGGAGAAAATTCTAAAGCTGCCCAATCAGAAGACCATTCCCTTGATGGTGCTATTCGTGGTGGTGGTGGAAATGACAGTGACGAGACCGAAGAGGAAGAATCGCCAATACTGGACAAGCTTTAGAAGAAGCTCGCTAATGTCATGACTCAAAAATGTCACTAACCGGTTCGAATTATTCAAGATATAGTGTAAAGTATTATAGATTAGTTATTGTAATTATTATTTATTATTTTGAATCATTAAATAAAAAGAATAAGAATACCCAGAATATTCTAGTCAAAATAAAACTACAATTTTCGAATATTTGCGAAATCCTGCTGAAATAATTTCAAAAATATACGAAATGTGTTTTCGAAAATACACGAAATTTGATTTCGGGTATTTCCGAAAAACAATAAAAAATTTCGCTAATTTGCGAAAATTTTTTGTTTTCGCAAATTTTCGAGGAAAAAGCAAGAGTTTTTCGCAAATTTGCGAACCAGACCAGCGAATGTGATAGTGAAAGTAAGTTAGTATACTGTAAGCATTAATTAATGCATATAATTATAATGTTTCATTCCATCCAACTGTAACTGTTAACGGTAATTTTTACGCCCCCTAAAATTTAATTGTATTTTATTAATTTGATGGAGCTTAAGGCAAGACATGGGGGACATTTTGAGTGAAAATAGTCTCCACATATTTCAGTATATTATTGGTGGTCATGTGTTGGTACCATTTTAAATTACAATTCTGAACGGATTTTGCTTTTCGAAACCAAAAATTAAAGATAAATGTATAATCTTTAAAAAAGAATGGACCAGGATACCTGATATTATTCACTAAGCTTATCTTAAATGAACATCAAACTTGTGTTCTATATTTTCCTTATGTTTCACCGATTTTTTTAATGAAAATTTTGAATAAAGCCAAATTAAAAAAATGTGGTCCATTCGTTTTAAAAAATTATACATTTATCTTTAATTTTTGGTATTGAAAAACAAAATCCGTTCAGAATTGTAAATTAAAATGGTACCCACACATGACCACCAATAATACACTGAAATATGTGGCGACTATTTTTACTAAAAATGTCCCCCATGTCATCCCTTAACACGATGATCAAATCGGTTTTTGTCGAGGAATTGGAAAACTCCCATAATCCTATAAAGAAATTTTTGGGCGTTTAAAATTTAACTGTTTAATGCCAATGTAACCGAAATTTTTTCACTTTTCCCCCCCTAGGACCGATTCGCTTTCCTGATAATAGACGATTTACGTTTCTATCTCATTTGCACACTTTTTGCTTTCAAACAAATTCCATTATAAACGAAAGAGAATGCCTGTTGGCCTCGCTGCAACAGTATGGCAGAACAAACAACGATTTGAAAATATGTCTGCACAAGCAAATTACAAAGGCGCAAATGTTACAGGTTGATCGTCGAGTGGGCCAAAAGTTCACTCAAATGAGTCCCGCGTTTCTCGATTGTGAATTGAATAGACGCTTTTGTGCACGTTTCACCAACATAACCTCACTTGAGCTCAGCTTCAATTGCGCTATACCGAGTGAGCTACAAAAGATGGCTCAAGGCATGCGTCTATTGCCCTACTTGATTACCTTAAAGCTAGGATGCTATATCTATCTAGCCGGAAATGAGAATCTAGTTGACACACCAGAACCAGCCGACTATCCACAAGTTCATTCAGTGCGACTTCTCATTGTGAAAATGAATACAAAATCCCACTGTGACACTTCCAAATTGCACATTGCGAACATATTTCCAAATGTTCAGGTGTTGCACTTGTGGCATGCTAGTCGAGAATGTACAGTCTGTGGTTATAAAATTGAATCTGATGATTTGAGCAGGAACATGAACAGAAGCATTCCACCGAAAAGCACCATCATTGAATGCATGCGTCTTGCTAGGGAGCCTTTACGTGCATGTGTCAATTTGCACACAATCGAGCACAACACTCATCCACTTGACACGTACTTTGGCCGTGGACAAAAGCGCTTGATCACTGTTGATCAATTGTAATGCCATGTAGTATTACAAATTTGTATTTGTACTTATAAGTGATTTAAAATTCTATTGATAAGTTAATTCCTATAATTCATGGACATGTGTAAAAGTGTAAAAGTTCAAAACATATAAAAAGTGCACATTTATTTACAAAAAAATGAATATTCTGAAAAATCATAAAATTACTTTGTGAACCAATTTTCCGCCTTGCGAAAAAAAATTAGACATTTGGCACTTTTCAATGAATTTCCAAGATTTAATTTTCTGAGAAATTAACTTCAAGATAATTATTATCTTTGTGCAGTGCCCCCAGTAGGAAGTCTAACTATCCACAAATTAATTATCCAAGTACGCGCCCATTTTAGAATTAAAAATTTGCATCAATTGTAACTTTACTAATTGATAAAATAAAAATTATTATTTGGGAAAGTTTATATTTTATCAATATTTTATTTTAATTTTTGATTAGTTGTCTTATTATTATACTTTGCGTAAACATTTTTAAAGTGTTCTGAAAAATTCACAATTTTGGCGATTTTGAAATTCTACTTGTTACGTCCTCTACGAAGGTGTGTTTGTTTTGATTCTGCTGACAGTTTCACTGTGAAAATTTTACTCGCTGTGGATTTTATTTTCTTGAGCATTCGTGACTTGAAAGCTTAAGCTTAAGGAAATTTTCCACTGAATATTTTGTTCCTTGTCCGTGATTAGTAATCACTACCTTCACCTCGAAATGTCCGAAACTAATATTCCCATACTTCCAGATGTGTGCCTGTGGGTGGTCTTCAAGTATCTACCCACGAATGACCTAATCAACGGCATTGGTGAAGTGTGTACTCATTGGCGGAACTTACTAGGACGTGAGCTACTGGCTCGCCGTACTTTGGTGCTTTGCACCAAATGGGGCTTTGAGCAAATTAAATACAGCCTCAATGAGCATTATGACCATTTACTTGAGCGCGTTCGGAAAGACGATGGATCACCGTACATACAGCTACCAACAGCCAAACAGATCAAATTCAATTGGTTGGATTTTGATTTACACTCTTGGACAGTTCCATGGTGGAACATGCCAAACATTACCGATCTGTACTGGGTCTGTGGATATGGTGTCCGAACTGTTACTCCTTCTTTGTTCGAACACTTCATTCAGCTGATTCGCCTGTGGTCAGCCAATCTGGTTACGCTAAAACTCAAAGTTTGTTTCGATTTCAATAGAAATGAAACCGAAATAGATGTCCACAAAATGCTCGTGGCCTTCTTTGATGAGCTCAATAATAATATGCCCGCCTTGAGGCATCTCTACTTGAATGTCTTCATTCCCAGGAAGGTATATGGAGGCTATCCAAAGTATCCAATAATATGTAAGCATCATATTACATCATTCCAGTTAATAATATCTGACTATTTTCTCTCTTTCTCCTTAGTTCCGATGAGCTTTTCTGAAATTAGCCAATTTGAGTTTTTGTCTCATTTGCACACTTTTTGTATCGAGACAAGTCCGCAAATTAACCGCACAATCGAATGCATTGTCAGCTCGCTGCTTCAATTTGGCCGTACGAATGATAATTTGAAAATATGCACACACAGTAGCATTTCAAGGGAACAAATGTTACGACTTGACCGTCAGTTAGGCAGAAAGTTCTCTCAAATTAGTCCATCTTGGTGGAAGGAATTTAATGCACGCTTTTGTGCTCGCTTCACCACAGTAACCTCATTATCGCTCTACATCAAATGGGTACCAAGTGAAATACAAAAGATGACTCAAAATTTGCGTTTACTACCATATTTGGTTACACTAAAGATACAATGCAATTTTTCCCGAACCGAATATGAGAACCCAATTGACACACCAGAACCAGTCGACTATCCACAAGTTCATTCGGTTCGACTTCTCATATTGGACATTACCACAGAATCACACTGTGACACTTACAAACTGAAAATTGCGAACATATTTCCAAATCTTCAGGTGTTGCACTTCTGGCATGATAGTAACAAATGTACGGTCTGTGATTATGAGCTAGAACGGAATTGTTCACACGAAACATTTACGGAAAGATATACCCTACTCAAAAGTACCATCGACGAATGTATGCGTCTTGCGAGGGAGCCTTTCCGTGCATGTGCAAACTTGCACACAATCGAATACAATGATAGTCTACTTGATATTCACCGTTGTGGCAAAAAACGCTTGATCTCTATTGATCAATTGTAATTATAAAAGTATGACAACAAATGTAAATTCAGTTGCAATTGCTTGAACAGATTAAATTGCATTCCAATACACGGTTGAATTCAATCAGAACCTGTTAGGTGGAACATGAAATGAAATTGGGTCCTTAGTTGAATGGCAAATTCTCTTGAATTGAAACTTGCAAAAAAAAGTTTAAGGTAGGACGCGAAACTTCAAACATATGTGAATGACCCCTTCACATATTAGTGCAAAAAAGTGGTTTTCGTAATCTTCCTTTTTATCCGGAACCTATTGGCCGATTTTGTCTATTATAGCTCAAATTAAAGGTAAATGTATGATCTTGAAAAATTTAATTTATCACATTAAATAATGAGACTGATTCAAACAGCCTCGAATAGCAAAAAAACATTGTTTACATTTACTTTTATGGATAGATTTTTCTTAGTTAGTTTCAAATAAAAAAGCGTAGATAGCGAAGATGTACTGGACGCCCAATTGAGAAGAAAAGTAATCGAATGTATGCGTTTGGCAAGGCAGCCATTTCGTGTGCGCGCAAATTTGCGTAAAATTAAATTTATCCATGATATGTACAATTCAGTCAGTTCGAGATTGATTTCTGATGATGAACTGTAGTGGTTTAAATCATCTCATAGTTTTAAAAAATAAAGTCAAAATATTTAAATATTAACTCAAATCACGAAAAAACCAGATGTCGCTACGATCGAACAATAGTGTAAAGTTTCCACAGGAATTTCCAGTCTGGAAACACAAAGCAGCTTGCAGGCAGCTCGAGCTTATTGCATCGTGTTGCTGTTTTGAGGCTGTAGCATTTCCGAAAATTCACTCAATTTCAGATTCCGTAACTTGAAATTTCTATTCCATTTTCAGTCTAAATATCCTTTATCACACCAAAATGTCCTCAACTCCTGTTCCCATCCTTCCCGACGACATTATATTGGAGATCTTCAAGCGCCTTCCACTGCAAGACCTATTCAACGGTATTAGGCCTATTAAATGTTGGCAATTGATACTGCAGTGCGAGCTAAATCGACGTCATAATCTGTATCTTAATCCACATTTCTCAATAACAACTTGGGATTATCCTTATCGTAAAATGCTTAATCATGCAATTCAGGATGATGATCCGGCGTGGCCCGAGACACTGCCAACTTGTGCTGTGCCAAATAAGGCACAACTGATGTTTGCATGCATGCCATGCGGTTACGATGCGATAGAAACAACGCTAAGGCATAATGCAATGCCAAACATTACCAACTTGACTTTGAAACATGATGTCACCATGAAGGGCTACAAAAAAATCATTAGACTCATTCGTCAATGGTCTACCAAGCTCATTTCATTGAGACTCTGTCTTGAATTTGAAAACAATACAAAATTAACGGATAAGAAAAATTTACTCAATTTCGAAACAATGATTTTGGCTTTTGTCGAAGCACTCAATGGCATTCCCACCTTACGGCATCTCTACTTGAAGTTAGAATATGCCCGTATGTATAGAATTGGCAATACACCTGGTAAGAATAACATATTTTAAGCATAGCTTTTCATTTATTTATTTTATCTTGAACTTAGTTGTCCTGCCAGATGATTTGAGATTTTCCTTTCTCTCTCATCTGCACACATTTTGTTTTAAAAACATCATTGATTGACAAGAGTATTGAATATTTGTTCGCATCTCTACGTGAACATGCAATTACAAACGAACATTTACGAATTTGCCTGCATGATATCGTCTCAATGAAGGAAGTGCTGAAATTGGGTCCGCAGATGTGCGGAAAATTCACACGAATTGAAGCATACTTGTACAAAGAAGAAACATTAATTTCATCATTCTGTGCTCAATTCAGCTCACTAAGCAGACTCACTCTCTCCTGTGAGCCATACATGTTGGCAATATTATCACAACATTTGCGACTATTGCCCAATTTGTTTAGCCTTAAGCTTAAGTTTGATAACAGACCCATTTTCACGCGACCACTACAAGAAGATCAACAACCTGTTGATGATGAGCCAGAACAGTATTTTCAAGTTGCCTCAGTACGAGTGCTCAGATTGATAATTTCAACTAAATCTCATGTCAACATTGTGGCACTTCCCATTGTGGAGATATTTCCAAACCTTCAAGTGGTACGACTGTGGAATAGAAATCGAGTTTGTTCGAAATGTGATTACGACATTTCTGATAGATCAAAAAATGCAAAATCAATATTTCCATGCTAGCCGTGAATTGACAAATAAAATAGCCAAATGTAAGCGTTTAGCTAGGCAGCCATTTGGAGCATGTGCCCATTTACGCACATTTGTACATGACGATAATCCATTCGTAGAATGCAGTGCTGAGTGGATTTCGGCTGATCAACTACGTAGCCAATGATTTGACAAGTGAATAAAATCTATTAAATAATAAATTGCATATATTCAAAAATTAACTCAAATTTAGTTCACCAGACGTCTCCATAATCGGGCAATATTGAAAAAAGCTCGTACATGTGTTGTGATGTTTTGAGGCTGTAGGCTCAGCCTAAGCAGCTTCAGTGTACAGTGTAGCACTAAAAAGTCACTTAAATTAAATTGCTTCAGTTTTCGTGACTTGAGTTGTTACCACATTTTCTTTCTCAATTCCATCCCTCACACCAAAATGTCCTCAACTCCTGTTCCCATCCTTCCCGACGACATCATATTGGAGATCTTCAAGCGCCTTCCGCTGCAGGACCTATTCAACGGTATTGAGCCTATTAGGTGTTGGCGATTGATACTGCAGTGCGAACTAAATCGACGGAAAACGCTCTACCTTTATTCGGATGACACGATTTTGCGTTGGGATTATCCGTATCGTGAATTGCTGGATCATGTTCGTCAGGATGATGGACCGGCGTGGCCTGAGACACTGCCAACTTGTGCAGTGCCAAATGAAGCACAACTTAAATTTGCATGTTTGCCTATGTACGATGAAATGGAAAGAATATTGCAGAGGAATCCTTTTCCAAACATTACCAACTTGACCCTGAGACAGGATAATATTACCCTGCAACGATACAACGACACTATTCGGCTCATTCGTCTCTGGTCTCCCAAGCTCATCTGGTTGAGACTTGATCTCAGCTATCAAGTCCCTAGTGGATCAAGAGGTGAACAAATTACACGCGAATTCCAAACGATGATTTTGCCTCTTTTCGAAACACTAAATAACATGCCTACCTTACGACATCTCTACTTGAAGTTCAACTGTGCTTCTTGGCTAGGAGGCAATCAAGCCAGTAAGAATGATAACAATTTTACTAAACACATTTTAATTTTATTTGCTTCACTTAGTCTATCTGCCAGATAATTTGAGATTTTCATTTCTCTCACATCTGCACACTTTCTGTTTTAAAGCCAACTCTAATGATGAACCAATGTTTAACAAGAGACTTCAATGTTTGTTTACTTCACTGCGTGAGCATGCAATTGAAAATGAACATTTACGAATTTGTTTACATCATAATCTGTACATGAAGGAGGCGTTGAAATTGGGTGCTCAGTTGAACAGTAAATTCATACAAATCAAAACATATTCGTACAAAGAAAAATATATTCAAGCCTTCTGTACTCAGTTTAGCTCACTAAGCAGACTCACACTCGACTGTGACCCATACATGATGTCAGTGCTGTCACAACATTTGCGTCTATTGCCCAGCTTGTTTAGTCTTAAGCTGATATTTGTAAATGAACCACTTTTCGAGCGACCAGTCCAAGAAGAGGAGGAAGATGAAGAAGCTCAGCCTATCGACGAACCAGAACACTATTATCATGTTGCATCCGTACGGGTGCTCAGAATGAAAATTGAAACAATTTCTCATGCCAACATTGCCGCACTTCACATTGCAGACATATTTCCAAATCTTCAAGTGTTACGACTATGGCATACAAGTTGCGGTTGTTCGCAATGTGAATATTCGTTTCGAATAGACAGTTCAACTAGTTCAAAGTTGGAAAAAGAACTAAACCTCGAAATGAGAAACAAATTAGCCGAATGTAAACGTTTAGCTATGCAGCAATTTGAGGCATGTGCCCGATTGCGTATTATTGAATATAACGACGATCCATTTCATCCGTATTATCCAAAATTGATTTCTGCTGATCAACTACGTAGCCAATAATTAGAATTTTAAAAAAAGATTAATAAAACCTCTTTTGGAAAACAAAATATTTAATAATAAAACTACTCCAAATATTTGAAAAGTTTAAATCCCGTCAACCAGATGTGGCCCAATCGAACACTAACCGTGTTTAGAGTCTATAGTATCAACACAAAACAGCTCGAGCCCAATGTGTTTTTGGTGTCTTGAGGCTGTGGATGGCTCCTTAGAAGTTACTCAATGTAAACTAGTCATAAGTGACGCCGTTGGCGTAAAGTCGGAGCAGGAGTATCCCGAGCACCCGTTCTAATCAATTCAGTGACAAAAACATACACGTACACTCATTCCTAAATACAGATATATGTTAAATATCATTAATTATTTTTTATTTTCGGTGCCCTTTGACCTTATGCGCCAAAAATTTAACCAGGTCGTCTACACCCATACCAGAATTTATGGTAAAAATTTTAGTCCGATCCATTGAACCGTATAGGCGCAATCTGAAACACAAGCCTTTTCCTATCAAGTGGCACCAGAGGACTCGTTCACTCACAAACAAGTTTGTTCGTTCGCTCCTCCAATTATTTCAGTGTTTGTGACTTAAATTGTTTTCTCATTTTCGGTCCAAATTTCATCCCTCACACCAAAATGTCCTCAACTCCAGTTCCCGACGACATCATATTGGAGATCTTCAAGCGCCTTCCACTGCACTGCAGTGACTGCAGGACCTATTCAAAGGCATTAGGCCTATTTGGTGTTGGCGATTTATATTCAAAAGTGAGCTAAATCAATGGAGTACTTTGTTTCTTACTCCGTATAACTCAATATCGAGTTGAAATTATCAATATCGTGAATTGCTGGATCATGTTCTTCAAGATGATGGACCGGCGTGGCCTGAGACACAGCCAACTTTTGCAGTGCCAAATAAAGCCCAATTGAAGTTCGCATGTTTGCCAATGTATGCATTTTCAAAAATGTGTTACGTTTTCTATGGACGGGTGTTTGTTTTGATTGTGGCTCGCTCACTATTTTGCTATATATTTTGCTACTTTTGTGTCAAATTGGCACTGACAATGTAAATGTTTAGAGTCTAAACTTTAGACTGTAATTTATGATTTTTCAATCTGTTCATTCTGATCATTCTCTAATCAAA
This sequence comes from Rhizoglyphus robini, assembly GCA_023373905.1. Classification (NCBI taxonomy): domain Eukaryota; kingdom Metazoa; phylum Arthropoda; class Arachnida; order Sarcoptiformes; family Acaridae; genus Rhizoglyphus; species Rhizoglyphus robini. The sequence continues at coordinate 679,558 of JAKIJQ010000071.1, read as the reverse complement.
ATGTCAGAAATTCCCGCACTCCCGAATGATATTTTGCTTAAGCTTTTCAAGCGGCTACCACTTTTGCATCTGTTCAAGTCGATTGGACTTGTGTGCAAACGTTGGCGTGCATTACTGTACGAGCATGAACTATTAACTCGTAAAACTTTGGTTCTTTTTCCAACTCTGGACCACTTTCGTTATTACCATGGCGTGGTTCATTACCTGCCAAACGATGAATATCATTGGCATCTGCTGCAACATGTGAAGAAAGAGGATGGATCGCCTTGGATGCAACCATTGCCAACAGAAGCACAGATTCGGTTCAATTTAATGCCTGTGCGCCACTTTATTAGTGATGAAATGATAATTGAGAGAAACATTATGCCAAACATCACTAACTTGACCATAATTGACGAATATAGTGACATCAAGGCACCATGCGAAAGCACAATTCGACTGATTCGCCACTGGTCTCACAATCTGACCTCGCTGAAGCTCAGTTTGTATACCACTCTAGATGTGGAATATAATAAAGATGTAAAAAAGATTCCCACTCTTTTTGAAGTGCTCAATAACATTCCCACTTTACGACATCTCGATTTGAAAGTGGACATATATGGTAAGAGCATTTTTCCAACAAATGCAAATAGAAATCTTAATTATATAATAACTGTTTTTTAATTGTAGACCGCTTACCGGATAATTTTAGATTTTCCTTTTTATCTCATCTGCACACGTTTTGCTTTGAAATAAGAGGTAGAATATTTGAAGAGTGCCTGTTCAGTTCGCTATGTCACTACCAAAATGACAATTTGAAAATATGTTGCCACCGTTACCAGGTAGATGCGAACAAATTGTTGCAGTTGGAACCTCAATTGGCCAAAAAATTCACCCAATTTCACATTGTCCGTATGGAACAATTTTGTGATCGCTTTCTAACTCTATTCACCTCACTAACCTTACTATCACTCAAAATTCGTCAGCCGTACATGATGACAAAGTTGTCTCAACAGTTGCAACTGTTGCAAAATTTGGTTGGCCTCAAACTCGAATATGCAGAATTCGACAAGAAAACCCAATGGAGTGATCCATTGGGTCAGTATGAGCCCTATTGTCCAGTTGCCTCAGTGCGGCTGCTTGTAATTGACATTCGTGCGCCTTCTCATAGAGACATTGCCAAACTGTGCATTCCGGTCATCTTTCCAAATGTACAGGTGATGCAGTTCCACAATGCGAGTCGAATCTGTTTGGATTGTGATTATGGCTTTATGGATTACTACAGTGGCATCAAAACAGATAAAGTGAATGAGTGCGCTCGCATGTGCAGAGAATCATTTGGAGATTGTGCCAAATTGCATTCTTTCAATCCATATAATGAATACAGTGAGCGTAATCAATTTGAGCTCAATCAATGTGACTGCCAAGCGAATGCAACATTGGAAATTACCACTGAAGTTCCATTGATTACAAAATTTTATTGATCTAACAAGTTTTCAAAGATAAAAAATAGCGAAAATTGTATTACAATAATTTTCAACTAGTCTTGTAACCGGATTTTTACTTTTAAGCTAGTACTAATAATAATAAACATACATCTTGTTACCCAAGGCTACCGACAGTTTGAATTGCCTACAATTTGTTATTATAAAATTTCAAATCGATGGCTTCAACTTGAGCTGGTTCCAGAAACTCTTTGGCCCACTTCTTGAATAGTCAACTTAAGTCCAATAAGGTTTCAAGAAAGTCAATTTATATATCAAATACAAATCAATCATTCGACATCTACGAGTCCATCATTTGTCCATTTCAGTCACTTTTACCGTGTACAGGAATTGAATAAATTGTCCAAACGAATCCGCTAACACATCCGTGATCTCCACTCTCGATTCCTGTGCTTCTTTGGTGTCTTTAAGCTCAATCATTGCCCCCAAAAAGGGAGATCGTGCACCGATAATGGCCTTCTGTACATGAAATTCCTTCTTGGCACCACCTTTGCCCACAACTAGAACAGTGTAGGCAAATTTTCCACTCTCCAGCAGGGAGGAATAGTTCTGCAGTGCCTTCGAGGTTGGGGGGAAATCTTAATTCGACCACAAAAAATACAAAAATAGCCATAAACATCTTATTTTTACCATACTGACCATTTTACCATAAAAATTTCTATTTCAGCCATAAAAAATTTTAGTTTTGCCGTTAAAAAAATAATACTAGTCATAGTCCCATATACTGCATTTTTTCAAATGTGCTCAATATTCAAATAAGCGCCGATTTTGAATAAATTCACAATTTTTGAATATAAACTAAATATCCAAAAAATACTCAAATTAGGTTTTGCAGATGTCGCCACAATCGTGCAATTCTATCAACACTGTTCAGTTACTCAGTATTATTGCCAAACAAACCAATACGAGACCAATTAGAATGAATGAGACCAATAAACGGAGAGAACGATAAAAACTATATTTTTGAATGATTTATTGATTATTGGTAAAATAAGAAAGTAGAACAAAAGATAAAATAGCGATTAGTGATGATGGTTAATATTTTGAGTTGTGAAGAATAAGCGAGATTGACAAACGTCAAAGGTTATAGTGGATTTCAGTAGATTATAGTAGAGTAGAGTAGAGGGAGAAGGATGCGGAGAGTGCTGTGCGAGTTGGTCGCTAGACGAGTACGAGATGTCTTTGTTCAGATGGAAAAAAGCAAAGTACAAACAGGTGACACGATGAGCGAGTTCAACAATGTTCAATTGAAGAGGAAAAAGTAGAACGGAGCACGGAGAGTGAAGATTATGAAATTGAAGCACGTTGACACTGCAGTACTGGTCACTGGACACGGGACACGCACTGAAGGGTTGAGTAATGCTTAATTTGAATGTTAATGTTGAAGAAAACAGACGCACGCGTCAAGTAGCAGTGTTCGATCACACGATCTCGTCACTTGCTTTATGAGTTGCCCGATCTCGAGGAGCGAGCCATTGAGTGTTAGTTGTTCCACCGATGATGAGGCGGGAAGTGAGCGACATAAGTCGAGAGATAGCCTTCACGAACCAATTGATTGAATTGGTTGAATTGAATTGGTGCAAACGGAAGTTGAGTGAAGCGTTTTGCTTTGGGCGTTTTACTACGTACACCAAGATGGACCAGTCATAAGAGGGGGGAAAGATGAAAGAATGGGAATAGCCTGAACACGATAGATAGATAACAAGCATGAGACATTGTGTGTTGGTTATCTCATGAGTTGCGACGCCGTTTGGTTCGTTCTGTTTAGTGTTCTGTGTTTGTGTGTGTGTTTGCTGTTTTGGCTTTGTTTTGGCAGCACCACTTGTTGTTGTTCACTTTTTGTTTTCGGGTTGAAGTGAAATTTTATTGTCCCAGTTTGCGATTGTTTATCGCTCTCTGCCGGTCAAGCCAATTGAGGAATGTGACTTCGATAGTTGGTATATGAATGCGAGAGGAGCTTTCGAGAGGAGGTCGAAAGCATTCAATTTGTAATTGTATAATGCTGAGATTTGCATTTGTTATGTTTTATGCTCGACTCATCAAAATCACTTACTCACATACCATTTCATTTCGAACGAGACGAAAGGTTGAAAGAAGGAACTTTCAATGTGACTGTTGATGCTTATCGCAAACGCGATCACCGTCGAGTTGGCTTTTATTACCTTTTTGGGCTGTTTTATCGCCGAGCAGGAGACAAGTCACAAAGTGCAATCGCAAATACATTGCTTGCATGACCATTGGTTTGACCAAGCTTTTTTGTTCGTGTTAAAGTTCGATATTTCAATCAATCGACAGATCTTACAGAATGAAAGACTCAATTATTAAATATTAAATTAATAGAATAAAATCAAACCTGATTAAATATAGGACAAATATAATACTGGCTATTATTTTTAGTGATAACATCTTGCAGGTAAATTGATTAAAAATAAGCTACTTACCTTATATATTATATTCAAATTTGTATCTTTTTACATGTGAAATGCAATCTTTAAATATCGAATTAAAATACTAAATGTTGGCCGATTTAAATTTTATATAGCTCAAAATTTTCAGAAAAACAAGGAGAATTTGATTTTTAAATGAAAACTTTTAGATTTAAGGCTTTTGAATTAGAAACGACTAAAAACATGTTTAGAACTTCAAAATACCTTGAAAAATGAACTAAACTTGGAATTCTGAGTAAAAATTCGGAATCTATGTTGAAAAAGCTACAAGATAGGGTATATGCCCATTTGGTTCATGTACAACTTCAATTATGGTGTCGATCTGTGATTAGTTACCCAAATTAGGCACTTCGTTACCCCAGTTGGTCAATCAGTTACCTCAATATTGGGCAAGTCAGTAAAAAAGCTAATTTCAAATTTATTATTATTGGTCAAGTCAGTATTGGTAAAAATAATCATTTTTATTGGGAAAGTAAGTATATTTATTGTACCATTAATTACAAACCAAAACTTTTCAAGGTGCATTTGAGAAGTTTCTTTCCACATTTTCGAAATCATACGATTGGTCAAATTGTTCGTCCACTTCTGTCTCATCGTCATTACTCGATTCTTCACCATCAACATCCATTTCAAATTCTTCATCATCGATTTCAGTTTCGTCGTCTTCACCGCTCATTTGACTTTCACCACCTCCCTCCTGGTTATTTTCACTTTTGTCGCTTTCTTCGTCCAATTCCTCTACTCCCTCACAATTTTCCTCGTCTACATCCAAGTCCCCACCATTTCCCAACAGATCAGCTTTATTCAGGTCCTCTTCCACCTCCGTCTCTTCGCCATCATCTCCACCGTCCCCTTCATTTGGCCCTTGATTCTCCGTTGCATTTGTTTGTCCTCGTCGACTGACCTTTTCCCTCATTCTCCTGCACTTTGCACAGTCACAATCCTCGTCCCATTCCTCATCATCATCATCACCTTCCTCTTCCTTTTTGACACGTTTGCATTGTTGAGATGCACCTGCTCGAGCAGCCAAATGACTTATAGGTTACCATACAGAGCACTCATTGTCATACAATACCTTTGTTGGCATTTGACGGTCCCGGTTGCAGATTGACTCGTTGATTGGCGGTTGCATTGGTTAGATTGAATTCAATCTTTATTTCTCGCTCCACTCTGCACTCCAAACAGTCACACTCGTCCCCATCCCACTCCAACTTACATTCCACACGTGTGGTACCTTGCTCCTCTTTCTTCACTTTTGTGCACCGTCCAACTGAGTATCGTCCTGTTGATGGAATATTAGTCAATTATATTGTCAATCCAATTCATTACAAACCTTTACTGTTCATTTGTTGTTCAGGATTAATCACAACTTTTTCTTCAAAGTCCACTTCTTGTTTGATGCAAGAAAGTGTGTTGCCATTGATTGAATTATTTGCATTGTTGTGCAATGATGTACAACTTTTCGAGATTGTTGTTTGGTGTGCATTCTTCTGACCAGCAGAGTAATCATTTTCACGATCGTCCTCAAGTGGAAATTCTTGAAGCCCAGAAGAGGTATCAAGACAATCATGGTTTGTCTGAGTGCAACGATTCTGGACAGAAGGTTTAGGACTGTTTGGACTTGTATCATCGTCAGCTCCAGTACCGAAAGGAACCTTATTACAAGAATTGAAATTGAATAAAATTATTAGAAATTAAATGATAAATAAACAATCAAAGAAAATGTACCGAATAAATAAAAAGTGAGCAATAATAAGGATCCCGCAATGCTGCGTCTGATAATTTGGTGTGATAAAGTGTGGTGGGAGGTTCGGGATACTTTTTCAAATAGAAATCCTTTAGAACGGCAGGAAATTCGCCGATTTTTGCGTCAAAAATGAACTGACGCGTATAAAGATCTAAGCCAGCAAAAGCAGAAGTTTCTGAAAAGGCTTGAGAAGACTCTGCAAGCGGATGATGCTTTTTGAAATGATGTGCGAAAGTGCCTCTGTCAACGAAACGAGACTTCAAAGTGTTACAAACCAAACAAACAACAGGCCACTGGGAGAGAAGACGGTGAATTTGAAAGTGATGCACACGACGAATATAACATCTTTGATTGGCAGATTTAGCGGGTTCATATACGTGGTCGCACAATGTGCATTTATCTACGGTTTGCCCGCCGCCGAAAGGACGAGCTAGGACTTTAGTGCAAATGGGACGATGCTTCTTGAGACATTCCGTTGAAACAAACAACTTTTTGCAGTCAGGACAAGGAATTTGTTTTCGAATGTGAACAGAATTTGAATGTATTGGCCGATGTTTACTAAGATTATAGTTATCGCGGAAAAGTTTGCCGCAATCGGGACAAGGAATATTTTTACTGGAATTGGACCGTGACTTGGACTTGGACTTGGTCTTGGAAGGCATCTTGGAAACGTGTCAAAAATCCAAACAGAAGCATACAAAACGCACTCAACATACACTTGTACGAGAGAACAAAGACAATTAAAAAAGCATGTACATAAAACGAATGAGGAAAAATAAGTGCGCCTACGCTGTTGGAATCGAGAGCACAAACATACGCAGTGCGGCGCAGTGCTGCCACTTGAGTAATGCCTTGAGCCTTCAAGGGAGAAAGTCTCAGTCCCTCTGTCGGTGAGAGTCGATAGTCAAACACACAGCACAGCTATGCGACTAAACTAAGTTCAAACGAACGCAAAGGAGAGAGGATGGCTCATGTCCTGCGGGCTAATTAAAATTGGCCATTAAATTAAGGCCTCCAGTCTTGGTGCAATAAAATTTAGGCGCGCGTTTTGTCAGCTATGGTAGCAACAGCAAGAAGCGCGACATTGAACAAATTGGCGCCTAAATGTGCAACTTGAATGAGACATTTGAAATTTGATCATATCGAGACAACCAGATAATCTGGCTCATCTGAATGAATTGGCTGACGAGAAACGAGAAAAGTGATATTTATCTCTAATCAGATAACATTTTATACCATGGTCCATGGTATATAAAATGACTTAAATTTATGCTAAATTAAATTTATGTAGAATGTAAAAAACAAAATAGCCGGATGTAAAAGTTTAGCTATGCAGCCATTTGAGGTATGTGCCAGATTGCGCATTATTCAATATAACAACGACCCATTTCATTCACCTTGTATCAAAAGGATCTCTTCTGATCAACTACGTAGTAAATGATCTGACTATTTAAAAAATAAAATAAAACTATTCCAAATATTTAAAAAATTAACTTAAATCACTTTCACCAGATGTCGCCACAATCGAACCAAAAGTATCAACACAACAGCTCGAGCTCAATGTGTTATATATAATTTATTGGGAAAAAAGCAGCCCGCTTACCGCTCATTGAGCAGTTTATACAGGCAAATAGTGATACATTTATACAATAGTTTATACATTTCAGTAACGAGAAATAATTTAAATCTAATTAATTAACAATCCGTAAAAATTCGCAATTTTCATGTTTAGTAATTGTGTTGGTGTTTGAGTGTTGGGTGAATTTCTTTACATAATGTTGTGAACAATGAAAAACGATTTGGTGTATTTACAAAGTTATTCAAATTGTTAATGGTGTGATGTGTGAATATGTTATTGCGTAATGTTGAGAATGAAGGACAATGAAGGAGAATGTGTGAACATGTTTGTGTTGCGGGGAGATCACATAGGCATAAGTCGTCTGTTGTTTTCCCGATTCTCTTGAGATATGCACCAAATGCGCCGTGCTGAGTTAAGAATTGGGTAGTGAAGAAGTTGTGTCTGATGTATGTGGGTATTGTGTGGTGGGGGGAAAAAAGGCTTGAAGTGTTTCATTCAAGCGTGTGTGTTCGTGTATTCGTTTGAGATCCATATAATTATCATTTAATTGTTTAATGTGTGAATCATCAAAATATTTGTAACTGTATTTATCAATTGGTCTAATGAGTGCACTCTGAGCGAGTCTCTTTGTTGTGTTTACGTGTAGGTTTGCTGCTGGTGGAAGTGATGTTACTAACTTAACTTGTGTGTGTTCGCTCAGGAGTGCTGTGAGTTTTGTTAAGTTTTTTGTTTAGGAAATTAGGAACTGGTGGGGGTTTTATACAGTACAGATCTCGACAATAGATCACAATGGTTAGGTCTGTGGTGAGGTAGTTTGTTTCTTTTAATGCGGCAAGAGCTTGTCTAATTAAATATTGGTATATTTGCCTCCTGCTTGTGAAACTATAGAATTTAAATTGTTTACTTTTAATAATGTTATGAGCATCAGTTATGGTGAATGCACCTCCGTTAAGGTGAGTGGAGTGTGAGTGTTCAGTGTATATTTGTATGTTTGACGATGATGGTGTGTCTGTTCGATTTATAGTTATGTTGTCTGTTTTTATGAAGTTGATAGAGAGCGTATCATATCGACCCTCCCGAGGAACTAATGGCGCAAACTCAGTGTCTGTTATTGTCAATTCGTGTTTTAGTTGAAATTTGTGTTGTTTTTGCCTCAAGAAGGGAATGATCGGTTCTACTCCGGCCAAGAAGTTTGCAGCTTCTGCGGACAAAGTTCGGTAACCCATCACTGCTCTTATGAGAATCATTCTCTGTAGGCCAATGAGTTTATTCCGATCACTCATCAACATACGATTCTCACCAATCTCTGAGGCATATGTTAGTGTAGGTCTGATGACCGCTTTGAATAATGTGATACGAAATTTAGAGTTGATTCCCCATGTATTTCTACATAGGGAAAATAAGACGTTTTTGATTTTTGTAATTTTGTTTACAAGGTCATCGACGTGTTTGGAGATTTTAAATTGGTCAAGGTAGAATGAGTTTTGTATAGTAATGCCTAGAATTTTGATGTGATCGGTTTGTTCGACTGTTTGGTTTAGAAATGTTATTGGTTCGAGTGTGTGTGAGTGCAGATTTAAGATTTGTGTTTTGCCTACACTAATTGATAGTTTATTGTGTTCGCACCATTGATTTATAAAGTTTAAGATTTGTGTGATAATCCTCCTTAGTGTGGTGGCATCCTTAGCCAGGCAATGGCAGTAGTGTCATCAGCAAATGCAAAGATCCTTGAGTTTGGTATGTTAAAAGTGTTTAGTAGTGAGTTCATGGTTATGTTCCACAATAGTGGACTTAGGGCTGATCCTTGCGGACAGCCTTTTGTGAGTTTTTTAGTGACGGTGGATGAGCCGTATGTTGAAGAAATAGATCTGTCACTGAGGTAACTTTGGGTGATGCGTATTAATTGTTCAGGAATGTCTAGTTCATCCATATTTTTTATTATGCTATACCAGAAGGCGTTATCGAAGGCACCCTTGATGTCAACAGCTACTACAGCTACCAAATATTTATCCTCTTTGAGGCGTATGGCTTGGTCGGTTATTCTGTCTAGTGCTGACACCGTAGAGTGACCCCGAGTGAAGCCGAACTGGCGTTTGTTCATGTGAATGTTATTGTGTGTGTATTGTTGGATTTTTTATGTTGATTAATTTCTCAAAGATCTTTGCAAAGCCAGAGAGCAAACTGATAGGTCTGTAGCTATTGTATTGGTTGTAATCTGATTTGCCTGGTTTTGGGAGGATTGTGATGATTGCGAATCGCAACAACTTTGGAAAAAGCGCCAGGTCCAAACATTTTGAGTAAATGTTGAATAGTGTTGGTCCGATCACTGGATATGCTTCCATTATGATCTTGTTTGAAATGTTGTCTGGACCTGGTGCTTTCTTGGGAGCTAGGTTTGCGACTATGTTATCTAGGTCTGCTGGTGCGATTGTGATATTTTGTTTGTTTACGAACTTAGGAGTGTAATTACGAATGAGTTGTGTTTCTGGTGTGTCAGTGTGTGTGTCATCGTCAGGAAATAACTGATCAATCAGGTTCCTGTGTGTGATATGAAGGTTGTGTGGTTCTTGAAAAACATGCTCTCATGAAAAAAATGAGCTCAATGTGTTGGTGTCTGAAGCTGTGCACTTTTGAGAAGTCACTCAATGTTAATTCTTTCAGTTTCGATATTTGAATTTTTACCTCATTTTCTGTCCCAATTTTATCCCTCAAGTAAAAATGTCCTCAACTCCTGAACTTAAAGAAAGAAGGATTCCTACTTTAAGCGCCTTATGATCTATTTTCTTGATAAATTCGATCAAACTGGCCGCCCAAAGGCTCACGCAACCACCGAACAACTTCGCCGAATGATGAACATCATCTACGAAAGCTTCTTGAAGGTAATCCTCGAACTTGAGAAAGACAATCCTCAGAGCGATCTGAAAAACATCGCGCGGCCAAATACGACAAACAACAGACGGAGGAGAACAAGGGTTAGGCGGGGAGGAAGACACCATCGGCGGAGTCAACTTGAGAGAAGCAGACTGTCTCAATCAACCAGAGACAACATGACAGAATTCGCACAAAATCAATTGCTGTGGGAAACAGACAAGAAACGTCTGTACAACAAGATCATGAAAGGTGAGACGAATGTATCAGATGAACTTGATCCGAAGGCATTCTTTGACTTCTGGAGGCCAATTTTTGAGAATGTTCCTACTCTCTCTCAATTCAATCCAATGAAAACTGCAGAAGCCAATTCAGTGGATGTACTCTACTATATTCACGATCAAGAAATCTGTGATTTTCTTCGAAAGAAAAAGAAGTCTAGCCCGGGCCCTGATAAGGTCACCGCAAAGCATCTCGTCGACCACCCCATCCACATCTCTGTCATGCTAAACTTCATTCTGCTTGTGGGAGTAATCCCCGACGATCTCAAGGCCAACCGAACCACTCTAATCCCAAAGAAAGACTCAACCGATCCGGCAGACTATCGCCCTATCACAGTCAGCTCGATCATATACCGAACACTAACCGCTGTCATTGCAGAACGAATGTCAACTCAAGTGCCACTAAGTGACCTTCAAAAGGGTTTTGTGAAAAGTGATGGAATCTTTGAAGCCATCACAGTAACCAAGTTCGTCGCCCAAACCTTCAAAGGTTATCGACTAGCCGCACTCGACATCAGGAAAGCATTCGACAGTGTGAACCACCAAACCATCTTCAGCTGTTGCAGGGCAAGTGGTCTATGCCAGAAGAACATCTCCTTCCTGGAGGAGGTGTACAACGGATGCACCACAACAATGAAGATCTCGGGCCAAACGGCATCCTTCAATCTTAAACAGGGTGTCAAACAGGGGGATCCCCTGAGCCCGATACTGTTCAACATAGTGGTCGATCAACTGCTGAGGAAACTGGAGAAATCTGGTTTTGGAGTCAGACTGGGAAAACGACTCGGAAAACGTCTTCCGGGAATTGGATACGCCGACGACATAGTCTTATTCGCAAGCACCGACAAGGATCTACAAAAATTGATCGACATCTGCAGCAAATTCTACAAATTAATTGGAATGTCAATCAATGAATCCAAATCGGTCGTGATGGGAACTGACGAGATCATCAAGGTCGACGGAAAACCAATCCCCAAACAACCGAACATCAAGTACTTGGGAGTAGTGATCGATCGAACAGGAAGGAATCGCACTCAACGGGAAGAAATCCAAGAGTTGTTAGACAAAATCTTGGCTGCCAGAATAACCGCAAGTCAGAAGTACTACTTCATCAAACACCACCTAATCCCCAGCAAGCTTCACTCTATAGTGAATGAAAAGTTCACCCGAACTATTATGATGGGCATCGACTTCGCAATACGAAATGCAGCCAGAAAAGTTCTACAACTACCGTCTTCTACCCCTCACGAGTACTTGCATCTGACAACCAAGAACGCTGGTCTTGGTCTACTTCAACTGAGCTTCGAGATCCCACGATTGTTCTGGATTCGTGCGGCCAAACTCAAACAATCGAAAAGTTGGTTTGTGGAGGACATGTTTGATCATGAATCATTCTACACTTCCCTTCTTCGAGTTCAACGTTTGCTGCCCTCTGCTTTGGATAACCAAAGCAGACTTATATCAACTCTATGCGTCAAACCAGAGAACAAGGGCCACAAGAACTTCATCGTTGGAGGATCGACAACAAACGCACACCTAGACAAGCCCAACTTGCTTCCCCCGAACCAACTTGTGAAAATTGTCAAACTACAAAGTTCAACTGCTGGACTGTCATACAAGAACCCGAAATCTGACACACGATTCAAAGTCGATAAATGCCGCTTTGGATGTGCAACACCGGAAAGCCTTAGCCATGTTCTAGGAGGTTGTAAGGATAAGCGCATACGGTCAGCACACACATACAGGCATGATGAGACTCTCGCTCAAATTCACAAGCATCTCATCAATCGAGGAATCATTGCCATTAAAGAACAGCAATTCAACGTTCCGTATGACCAACAAGACATTCAAGAGGAACCAGCCCCTGATGTCCCAAACCAACAGACGAACACCAACAGAGACGAATCGGAGGAGTCACACCAGGAGACTTTCAGACCTGATCTCATAGTGTTTGACGAACGAAGGGAGAAGTGCTTCTGTCTCGACGTACGAATCACCTACGAAAGTGATGATTCTAGCCTAATCAACAGTTGCAAATCCAAAACGAAGAAGTATTCCAAAATTCGAACCAAGATCATCGAATTCATCAACAGTCAAGTTCCTCGGACTGGTCTATGCCAAGAAGTCAAGATCTATGGCCTAGTCTTTGGGTCTCGAGGAGCTATCCACAATGTCACTCTGAATATTCTTCGCGAACTTGGACTATCGAACGCAATGATTGGCAAACTATGTCGAGACATCGCTCTAACATCTAATAAAATTCTCCAATACTTCGGAAATCACCCAGAGAATAGTCACCAGAACTGAAATATCTCAACAACTCAACTACCCTATGCAATCAACCCAATCAAACTACCTTAGACTTTCTATTATTATTATTATTTTTCTCATTTTCTCATCTCTTAGAAATATTTGTATTTGTGTATTGTTATATTTTTATACATAGTTTCTGTTATACTTATATGTGATATTCAAATGCTCTTTGTAAATATTCTTAGTTAAACACGATGTAATTCGCATAACCAAATAAATTGGCTTTACTTTCACCAGATGTCGCCACAATCGAACCAAAAGTATCAACACAACAGCTCGAGCTCAATGTGTTGGTGTCTGAAGCTGTGCACTTTTGAGAAGTCACTCAATGTTAATTCTTTCAGTTTCGATATTTGAATTTTTTACCTCATTTTCTGTCCCAATTTTATCCCTCAAGTAAAAAATGTCCTCAACTCCTGTTCCCATCTTACCCGACGACATTATATTGGAGATATTCAAGCGCCTTCCGCTGCAGGACCTATTCAACGGTATTGGGCCTATTAGGTGTTGGCGATTGATACTGCAGATTGAACTAAATCGACGGAAAACACTGTTTCTTTATACGGATGGTCCTATATTACTTTGGGATTATCCATATTGTGAATTGCTGCAATACGTGAATCGGGATGATGGACCGGCGTGGCCTGAAACACTGCCAACTTGTGCATTGCCAAAGGAGGGACAACTCATGTTATGTTCATGCATGCCAATTAACGATGCAATTGAGGCAACAATTAATCAAAATCTTTTGCCAAACATAAACAACTTGGTTATGGAACGCGAAGATGTTACTAAGAAACAATTCAATGACACCATTCGACTCATTCGTCTTTGGTCTCCTAAACTCACTACTTTGAGACTTAATCTTCATTTTAAAATTAATGAATTATCAACGACTAAACAAATTTTACGTGGTTTCCAAACTATGATTTTGTCTCTCTTCGAAGCGTTCAACCATATTCCCACCTTACGGCATCTCTACTTGCATTTAGATCAGGAATGCGGAAACCGTGGACATCAGTCCACTGGTGGACTTTTGAAAAATTTTAATATCCACCAGTGGACATTGATTCTTAGAAATAACTAAAATAATTTGTAAGTTTGATTGGTTGGATATAAAAAATTAAATGAGAACAGAATGAAAGCATATTTTGACAATTTAATTGATACTCTAATTGGTACTTTACCCGAAAAGTTCAAATTTCCAGTTTCACATTGAGTGCATGTGCCCAACGAGTTTTCAATACAGATTCCCACAATGTCAAAACATAAAAACAATTAACTTAGGGAGAACTAATTGTCAATTGGCAAGGGAAAATTTTCTAAATGAGTAGTTTGACCTTACCTCTCATTTGGCAAGTCTAAAATAAAAATTAAGCATTTGAATAAGAAATCATCGGTTATTTTAGAATCCCGTTCTATACAATATCCAATTCAAATCATAAACGAATAAGAGAATCTGTAAGTCAATTATATTTTTATATTTGCGAAATAAGATCCACTAACCCATTGCAGATTCGTTCAGACTTATCAATTGAGGTATAATATAAAACATTACCAGAATCTCTTCAGTCCGACAAGTAAAATTATTGGAAAATCTTCAAAGTATGCCAATTGGAGATTATGAGTAAAATGGGCATGTTGGATCATTTTCCAATTGGACTATGAGAAATTCAGCCAATCAAATGAGAGACTTGAAAAAAGCAATTCTTTTTTATTATTTTAAGAAACGGAATTGAGAACTGAGTATAGTCAGATTATTTGTACTCTGATATTTTTGGATACAATTGTCAGTGACACTATAGTCGACTAAACTCGACTGGTCGGATTGGGAAAAATTTTCCATTACTTTATCGTCTCTATAGTAATTGGGGTATGAAGTTGTACCATCATATTTTGCTAAAAACATTTAGGGACTTATGTTGGTGAATACTTAAACTCAAAAAATTTACTGCATAACAGAACTAAATCACAGTGGACTTTTGAGGCTCTCAGTGTCCACCCCAGTGGACTTTTCCTCAAAAAGTTTCCGCATGCCTGATGTAGACAGTTCCCGTGGACGAGGAGACTATATAAGGGATTCTGGTAAGAATAACTTTGCTAAGCACAATTTTGTTTAATTTATTTTTGTTGACCCTTAGTATCTCTGCCAAATAATTTGAGATTTTCCTTTCTCTCTCATCTGCACACTTTTTGCTTTAAAACATCAGTTATAGACAGGAGTATTGAAGGATTGTTCGCTTCTCTACGTGAACATGCAATTGCTAATGAACACTTACAAATTTGTTTGCATGATATTGCCTCAATGAAGGAAGTGTTGAATTTGGGTCCTCAGTTGAACCAAAAATTCACACGAATTGAAACATATTCGTACGAAGAAAGGTTAATTCAGCCCTTCTGTGCTCAATTCAGCTCACTAACTACACTCACTCTCCACTGTGAGCCATACATGATGGCAGTATTGTCACAACATTTGCGCCTATTGCCTAATTTGTTTAGCTTAAAGATGAAGTTTGGTAAAGAATCAATTTTCGAGCGACCAGTCCAAGAAGATCAACCTGTTGACGATGAGCCAGAACAATATTATCAAGTTGTTTCCGTACGAGTGCTCAGATTGAAAATTGAAGCTAAAATCCCATACCAACATTGCCGCACTTCACATTGCAGACATATTTCCAAATCTTCAAGTGGCACAGTTGTGGAATACAAGTAGAGTTTGTTCGCATTGTGATTATAACATTGCGGCTAGTTCAATTCGAGAACATCAACTAAACCGAGATTTGAGAAACAAAATAGACGAATGTGAGCGTTTAGCTAGGCAGTCATTTGGTGCATGTGCCAATTTGCGCACATTTGTAGAAGAGGATGATTCGTCCATTGAATTTTGCGACAACTTGATTCCTGTTGATCACCTAAAAAGTGAATGGTCTGATAAGTGAATAAAATTTAATATATTTGACATGCACTGCAATATTGTAATTCAATACAAAAACAATTCACTTGTTATTTAAGTAGATAGAACAAGTAAATTTGATTTCTAGAAATAGACACAATAGACTCAATTGTAATCGATGTTTAAGCGAAATCGCTTTAGAGACAACTTTTTTTTTTTGAATAGAATAACAAAATTTGGCGCATTTAATATTAAATATTCAAAAAACTCAAACTAAGTTCACCAGATGTAGCTCCAATCGAGTAATATCAAAATAGCCCTTGCTGAGCTAAAATAGCAGCTATAGCAACACTAAGTACAGCTGCTGTAGATGGCGTACTCTAGCTCAATGTGTTTTGATGTTTTGGCTGTTGCACATTGCACAAATATATTGTATTAGTGTAATTACATCTCTCTCAACTCAAATTAACTGAACAAAACTGAAGAAAACATTTCAGAAACTTTCACCTCGAAATGTCCTCAACGCCAGTTCCCATCCTACCCGACGACATTATACTGGAGATCTTCAAGCGCCTTCCACTGCAGGACCTACTCAACGGTATTAGGCCTATTAGGTGTTGGCGATTGATACTGCAGCGTGAACTAAATCGACGGCACACTCTGTTGCTTTATTCGTATATCTCAAAATTGTTGTGGGATTATCCACATTGTACATTGCCAAATGAGGCACAAGCAATGCAGTCGTGTATAAAAATTTTCGAAGCGGTGAAAGCAACAATGGTGCACAATCCGCTGCCAAACATTACCAATTTGTTCATACAAAAGGCAGATGTTAACAAGGAGCAATTGGAAAACATCATTCGATGCATTCGCCTGTGGTCTCCAAAGCTCACCACCTTGCGACTCGACATTAGTTTTGAATTCAATATTTGGAGATATAGAAAGGCTAAAAAAATTTTACGCGATTTCAAAACTATGATTTTGGATCTCTTCGATACACTCAACCATATTCCCACCTTGCGACATCTCTACTTGAATTTAGACTGTTTCTTCACAATTGAATTTGAATCTGGTAAGAATAACAACAATTTTGCTATAGCACACTCTTTGTTTAACACAATTTTATTGTTCCATTTAGTCTCTCTGCCAGACAATTTGAGATTTGCCTTTCTCTCTCATCTGCACACTTTCTGTTTCAAAACATCAGCAACAATAGACGAGAGTAATGAGCGTTTTTTGGCATCACTACGTGAACATGCAATTGCAAACGAGCATTTACAAATTTGCTTACATGATGCTGTATCAATGGAGGAGTTGCTGGAATTGGGTCCACAGTTGAGCAGAAAATTTGCACGAATTGAAACAGATTTGTACGAAGAAAGATTAATTCAGCCCTTCTGTGCTCAATTCAGCTCACTAACCAGACTCACTCTCCACTGTGAGCCATACATGATGGCTGCATTGTCAAAACATTTGCGTCTATTGCCCAACTTGTTTAGCCTTAAGTTGAAGTTTGATAATGCTCCCATTTTCGAGCGACCAGACCAAGATGAGGAAGATGAAGAAGAAGATCAACCTATCGCTGAGCCAGAACACTATTATCAAATCACTTCCGTACGAGTGCTCAGATTGAGAATTGAATCTAAGTCCCATACCAACATTGGCGCACTTCACATTGCGCACATATTTCCCAACCTTCAAGTGGTACGATTTTGGAATAAAAGTCAAGTCTGTTCGCAATGTTCGTATATCATTAGATCGCATCGGGAATATGATGAAAACGAAAAATTTAGAAACAAAATTGCCGAATGTAAGCGTTTAGCTAGGCAGACATTTGGAGCGTGTGCCAAGCTGCGCACAATGGAATATGACGATGATCCAGTAAATCATGTCAGAAAAAAATGATGATTTCTGCTGATCAACTACGTAGTCAATGATCTGACAAATTAAAATAAAAATACTTAAAAACCCAAATATTTAAATATTAGTTCAAAGCGCGCCCACCAGATGTCGCAACAATCTAACACTAGTATCAACACAAAACAGCTGTAGCAGACTCTGCTCGAGTGTCTGTGTCATTGTTTTGATGCTGTAACACATTGCCAAAATAATATTTGTAAAATCTATAATTCCATCACTTTTAACGTTAAATCAATTCCACAACTGAATAAGATGTCTCATTCGTCCGATTTGTGTCCAAAAATCACCGAACAAACACCAGTATCATTTTATAAATTGGAGAAAAGTGAACGTGAACGAATCAAAGCAATGCGTGATGCAATCAACCGATTCACCGGTGTACTTGGATTTTCAGCTCAAAATCAAAATCTACAATGTAATGTATGTAAATATGAGATACCCTACAATGGATTGGATCGTATTCCCGCTGATGTAAACACTCACATGGAATCACCCAACCACCAGTCGGCACTCCGTTCCTATGTCCAAAAAGAATCCACCAACATTAACCAAACAATCGCCAATGCAATTGCCTCTGGCCAGTTTGTTCAAGTGATGGAAGGTCAAGTGAAGTGCACCATTTGTAATGATGAAGTAATGTCGGATTCACTGTCAAACCTGAAACGACATGTTCTGATGGATACACACAAATTCGCAGCCGCCGGTATCAAGGTGAATCCCTATGGACCTAGTAGCAAAAAAATGATCGAACTTGTGATTGAGCACGAGCAACTGGAATTCGCCAATTCAGAGGATGGAAAGCCTAAAGTGAGATGTATCAAATGTGATCGATTAATGCCACGGGATCATAGTAGCATTGTGAGACATTTGGCTAGTAAGAAACATGCGGATGCTGTGTTGAATGATGACTCAAGGGATGATGATGATGACGAAACAAATGTCGAACAAAATAATGAAATCAATGAACCCGTTGAAATTGAAATTCTCGAAAATCAAAATCAAAATGATAATCAACAAGTAGAAATAAATTTACAACCAAATTCAAGTAATAATAATAAGAGAAAAAAGACAAATTAAAACCGAATATTCCTGAAAGCTCCCAACAGCACAAAATCCAAATATTTAGAAAAAAATCTCGTAAATTATCAAAACATTCCATTAAACTCAATTTCATTTTTCATCCATTTGTTGTATATTTCGAAATCATTTTGATTCAGATTTTGGAGTATTTAAAAAAATCCTAGTCATTTCCTAGACTGCCTAGGCAAAAGGTGGAGAAATAAGTTTGATCAAGATTTTTGTACTTTGTCTAGGCAAACCACGAAATGACGCAAATTTCTCGTTTATACGGTAAGATATATATTTCAACAACTTTATTTTGCTCAGTTAAATCAGTAATAATCGGATGACTAATGATTCATTAGTAATGAATGAACAAATATATTGCAAAAAGGGTCTTTACGTTGCATGTTACCGTAACGAATCATAAAATACGTTTACGTGACGTCAATTTGTTTAACTCAAACACCCTGTGTATGTTGCAATGTACGTTAAAAAGTACATTCAACGACGTTATACTAACGTTTTCTGGACGTTTCCAGTCTTTAGGGCGGAGTTTTGATGGTGATTCAACGGTTGGAAATGTATGAAAATTAGTGGTGTGAGTGTAGTTGAAGTTGGGCTGGAGCTCCGCCTTTTATCTTTCTCTCACGCGCTACGGATGGAAAAGTCTCGAAGTGACGGGAAAGGCAACTTTGAAGGTATATAAAGGGAAAGTGGTGCAGTGGTTGGTTTGTCATTCGCGTTCATTGCATTTGGTCGTTTTTGATATAAAGTTGTGACTCTACTTGTGATATTTTTGTATCTGTGATTCTGCTGCCAAAGAAATGCCTGAACCGTGAACCCGTGAACTGTGATCCGTAATCGTTGAACCATGGATTGGGAACCTTGAACTATGAACTTTGATTGAACCTTGAACTGCCAACCAACCAGATCTCGTACCCGACCATGGATCATCTCAATCCCCCTCATGATCCAATCAAATCAATAATTTAAAATAATTTCCATCGCATAGGAAATGTACATTCACAATCGATATCATATTGTAAATATACATTTCCTTTGTAATGGAAATTATTGAATTTTATTGAATTGAATTGCTTCTATTTGGGGCGATTTTTTTTGTATATAAAATTTATGATATTATGTAATAACAAATTCAAAAATAAAAAATTATTTTGTTTCGAAAATCTGAATTTTAATTATTTTCTGGTTTACAAATTATAATTAGCTAATTAGATTAGGAAATTTTATTGGTTGTATTTCTTCTCAACTTACAACTCGGTCCGATGAACATGCTCAAGATGAGTGATCAAATGAGCCTTTCGTTTGAAAGTTGCATCACAAAAGTTGCATTCAAATGTCTTCATTTCTCGATTCGGATGGAAACAAACCGACTCTTTGACATGATTCACAAAGGTGTCACGTGATGCAAATGTTTGTGAACATTTAAGACAGCTCCAAGCATCGTTTGATTTTTTTCTATGCACGTCGACAAAGTGTTGCATGTATTTGGGAATCTCGGTATAGTGGCGATGATGATGCTCACTGTTTGAAGGGCAGAATGGACAGGTGAAGTTGTACGCGATTCGAGATTCGGACTGAGGTTGAGAGTTGACTAATCGTTCTAAGAGTAAACGAAAATTAGCTAAAGATTTTAGTGAATAAAACGGATAACTTACCTGCAAGTTTACGGTACTTTGAGTGCACGGAAATTCGAATTCGTTTACGTTTGGTTCGGGTTTCCGGTCTTTTATGATTCTTTGCTCGAGTTACTCTATCCACGGGTTGGTTAATCTGATTATCATTTTGTGTCAAATTGGGCTCAGATGAACTCGAAGGTATTTCTTGATGATCGAGATCCACAAGTTGAGCATCATCAACTGATTGGGACATAACAGTTTCGGTTACGGGAATGTTTTGGTGTTCAGGCTCTTGGACTGGTGAAACTGGTCGACCAGGTGAGGTTGCCATATCACTAAACAAACTTGACATTAAATTCTCGGTTTGAATTTCGACATCAACATTTTTTGGTTCAGGTACGTTTTGAGGTACGTTTTCAGGTACGTTTTCAGGTACGTTTTCAGGTACGTTTTCAGGTACGTTTTCAGGTTCAGGTTCAGGTTCAGGTTCAGGTTCAGGTTCAGTTTGTTTCTTCGCATCCTGATTTGGGACAAACGGAATCACTTCTTCTTCTCCATTCTCTTTAGATTTCAACTTTTTTCGTGAAATTTCATTCTCAGATAAATCACTAATCATTTGTTTTTCAGTCGTTTCCTTTGCTGGTTCACAAGAAAGATTTTCCATATTTTCCATTCTTGGATATTTTTTCTTGTTTAGCAAATTGAAATTAATCTGCTCCTCTGTTAGTTTGAAAGCAACAGCAATGAAGATTTCACTCGTTCAGGTCAATTAGTCACCGAATACAACTAAAACTCAAATCATACCATGACAACGATCTATCAAGAGAGTACTCGAAAGTGCAGTAAACACAACAGTTCAACTGTGTTGATTGTTCGTGAATACATTGCTATGGCAACAGGATTCCTGGTTACTATATAGCTCATAAAGGACTACTCGCCATAGAGTACGTGAGAGTATAACTCGAAAAAGGTATATATCAAAATACATGCGCGTAAAATTACCTTCTGTTGATACAGTAGAGTCTGAGAAAAAAAATCAATTCAAAGAATCGACTCAATAGAAAATTTAATTAAAATCACAAAAAATCGAGTAAAATAATTTAATTTTGAAATTAGATTTATTGATTAATTCTAATAACAAATACCACATAATGTATAATACATTAAAGGTAAAAATCATCACAATTCCGCAAAACAATTCAACAATTTTCGATAATTTCCATTACAGAGGAAATGTACATTTACATCATATGATATCGATTGTGAATGTACATTTCCTATGTGCATGGAAATTATCTTAAATTATTGAACAATTTTAGGTAAAAGTATGGCACTTTCTGGGGATTCTGAATTTAAAAAATCCTTATGATTTAGTTATTCAAAGGCTGAGTATTTATGATGAGGTTTCATAGTTTTCATTCCATTTCTTCAATTATTTGGTCATCAGATCTTTGGATTCCATTTTGTTGATGATACAATTTACTCAAGATTGGATTGCAAACTTTTTCCAACTCTTTTCGTGCTCGTTCAAACTCGTCCTTCTCCACATGCGCATTACACTCAAGCCATCTCAACGTTTCTTCAATCTTATCGAAAATATCTTCTCGATCCGATTGTGACACTTTTGATTTGATTACTTCGATTGTCTGTTTCACTTGGAATGCATAACATTCGAGTGCGTTTTTTGTTGCGATTCTCATTCGTTGGCGGTCGTCTTCATTTTTGTACTTTTCTGCATCGCTCACCATTCGATCGATGTCTATCTTTGAGAGACGATTGCTCCGCTCATTGTTGGTTATTGCGATTTTATTCGACTTTCCAGTGCTTCTATCTTGAGCGGACACATGCAGAATTCCGTTTTCATCAATGTTGAAGAATACTTCAATTTGTGGAACACCACGAGGGGCAGGTGGAATACCCGTCAGTTCAAAATTTCCAAGTAGATTGTTGTTTTTCGTCAACGCTCGTTCACCCTCGTACACCTGAATGGCTACTGTTGGTTGATTGTCTGAATATGTCGTGAAGAGTTGACGCTGTTTTATAGGAATCGTAGTGTTTCGTTTAATCAGTGGCGTCATGACCCCGCCCGCAGTTTCAATTCCAAGTGTCAGTGGACTTACATCAAATAGAAGGATATCTTGAACCGAATCGGATTTATCTATACCACTCAGAATTGCTGCTTGTACCGCAGCACCATACGCCACAGCCTCATCTGGATCGATCGACCTGTTCAACTCCTTACCGTTGAAGTAACCTTGGAGCAGCTTCTGGATTTTGGGTATTCGAGTCGAACCGCCAACAAGGACAATATCATCAATACCACCTTTATCAATTCTCGCATCACGTAACGCCGTTTCTACAGAATCCAACGTTGACCGGAACATATCAGCGCAAAGTTCCTCGAATCTCGCCCGTGAAATCGTTGAATAGAAATCGATTCCATCGAAAAGTGACTCAATTTCTATTTTTGCTTGAGTAGATGTGGAGAGAGTTCGTTTCGCTCGTTCACATTCTGTTCTTAGTCGTCTTAGGGCTCGTTTACTTCCCGTCAAATCTTTTCGAAATTTTTTTTGAAATTCTGCGACAAAGTACGCAACAAGTCTACTATCAAAATCTTCTCCACCCAAATGAGTATCGCCAGCGGTGGCTTTCACTTCGAATATTCCACCCTCAGTGATGGTCAGTACGGAAACGTCGAAAGTACCGCCACCTAGATCAAAGATCAGAACATTCTTTTCTCCATTAGATTGATTGTTTTGATTATCAAGACCGTATGCAATAGCTGCCGCAGTTGGTTCGTTAATGATCCGTAGAATATTTAAACCAGCGATCGAACCTGCATCTTTAGTAGCTTGTCGTTGTGAATCGTTGAAATAGGCAGGAACTGTTATCACAGCATCGGTCACTGTCGTACCCAGGTACGCCTCAGCACATTCCTTCAACTTTCTCAACACCATCGATGAAATCTCTTCCGGTGTAAAACGTCTTGTCAAACCCTTGTATTCAACTTCAATCTTAGGTTTGCCAAAACCATCATTTATTACACCAAAAGGCCAATGCATCATATCATACTGAACGGATGGATCATCAAATCTCCTTCCAATCAACCGTTTTACATCAAAAACTGTGTTCGATGGATTGAGTGCAGCCTCTTTTCGAGCAGCATCACCAATCAGACATTCAGTTTGCGTAAAAGCAACATAGGAGGGCGTGGTTCGATTGCCTTGATCGTTGGCAATGATTTCTACATTTCCGTGTTGAAATACAGCGACACATGAATAGGTTGTTCCGAGATCGATGCCAATTGCAGGGGAAGGACACATGATATTTTAAGAATTCACATGAATATTTTCATAAATAAATAAAGATATCACAGATAAATGTAAATCCATAAAAAATATTTATTATATAAAATGAATGAACTGAGCTGTACTGCAAATGCATTCACGCTTATATATCAAAACTGTCGGTTTTCCTGCATTTTCGAGACTTTTCTCGATCAAAAGGGCGGGGTTTATTAACACGGTTAACTGAATAACTCATAGACTTTACATTGGTGCAATCGTTGAATCTCGACTTCGACTCCGCCCACAATTTTCGACTAATCCAAAATTTCTAGAAATTTCTCGAACACTCCGAAAAATGTTAAAAATAGATTTTAGATTTATCTAAATTTTGTAAAAAATATTTATTATTTATAATTTATTTTTTGTCGGAGCGTGAGAGTTTATGTTAGTATAGTTTCGATTGTAGTTGAATTATAAGTTATAATTTATAACACCTGTAGTATACTGACAGTATGAGTCATACGACAACAGTCATATCGGATAAGCTTCATCACCTCTTCACCTTTGACCTTTTCTCGACATTTGATCTTTCTTTTCTGTTTGTCGGAGATTTTCAAATGTCTAAAAACATTTAGTACTAACATCAGCAACGGATGGACTGAGTCATCTTGCAAGCGTGTTTGACAAGCTTTTCTTAGTACAAAACACACACACAGATGTTCTCTTGATGTTGAGATAAGATAAATGTAAAGGCTTATGTGTTTGAACAGAACATTGTCATGCCTTAAAGATTAGAAAAGGCATGTTTTAAACGCGCGGTTTTAAGCATAAAAACATAAACTAACCTTTATTACAACACAGCAAGCGCATATTTGAGTTTCTATTTTGGCTTGGACTGGACAAATTGAGGTTTGCATCACATTTTTTGCATCGAAACTATCTGAACTTTGTGTCCTCGTGTGTCCTTTGTATCCAAAATGCTGCCCGAAGTCCAACAGCCAGCTATCCCACAGGAGAATGCATCCTCCTACATTCCACAGGTCAATCATCTTGAACAGCCCGTGCAGCATCAGCCGTTCAACTCGAACTACCCATTCCATTCCAGTTATGGAAATCACTTTGCGCCCGGGCAGTATGTTCCCATGCATGGAATGTACCAAATGCCAGACGTTGTACCACCGCCACCTTACTATAACCATGTACCTTTTCCACAACCACCTCAATCACCTCAATCACCAGAAATCGTCCAGGAACCTAATCTCAATGTTGAGAATCCCGAGAACCCATCACCATCAACACCAGAACCCGGAAAAAGGACCAACAATTTGGCCTCTATCCTCAAGTCGAAAATCTGTGACATCTGTGGCGATCGACCCACTGGCAAACACTACGGTGCCTATGCATGCGATGGTTGTAAGGGCTTCTTTCGACGTAACATTCGAAGCAACGTTCGGAACGAGTGCCGTTTTAGCAAGGAATGTGTCGTATCGAAAGAGAACCGAAATCACTGTCGTGCCTGTCGAATGCAGAAGTGCTTCGATGTGGGCATGCGCCGAGAATCGGTCCAGAACGAGCGTGATCCAATTACACCAAAAGCAGGCCAGAAGCAGATGGTGATGCTACAGGATGGAAAGATGCACAGTTTTGTGTCGTTTATGGCTGCACTCGTGAATGCGGAAATGAGCTCGCGGGCAGATCAACCAAAGTTGGCTGATTGTGGTGTGAACATTGAATCGAATCAGGTTGCCAATCTCAAGAACATTTCCATTTCACTCGAGAAGCATGTACCGGCACTGGCCAAATGGGCTGGGCTGAATCCCGTAATGGCTCATTTGTCGCGTAATGATCAATTCACCCTCTTTCAGGCTCATCTACCCGAGAAATGGATTCTTGACCTTGTGATTAGATCTCTTCCACTCAACAATGTTCTCCTTCTCACTAATGATCTCATCATACCCAAGAATTGCGATGCCTCTACAGAACTGCCGGAAATCACACGAATCTATACTCGAATCTTCAACGAGCTTGTCTCAACCATGAAAGAGCTCAGCATGGATGACAACGAGATTGCCTGTCTCAAGGCGATTGCCTTCTTCAATCCATCGGTGGCCGGACTGGACAGTCAGGCCAAGGTCAAGCAGCTGCGTTCACAAGTTCAAGTCTGTTTGGAAGATTATGTCCACAAGCAGTACACAAAAGGACGTTTCGGTGAAATTCTACTCATACTACCAACACTGCAGAGTATAATCACAGAATTGATCGCACAGATGCGCTTACAGCCCATACTGGTGTTAGCAAATCAACCTCAACCAGAAATGGTGGACGCCAACAGTGAAAATCATTCAATAGTTGAAGAAAACATTAACAAATCTTCTTAAATTTTCTATTTTAGATTCAAATGATTTCTTAATCATTTTTAATAATCATTCCAATTTCTGTATACTATTCAATGTACACACACATTCATGATTTTATAGTATAATAATAATAAAAGTATCTATCATGGATCATTCATAACTTTATAACGTACATTTTAAAGTATCTTCTACCCAACCAACAGTCATAGGTCATAGGTGAGACATTGGCCAACATGAAAATGTTGACAGGCAAATTGTTGAATACAACCATTGGCAGCACATTTGCGACCAACTTTGGGATTATGTATGTTACCGTCCAAACGCGAATTCCGTCATTCCGTGGTTTGCCTAGGCAAATCAGGAGAAAAATGATCAGATTTCTTATTACGCCTTTTTGCTTATTGGCAGTCTAAGGATTGACTAAGCATTCCGAGTTTATTTATTTTTGCCTATGCACGCGGATTGACGGATTTCGCGTTTGTTCGCGTAACA
Source organism: Rhizoglyphus robini (assembly GCA_023373905.1). Lineage (NCBI taxonomy): Eukaryota > Metazoa > Arthropoda > Arachnida > Sarcoptiformes > Acaridae > Rhizoglyphus > Rhizoglyphus robini. The sequence continues at coordinate 653,188 of JAKIJQ010000071.1, read as the reverse complement.
TGTTCGAAATGACAAATTATATGAAATGTTACATAATTCCAAACAGCATGTAATGATTGATCAATAATGTCCAAGTCAAAAGTAATTCACAAATGCAATTACGAACATGTAGTTCACAAACACAAAGAAGGAAGTTCCAGGTTCCATAAGTTAGTAAAAAAGCATTTCCAAGAGGATAATCATGAATTTTGGAAATAAATTCATTTTCATAAGGAAACGTTTGCGCATCAATAAATCACTTCATTACCTGTCACATGAAATTAGAGTTTTCTAGTAAACTTTTTGGTTTAAGATAAAGATTTTATTAATAATAAAATCAAAGTACAGAGTATCCTGACTAAACTAATCAGACTCCATAAACACTGCCAAATTGAATCTTGCCACGGAGAGCGCGCGACAGACTTTCGTACTGTTCACTCTGGAACCAGTCTACTTCCAAATGGACCAACAGATGCACTTGAGTGAGCGAGTTGTTGTTCTCAGCGTACTGACGCAGAGAGTGCAGCAGCATTCGAGGATGGTCAAGCGACCAAAAGCGGAAACTCGTGAGGCGGGCCAGAGCTTGTAAGTCAAAATGAATGTCCTCTGCGTTGTCTTGACCGTCGAGTAGTTTGGTTTCGGGAAATTCCAAACTCAGATGCTCCAAGTTAGGCATCGCATTGATGGTCGACAGTAGACCAAGTGGATACACGAAATGGGGGTACTCGTCAGCCGTATCTTTCAAGTAAATGGTCAGCTTGATGAGTGAGTCTTTCAGTTCGTACAGTAAAAAGTCCACAAGCTCCATCTGCTCATGGTTGTGCTCGAATAGGCGTTGGAATAGTCCAAGTGTGGTAAGGCTTGAGAAAGTGCTGACCAGCCGAGTAATGTCCACTTCGGTCAACCAGAGGCTTGACAGGCAGTTGTGTCGAATCTCGGCCAAATTTTGATTAAAACGCGACGCTCCAACTGGGTACAGTGGATCGTCGAGTTGATCCAGACACAAGTTGACCTCTGTGCGTCGCTCAAGTTCAGCGTCTCGCAGGCGGTCCCAGTTGGCACTGACTTGGTCCACGATAAACAGATCAGATAGTGGCATTCGTGCAAATCTCTCCAGCACCATATCGTTGGTAAGATTGGCCACCAGATTGGGTCCTTCCAGAGCTGATGGATCTGGAAACAGCTCGCTTCGTTCATAGCGCTTGACATTGACACCATAGTAGATGGTCTTGAGAGAGGCGCACTCGCTGAATGATCGTAACTGTCGCTGAACACAGCACTTGACTGGTTCCGGTTTGAATAGCGACTCACAGTGGTGCTCACACTCAAAGCCATAAAGATGACTGTCCACAATTTTGACCACTTGCAGGTTGGGGAAGACTTGACCAACGCGGAGTGGAGTTAGGTTGGTGTGTCGGTTGGTGAAGGTTTGAGTTGAGAGGGACAGGATCTTGACAGAAGGCAGCTGAAGTAGTGGACCTTGGCACAGGTGCACAGAACCAAACTGGCGGACTACTTGGTCTGCCTCCTCCTCGAAGTTGAAGCTCATGCTAAGGTAGATGAGACTCGTGGCAAGTGGAGCCAGTTGATCGGAAAGTTCAACCATCGATATGGGCTGCACAATTTGAATCGACAAGGAAGTGAGCCCATTGAACCGAAGGCAACCAATTCCAAACTGTTCGTCCACGGTAATAGAATTATAGTGGTGGACGCATGTGGTCGAGCAGATTCGGGACAGCACCGCTTGAGTGACAGTTTCGTATGATGGAAAGCGATGATGATTGTACTTGTGCATTGCCAGACGAATGGAACAATCATTAGCGTAGCGTTGAAGCGACTCAACAAGGCTGTTTGGGTGATCGTTGAGGGCGAGGTTCAACTCTTTCAGGCCAGATAGAACTTTAAAGTCGATTTGAGGGAGCAAAACTTGCTGTTCTTGTCCTTCATTCGAACTGTTTGGCGCCAGCTGCATGTCGGCATCAATGGTGAGGTGCTCCAGAGCGACCAACGAGTTGAGCGCTGTCAACAGTTCGACCGCTTGTCCTCGATCATTGTGACCAGCGGGCCCGTACCAGAGCTTGAGGCAGACCAAGGTGGACTTCCACTGAGTCAACAGGAAGGTGATGTGCGGCAGTAGAGGCTCATCGTCAGGCCAGACTTTACAGACCACTCGCAAACTTTGAACCTGTGGAAAGGAGGTGGCAAGTAGAGTTGCTTCGTCTTGAGTCAGGCTCACCATCCGTAGGATCGAGTTGCTGACAGTACGGATGTCCAACTCGGGAGTAATCGGATAATGGCCAGCGGACAGGTCCAGATCGGTGAGATGTGGTATGTTGAAGCAGGAGTTCTCGATCAAGTCGAGTGGGCGATAGCGGCCAAGCACCAGCGTCAAAGTTCGCCTTCGAGCCAGAGCTGTAGGCTTGAGGCTTCTCCAACGGGCACACTCTCGGTCAGTCTTGAAGAGGTCGTCGAGTGGCACTTGGTCCATAAGGTGCAGTAAGTCAGACTCGGGCAAGGAGGACATCATGGTGGAACTGATCGACTCAAGCAGGCGGTCACTCATCGAGAAGTAGAAGAAGAGAGCAGAGCTCGAAGCAGGACTCTATTCGATCGATCAAACTCAAATACACAATGACGCAGAGTGAGAAAAGTACTCTATTTTTATGTCCAGTTTATTGTAGAATTCGAATACGAATGTTTGAGATTCGATTTCTCCATGAACTGATGGCGTCAAACTTAAATCTGAATTCGAATTTGATATTTTGCGCCAAGCAAATCACAAGTTGATCTTCTCACAAGCGAAATGCATTCCATAGTAGGGGAATTTGTGTTGAGACTTTCTCAAGGTAAAATTTCCCAAATTTTTACCTAATGTTCATCCAAAGTTTTGATGCAATCCTTGATAAAGTTGTTTCTGTATGTTGTGGTTAGATTGCCAAATGATAGAGGTTAAAATAAAAAACCATTCTTCGTTTACTATATGGTCTTTTGTGTTTTGAATTTTGAATTCGAATTCTTGGAACATTAAAATAATTAGAACCAAAATTCGACTACTCAAAGAACTCTAAAACATTTTGGAATTTTTTAAATTTTGGTGTCTATTTAAGACTGTCGTATGTGGCTGTTAAGGTCATTGTGTGTTTTGATTGCTTGTTCGATTTGCCTTACCCTGTGTGCCTTTCTGTCCTTTCTTGATGGACCTTTCGCCTGTGAAGTACACGATCGAACATCTACACGATGAGCCCCTCTTGGCTGTGTTCGACCGCATCCCACTGATGGATCTTCTGGCCAAGGTGGATCAAGTCTGTCAGCGATGGAACCGTTTGCGTGCTATGGCTCTGGCCCGCAGACGATCGATCACCGTGCTGATCAACGATCCAGACCTTGACCTGATCAAATCATCGCGCTTCAACATTCCCCCATCTGGACCAAGTTACTTTGCGGCGTGAGCAGCACCATCTGAACAGTCCCGACATCGAGTTTCGGTTTATTCGTGACTCGTTCCTGCAGTTGTCCGAACTGACTCAACACAAGGCTGATTGGCTGGTGGGCACTTTTCCGAAGGTGCGCACCCTGCGTGTGGTTGCACGGGGCGAGGTCATGAGCCAAGTCAACTTTCTGCTCAAACAGTGGCGCACCAAGTTGGTCACCTTCAAGCTGTGGTTGAGTGAAGGCGCAAATGTTGGAGAAGCCCAAGCCGACTTTCTGTCAGCCATCAACGGGTTGCCCCTGATCAAGCGCCTTGTGGTAGAGATGGTGCACGATGAGATTGGGCCAAACCGAGAATACGCGGACCAAATTTACCACAACCGGTTCCACCCAGAAGACCTTCAACCAGTGCACTATCCTCAGCTCGATCTGCCAGTGCTTTCCCGCCTCAACCAGTTCCATCTCATCACCTGGGACCACCCAAACTGTTTGGTGAAATCGCTCGTACGCTATGCCACTCCCGAGCTTCGAGATATTCGACTGGCATGGGCCGATCAGAATGTCGTGTGGCCCGACCTGAAAAAAGTTCCCCTCAGAGTGCGGTCCAACATCCACACTATCTCGGATGTAACGTCGCCCAACCCAATCGTAGTGGACAGTGAGTTTGTCCGTGGATGTGACCAGTTCCGTGGACTCTCGGCCCTTTCCATAAAGCTCAGGGATACGATTTCGATGGCTCAACTTGCAAGTCAACTAGAACCACTAGCCCCTTCACTGGTCTATCTCAAGATACACTTCCAGTACACTGAACAGGTGACCGAGAATGAGCGAATAGTACGGCGACCGTTCGGAATGATTCAAGCGAACGATACTGAGCCAATACTGAGTCCTTTGTCTGGTGTTCGAATCCTTGTTCTGTGGAGTCAAGCGCTCAAGCATCGTCACACTGATCTATCGTCACTACGAATAGCGGAAATGCTTCCCAATCTTGAGGTGGTCCAAGTGGTGGATTATTGGCCCCGCGGGGTGCACTGTGAGCCCTTCGAGTGTCACTCTTTGTTTCATCCTGAGCGGATCATGAAATGCATCCGAAGACAATTGAAGCCACTCGACCAGTGCACTTCACTCAAGACGGTCTTTTACAGGAACGAATCCGGCAGCACTAACATACGATTCGACCGAAATGATCTGCTTCGAGTGCCTCAAGACCAAACTGAAATGATCAGCACGATTGATCGATTTCAAGTGAACCAGTCCATCACCTTACTGTTGGGTGTGCAGTCTGATGGCTACATTGTCCTAGATAAACTTAAAAGTTCCCTATTCGAGCACCAAGTGAACCCCGACTCGTGCCTGTCAAGTCCTCGCCTGAGCCAACTGGACATTGACCGACTTTGTGGCACCATCACAGCGCTCAACATTCAGCATTTAGGAGTGTTCCACGATTTTGGTTCAAATTCGTACGCTCGAGTGCAAGAACAAATTGCGCTTCTGATCAAGCTTCTCGATCTGATGAAGCACCAACTGACCTACCTGGCCATATTCATCTCTGCTGATGTGCTAATCTATGGTGGACCAATTCTTCAACGATTGATTACTACCATCAACACGATGGACACCTTGAAGAAGCTCTCGTTGGAGTTTGAAGCTATTCGCCTATTCGGTCGTCGCCGTGCTGATGACGAGAGTCTGTTTAGTTTCTCTATCGGAAGTGACGATGCCGATGACTCGATGGAACCGGTTGGTCAAGACCGAGAGGATGAAGACAATGAAGGTCAAGAGGTCAACATTGACTTGGCCAACTTGGACCAAGTTGCCGATGTGGAAGGTCATGAGGAGTTTGATGGCGACGAACCCATGGACAACGATGATCCCGCAGACTTCGAGGACATTCCCAACGACGACGACCAGTTGGACTTGCCCGTGTTGGCACAGCTGAGCGAATTCAAGTTCCACTCGGGCGACAATCCTCAAATTCTGCTCCAAGCTTTGAGTGAACATGCAGAGACCAATGAGGAACTCGAGCAAGTCTGGGTGGGAACTCGCTTCACTGCCTGGAACCAGGACGAGAACTTCCTGCGTCTTCGCGAATCTGTGCGAAACAAGGTTCGACTGTGCCCTTGGTGGTACTGATTGTGTCCACTCGACACTGCATGCAGTGTTCCTCTTCTGCATTATACATTTTTGCTTATAATCATTAAATCTTCTCTCTTTTTTAAACATATTAAACTGTGGAGATAAAATATGTTATTATTTTTAACAGAACAAGAAACAGAAAAGTAAATCTTAAAACCAAAAAAAATAATTTATTTTTACATTAAATTACAATACGATTTAGCTTCCTGTTCGTTCGATTGGTCAATCGGCCCTGTTTTAACGTCGGAGAAAATGCTAATTATACTATTGTTAAAATTTAAATTAAATCTATTTTTCTAAAAATTGTTGAAACTTGAAATATGAGGTTTGAAATAGTTGGAAATATCTGATTTGAATTTTTCTAAAATTTTATCTGTGTTCATAGTTTCATCTACTGCTCCATCTGCGATAACGTCAATCTAATTGAGGGAAAAGTCTTGAATCAAGAAATTGCTTAAAAATGCTAATTACGTGGCAATCAATTTTCAAATTGTCCTGTCGCAGTAAATGTCTATTTTGGTGTAACAATTCTCTCAGGCTGATGAATTCGTTCCATCCAAATTCTTTTCCGCTATGTATTTTTTCTTCGTTCGCTAAAAATGGTAAAAATATTGAAAATTCAAACATTTTTTAATGATTTTAATGATTCAACTCACATTTAGTACAAATTTTATTCAAATTAACATACGACAACGAAATGGAGTACTGCACTTGTACCTGTTTGTGTTTGTGTTCGCCTTGATTCAACAAGTACAAATACACAGACAAGTAATTCTCTCGATTCTCATTCTTGCTCAGCCACAATCGAACGAAAAAATTGTAATCACTTTCCTCTTGGGATTTGTTCAGATTTTTTGAAGACAAAGCAATGTCATCATTTTGGTTCGCATAGAAATGGTACAGACGAAAGTATCGGACATTCCAAGATTCTTCAAGTCGAGTAATCATTTTACCAGCGTCTGATTCACTTTTTGAATCGAATCGTTCATAATTGGAATTGCTCTGATTTTCTTCATACAACAATTGAATCTATTGAAGTTCAAAATAAATTTTCTATGTAATTCAAAAATTCAAATTCTTTCAAACTCACTTCACAAAGAATTTTTATAGAATTTCCTTCACCTAGATAGCCATTTCTAAAACTACTCAAATCGTCCTCAATAAATTTTTGGTGGAGAAATTCAATTTCATTTGTATTGAATTCTTCCTGTTCTGTAAATATCCGTAAATACAAAATCAAATGAATAAATCGAACACATTAAGTCAAGTCATACTTATTTCTTTACCCGCTTCTCCTTTATTATCAAGAAGCACAATTTTATACCAAAATGACAGTTCATCCGCTCCCGCTCGTTTATGCAGCGCAATTGCAATGTGATTAATGCCATTTTCGTCTAAATCTGTAGGATGGAGGCGAAGACAGAAGGCTGTTTTCACCTTATTACTCTCTTCGGGAAATACATCCGACTGCATAAATGAGAACTTGTGTTTCTTTTTTGGTTAGATAAAGATCACCAAAATTCTTGATTGTCCATGTGTGGGTGATGATCATGATTGGCTGAACAGGTTTTTGTTTGTTTTGGATTTACAACTTGCGCAAATGTTTTGGTGTTACTGTTGTACAACAACGTTGTTTGAGGCGATTTGTAGTGGTAACCATTTGTCTAGTTGGAAGTTACACAGTGCAAAGTGGATATATCATTGGCCATATCATTGGTTGTGTATTTAAAGAGATATTAAGCCTTCTATATGAGCCATATGCAGACTAGAAAGAGCCACTGAGCATAAGAAATACAACAGATACTGTTATCGTTGCTGTCATGGAAACACTACTGCATTGATGCGAAAGTTTTATGATTTTGGGGGGAATTGAGATTTAAATGACTTTGAGATTTTAATAGGCTTCAAGCCTTTGCAAAATTTACCAGAATTTGGATTCAATCTTTTAAAAATTTGTGTTATAAAGCAATTAGCGGTTGAAAATGAATAAAACTCATAGGAAAACTCACAGTAAAAACCGTTAGACAAGTTGTTGAATTGTAATGCACATGTTAGCAGGATTTTAGATATAGCTTTATAATTTTAGATAACACGTAACAAGCACATACCTACATTGGTACAGGATGACAATGGATCACCAAAGCTATGCGTTGATTGCATACTCAAAAAGTAATATCGATAAAGATGTAACATTTTGAAATAAATTCCGCAGTAAAACATTGTGTATTTGAAATGTTAAAAGTATGGTTGTGCGACTCTTATTTGAAAATTTTTCTGCATTGACTACACGCATGACTTGTGCCAGAAATAGAGATTACAAACACTCACATATTATTGGGCGAGTGTCCAAAAATGATTATTGCTATAGGTGATAGTACAATGCATTGTTAAGTGAGTCGCTTGACTCTCTGTAAACTTGGTTTGTGTATGTTTGTCGTTGATTACTCAGCAAAAAATCAAGAAAATAAATACCAAAAAATGGATGCAAAAATTGATTATTTCGACGATTATGAACAAGAAGTGATCGATGAGCTGCTCACTGCATACATTCGCAGTCACTTCCGAGTGAAAACTATCTTCTCAAACATTTACAGTACAGACAATGCCAATGCTGAGAATCCTTTTCAAAAGACTTTCCGACTGATTCAAGCATTCATCAATCTATTGGGCGAAGAGGAAAAGTTTTCATTAAATATCGAAAAATTTCGTTGCTTATTTGATCCTATTAAAACGATTTTCAAGAGTCAAATATTTTATTTCGATCAATTGCTCCAATTGATCCGTCCATTTACTGAACCGGATTTGGACCAATTTGCCTCAGCATGGGCCAAGCATAGGAATGTGTGCTTTGTGTTGTGGACTTTGGCCAAAATGTTTGAACACGACAAAAAAGAAAGACAAAAAGAAATTTTTTAATCAAATAATTGAGTATCTGTTGAGAATTGTAGAAGATTGTGCCGACATTGAGGGAACACTTTTCGCTGTAATGGCTATTTCAAGTATGTGTTCAATTTATTTCTTTGATTCGGAAGTAGTTGACAAAATTTGTGAAATATTTAACAAATTATTGACTGGAAGTGATAAGTTTGAATATGCAAATGATAAATGTCTAAGGTTTGATAAGTTTTTACCATTTTCATTTGAAAAATGTGTCAAGTATCAAATTGGCTTTCAAGTTAACCTTTTTTCGAGATCGTTTGTCAAAAGAATCCATTTTGATTTCTCGAGATGGATTTTCTGCTCGCAATGAAACACCATTCTCTTTTCCTTTGACGCATTCTTTGCTTGGCATTTCTTCAGGAGTTTGCTACTATGAGGCAATTTTGCTAACTAGTGGAGAAATGCGTTTTGGTTGGAATTGTAAAACATCTTCAACAATAAATCCTCTAGGTTATGACGAAAATTCAATTGGATTTGATGGTGGGGCTATTTGGCATTGCAATAAAGCCTGTAAAGTTGAACGAGTGATCACTGGCTGGAAGGCAGGAGTTGTAATTGGATGTTTGATAGATTTTAATGATAAAAAATTTGTTTTCTATGTAAACGGAGACAAGGTTGAATTCGACGCTGAGCTGAAAGTCAATTTTTCAAGTTCGATATATTTCCCATCAGCTAATTTGGCGCCACATCAGCAATGCTATTTCAATTTTGGACAGGCGCCTTTCATACACCCACCTAAAGAGATTGAAATTCAAACATTGTACGATATTGGAGAGCATGATGTCGAGCAAATTCAATTGGCTGGACTGATAAAGCATGATTCAGACAAGGATCAAGGCTTGTTCACAAGACAAAACATTTTCAATGTATTCCAATTTGACAAAAGTAATTATGTGAAATTGAATCATCGGGAAAAATTGCCTTTAAAAATAAAAAATTTAATTATTAATGCAACAAAATTTGACGAAGTGACAATTAAAAATTTCAAAACGCGAAATTTAAAAAAAGAAAGCTTTAATAACTTGGATTCTAAAAAATTTCAAGAAATTCACAACAATGAAAATTTAATTGATAATGCAATATTGCACGACAATAACTTTGGCGATGTGACTATTGAGCACAATTATGAGTATTCAAAAAATGAAAGCAGAAAAATTGATTACCTAATCTCAACATGTAGCAAAACGCCAGGCATTTATCTCACAATCAGTGACTGCGAATGCGATAATGTGAATGTAATCAATTCTTCGAGTGAAGAAATTGTTTTTGAAAATTCAAAAATTGAGAATGTTAAGCTTGTTGATTCCAAGATAATACATTTAATAATTATAAATTCGATAATTGAAAATATAATAATAACAGACTGTAATATTAAAAAGTTGATCTTAATCAATTCAAATGTGAGTACCGACAAAAAATCAAAAGCCCTTGAGTTATATAGCAGAATGAATCCTTCCCATGAAATGTTTCCTCAAGACACGCCAATTTTGTTCAATCACAAATGGATTATTAGAAAATTTTCTACTCTGATCGAAAAAATTTGCTTTCCGTCATCTACTCGGATGTTTTCCCGTTGTCTGATAAAATTTCGGTCTCGGTCGTCTTCATTTTTGTACTTTTCTGCATCGTGCACCATTCGATCGATGTCTATCTTTGAGAGACGATTGCTCCGCTCGTTGTTGCTTATTGCGATTTTTTTCGACTTTCCAGTGCTTCTATCTTGAGCGGACACATGTAGAATTCCGTTCGCATCAATGTTGAAGATTACCTCGATTTGTGGAACACCACGAGGGGCAGGTGGAATACCCGTCAGTTCAAAATTTCCAAGTAGATTGTTGTCTTTAGTCAGCGCTCGTTCACCCTCGTACACCTGAATGGCCACTGTTGGTTGATTGTCTGAATAGGTTGTGAAGAGTTGACGCTGTTTTATAGGAATCGTAGTGTTTCGTTTAATCAGTGGCGTCATGACTCCGCCCGCAGTTTCAATTCCAAGTGTCAGTGGACTTACATCAAATAGAAGGATATCTTGAACCGAATCGGATTTGTCAGTACCACTCAGAATTGCTGCTTGTACCGCAGCACCATACGCCACAGCCTCATCTGGATCGATCGACCTGTTCAACTCCTTACCGTTGAAGTAACCTTGGAGCAGCTTCTGGATTTTGGGTATCCGAGTCGAACCGCCAACAAGGACAATATCATCAATACAACCTTTATCAATTCTCGCATCACGTAGCGCCTTTTCTACAGAATCCAGCGTAGACCGGAACATATCAGCACAAAGTTCCTCGAATCTCGCACGTGAAATCGTTGAACAGAAATTGATTCCATCGTAAAGTGAACAAATTTCTAATTTTGCTTGAGTCGATGTGGAGAGAGTTCGTTTCGCTCGTTCACATTCTGTTCGAAGTCGTCTTAGGGCTCGTTTACTTCCTGTCAAATCTTTTCGAAATTTTCTTTGAAATTCTGCGACAATGTACGCAACAAGTCTACTATCGAAATCGTCTCCACCCAAATGAGTATCACCAGCGGTGGCTTTCACTTCGAATATTCCACCCTCAGTGATGGTCAGTACGGAAACATCGAAAGTACCGCCACCTAGATCAAAGATCAGAACATTCTTTTCTCCATTAGATTGATTGTTCTGATTATCAAGACCGTAAGCAATTGCTGCGGCAGTTGGTTCGTTGATAATGCGCAGAACATTCAAACCAGCGATCGCACCTGCATCTTTAGTAGCTTGTCGTTGTGAATCGTTGAAATAGGCAGGAACAGTTATCACAGCATCGGTCACAGTCGCACCCAGGTACGCCTCTGCACATTCTTTCAACTTTCTCAGCAAAATCGATGAAATTTCTTCTGGTGTGAAACGTCTTGTCAAACCCTTGTATTCAACTTCAATCTTAGGATTTCCAAAACTACCATTTATCACACCAAAAGACCAATGCTTCATATCATACTGAACGGATGGATCATTGAATTTCCTTCCAATCAACCGTTTTACATCGAAAACTGTGTTCGATGGATTGAGTGCAGCCTGGCTTCTAGCCGCATCACCAATCAGACATTCAGTATCGGTAAAAGCAACATAGGAGGGCGTGGTTCGATTGCCTTGATCGTTGGCAATGATTTCTACATTTCCGTGTTGAAATACAGCGACACACGAATAAGTAGTTCCGAGATCGATGCCAATTGCAGGGGAAGGACACATGATATTTTAAGAATTCACATGAATATTTTCATAAATAAATAAAGATATCACAGATAAATGTAAATCCATAAAAAATATTTATTATATAAAATGAATGAACTGAGCTGCACTGCAAATGCATTCACTCTTATATACCTTAACTGTCGGCTTTCCTGCATTTTCGAGACTTTTCTCGATCAAAAGGGCGGAGTTTATGAACACGGTTTAACAGACCAACTCATAGACTTTACATTGGTGCAATCGTTGAGTCTCAACGTTGACTCCGCCTCACAATTTTCGACTAATCTAAATTTCTAGAAATTTCTCGAACAGTCCGAAAAATGATATAAATAGAGTTTAGATTTATCTAGATTTTTTAAAAATATATATTTTTTAAGATTTATTTTTCATTTTTTTGTCGGAGCGTGAAAGTCAATGTTCGTATAGTTTCGATTGTAGTTGAATTATAAGTTTTAATTTATAAAACCTATAGTTTACTGACAGTATGAGTCATGCAAGACAACAGTCATGTCGGATAAGCTTCATCACCTCTTCACCTTTGACCTTTTCTCGATATTTGACCTATCTTTTCGGTTTGTCGGAGGTTTTCAAATGTCTAACAACATTTAGTACTACTACTAACATCTGCAACGGATGGACTGAGTCATCTCGTAAGCGTGTTTTTCCAACCTTTTTTAGTACAAAACAGACAGATGTTCTCTTGATGTTGAGATAAGATTAATGAAAAAAGGCTTATGTGTTTGAACAGAACATTGTTATATGGCTTAAAGATAAGCAAAGGCATGTTTAAAACGCGCGGTTTTAGGCATAAAAGCATAAACTAACCTTTATTACAACACAGCAAACGCTCACATTTGAGTTTCTATTTGGCTGGACTGGACAAATTGAGATTTGCATCACATTTTTTGCATCGAAACTTTCTGAACTTTGTGTCCTCGTGTGTCCTTTGTATCCAAAATGCTGCCCGAAGTCCAACAGCCAGCTATCCCACAGGAGAATGCATCCTCCTACATTCCACAGGGTAATCATCATCAACCTGAACAGTCCGTGCAGCATCAGCCGTTCAACTCGAACTACCCATTCCATTCCAGTTATGGAAATCACTTTGCGCCCGGGCAGTATGTTCCCATGCATGGAATGTACCAAATGCCAGACGTTGTACCACCGCCACCTTACTATAACCATGTACCTTTTCCACAACCACCTCAATCACCAGAAATCGTCCAGGAATCTAATCTCAATGTTGAGAATCCCGATAACCCATCACCATCAACACCAGAACCCGGAAAAAGAACCAACAATTTGGCCTCTATCCTCAAGTCCAAAATCTGCGCCATCTGTGGAGACAGACCCACTGGCAAACACTACGGTGCCTATGCATGCGATGGTTGTAAAGGCTTCTTTCGACGTAACATTCGAGGCAACGTTCGGAACGAGTGCCGTTTTAGCAAGGAATGTATTGTATCGAAAGAGAACCGAAATCACTGTCGTGCCTGTAGAATGCAGAAGTGCTTCGATGTGGGCATGCGCCGAGAATCGGTCCAGAACGAGCGTGATCCAATTACACCAGGCCAGAAGCAGATGGTGATGCTACAGGATGGAAAGATGCACAGCTTTGTGTCGTTTATGGCTGCTCTCGTGAATGCGGAAATGAGTTCGCGTGCAGATCAACCAAAGTTGGCTGACTGTGGAGTGAACATTGAATCAAATCAGATTGCCAATCTCAAGGACATTTCCATTTCACTCGAGAAGCATGTACCGGCACTGGCCAAATGGGCTGGGCTGAATCCCGTAATGGTGCATTTGTCGCGTAATGATCAATTCACCCTCTTCAAGGCTCATCTACCCGAGAAATGGATTCTCGACCTTGTGATTCGATCTCTTCCACTCAACGATGTTCTCCTTCTCACCAATGATCTCATCATACCCAAGAATTGCGATGCCTCTACTGAACCGCCGGAAATCACACGAATCTATACTCGTATCTTCAACGAGCTTGTCTCGACCATGAAGGAGCTCAGCTTAGACCACAACGAGATTGCCTGTCTCAAGGCGATTGCCTTCTTCAATCCATCGGTGGCCGGACTGGACAGTCAGGCCAAGGTCAAGGAGCTGCGTTCACAAGTTCAAGTCTGCTTAGAGGATTATGTCCACAAGCAGTACACAAAAGGACGTTTCGGTGAAATTCTACTCATACTACCAACACTGCAGAGTATAATCACAGAATTGATCGTACAGATGCGCGTACAGCCCATACTGGTGTTAGCAAATCAACCTCAACCAGAAATGGTGGACGCCAACAGTGAAAATCATTCAGTAGTTGAAGAAAATATCAACAAAACCTCTTAAATTTTCTATTTTAGATTCAAATGATTTTTTAATCATTTTTAATAATCATTCCAATTTCTGTATACTATTCAATGTACACACACATTCATGATTTTATAGTATAGTAATAATAAAAGTATCTATCATGGATCATTCATACATTTTAAAGAATCTTCTACCCAACCAACAGTCGGTCATAGGTGAGACATTGGCCAACATGAAAATGTTGACAGGCAAATTGTTGAATACAACCATTGGCAGCACATTTGCGACCAACTTTTTAGGATTATGTATGTTACCGTCCAAACGCGAATTCCGTCATTCCGTGGTTTGCCTAGGCAAATCAGGAGAAAAATGATCAGATTTCTTATTACGCCTTTTGCTTATTGGCAGTCTAAGGATTGACTAAGCATTCCGAGTTTATTTATTTTTGCCTATGCACGCGGATTGACGGATTTCGCGTTTGTTCGCGTAACATGTTCGAAATGACAAATTATATGAAATGTTACATAATTCCAAACAGCATGTAATGATTGATCAATAGTGCCCAAGTCAAAAGTAATTCACAAATGCAATTACGAACATGTAGTTCACAAACACAAAGAAGGAAGAAATTCGAAAGACGACCCAAGTTCCATAAGTTAATAAAAAAACATTTCCAAGAAGATAATCATGAATTTTGGAAATAAATGCATTTTTATAAGAAAACGTTTGCGCATCAATAAATCACTTCATTACCTGTCACAAGAAATTAGATTTTTCTAGTAAATTTTGGTTTAAGATAATGATTTTTATTAATAAGATCATAAATTATAGAGTATCCTGACTAAATTAATCAGACTCCATAAACACTGCCAAATTGAATCTTGGCACGGAGAGCGCGCGACAGACTTTCGTACTGTTCACTCTGGAACCAGTCTACTTCCAAATGGACCAACAGATGCACTTGAGTGAGAGAGTTGTTGTTCTCAGCGTACTGACGCAGAGAGTGCAGCAGCATTCGAGGATGGTCAGGCGACCAAAAGCGGAAACTCGTGAGGCGGGCTAAAGCTTGTAGGTCAAAACAAATGTCCTCTGCGTTGTCTTGACCGTCGAGTAGTTTGCTTTCGGGAAATTCCAAACTCAGATTCTCCAATTTAGGCATCGCATTGATGGTCGCCAGTAGACCAAGTGGATACACAAAATGGGGGTACTCGTCAGCCGTATCTTTCAAGTAAATGGTCAGCTTGATGAGTGAGTCTTTCAGTTCGTACAGTAAAAAGTCCACAAGCTCCATCTGCTCATGGTTGTGCTCGAATAGGCGTTGGAATAGTCCAAGTGTGGTAAGGCTTGAGAAAGTACTGACCAGCCGATTAATGTCCACTTCGGTCAACCTGAGGCTTGACAGTGAGTTGTGTCGAATCTCGGCCAAATTTTGATTAAAACGCGACGCACCAACTGGGTACAGTGGATCGCCGAATTGATCCAGACACAAGTTGACCTCTGTGCGTCGCTCAAGTTGAGCGTCTCGCAGGCGGTCCCAGTTGGCACTGACTTGGTCCACGATAAACAGATCAGATAGTGGCATTCGTGCAAATCTCTCCAGCACCATATCGTTGGTAAGATTGGCCACCAGATTGGGTCCTTCCAGAGCTGATGGATCTGGAAACAGCTCGCTTCGTTCATAGCGCTTGACATTGACACCATAGTAGATGGTCTTGAGAGTGGCGCACTCGCTGAATGATCGTAACTGTCGCTCAACACAGCACTTGACTGGTTCCGGTTTGAATAGCGACTCACAGTGGTGCTCACACTCAAAGCCATACTGATGCCTGTCCACAACTTTGACCACTTGCAGGTTGGGGAAGACTTGACCAACGCGGAGTGGAGTTAGGTTGGTGTGACGGTTGGTGAAGGTTTGAGTTGAGAGGGACAGGATCTTGACAGAAGGCAGCTGAAGTAGTGGACCTTGGCACAGGTGCACAGAACCAAACTGGCGGACTACTTGGTCTGCCTCCTCCTCGAAGTTGAAGCTCATGCTAAGGTAGATGAGACTCGTGGCAAGTGGAGCCAGTTGATCGGAAAGTTCAACCATCGATATGGGCTGCACAATTTGAATGGACAAGGAAGTGAGCCCATTGAACCGAAGGCAACCAATTCCAAACTGTTCGTCCACGGTAATAGAATTATTGTGGTGGACGCATGTGGTCGAGCAGATTCGGGACAGCACCGCTTGAGTGACAGTTTCGTATGATGGAAAGCGATGATGATTGTACTTGTGCATTGCCAGACGAATGGCACAACCATTAGCGTAGCGTTGAAGCGACTCAACAAGGCTGTTTGGGTGGTCGTTCAGGGCGAGGTTCAATTCTTTCAGGCCAGATAGAACTTTAAGGTCGATTTGAGGAAACAAAACTTGTTGTCCTGCAGGAACATTCGAATTGTAAGGCGCCAGCTGCATGTCGGCATCAATGGTGAGATGCTGCAGAGCGACCAACGAGTTGAGCGCTGTCAACAGTTCGACGGCTTGTCCTCGATCATTGTGACCAGCGGGCCCGTACCAGAGCTTGAGGCACACCAAAGTGGACTTCCACTGAGTCAACAGGAAGGTGATGTGCGGCAGTAGAGACTCATCGTCAGGCCACACTTTACAGACCACTCGCAAACTTTGAACCTGTGGAAAGGAGGTGGCAAGTAGAGTTGCTTCGTCTTGAGTCAGGCTCACCATCCGTAGGATCGAGTTGCTGACAGTACGGATGTCCAACTCGGGAGTAATCGGATAATGGCCAGCGGACAGGTCCAGATCGGTGAGATGTGGTATGTTGAAGCATGAGTTCTCGATCAATTCGAGTGGGCCATAGCGGCCAACCACCAGCGTCAAAGTTCGCCTTCGAGCCAGAGCTGTAGGCTTGAGGCTTCTCCAGCGAGCACACTCTCGGTCAGTCTTGAAGAGGTCGTCGAGCGGCACTTGGTCCATAAGGTGCAGTAAGTCAGACTCGGGCAAGGAGGACATCATGGTGGGACTTATCGACTCAAGCAGGCGGTCACTCATCGAGAAGTAGAAGTAGAGAGCAGAGCTCGAAGAAGGACTCTATTCAATCGAACAAACTCAAATACACAATGACGCAGAGTGAGAAAAGTACTCTATTTTTATGTCCAGTTTATAGTAGAATTCGAATACGAATGTTTGGCTTGAGATTCGATTTCTCCATGAACTGATGGTGTCAAACATAAATCTGAATTCGAATTTGATATTTTGCGCCAAGCACAAGTTGATCGATCCTGACAAGCGAAATGTATTCATTCCATATTAGGGAATTTGTGTTGAGACTTTCTCAAAAGGTAAAGTTTCCTAAATTTCGACCTAAAGTTTATCCAAAGTTTTGATGCAAGTTTTGATAAAGTTGTTCTTGTATTTGGTTAGATTGCCAAATGATAGAAGTAATAGATAGATAGATAAAGTAATAAAACATTTTTCGTTTTACTATTTGGTCTTTTGTGTTCTGAATTTTGAATCGAATTTTTGGCAAATTAAAATAATTAGAACCAAAATTCGACTACTCAAAGAACTCTAAAACATTTTGGAATTTTTTAAATTTTGGTGTCTATTTAAGACTGTCGTATGTGGCTGTTAAGGTCATTGTGTGTTTTGATTGCTTGTTCGATTTGCCTTACCCTGTGTGCCTTTCTGTCCTTTCTTGATGGACCTTTCGCCTGTGAAGTACACGATCGAACATCTACACGATGAGCCCCTCTTGGCTGTGTTCGACCGCATCCCACTGATGGATCTTCTGGCCAAGGTGGATCAAGTCTGTCAGCGATGGAACCGTTTGCGTGCTATGGCTCTGGCCCGCAGACGATCGATCACCGTGCTGATCAACGATCCAGACCTTGACCTGATCAAATCATCGCGCTTCAACATTCCCCATCTGGACCAAGTTACTTTGCGGCGTGAGCAGCACCATCTGAACAGTCCCGACATCGAGTTTCGGTTTATTCGTGACTCGTTCCTGCAGTTGTCCCAACTGACTCAACACAAGGCTGATTGGCTGGTGGGCACTTTTCCGAAGGTGCGCACCCTGCGTGTGGTTGCACGGGGCGAGGTCATGAGCCAAGTCAACTTTCTGCTCAAACAGTGGCGCACCAAGTTGGTCACCTTCAAGCTGTGGTTGAGTGAAGGCGCAAATGTTGGAGAAGCCCAAGCCGACTTTCTGTCAGCCATCAACGGGTTGCCCCTGATCAAGCGCCTTGTGGTAGAGATGGTGCACGATGAGATTGGGCCACGCGCACAGTATACTCGCGTATACGCGGACCAAATTTACCACAACCGGTTCCACCCAGAAGACCTTCAACCAGTGCACTATCCTCAGCTCGATCTGCCAGTGCTTTCCCGCCTCAACCAGTTCCATCTCATCACCTGGGACCACCCAAACTGTTTGGTGAAATCGCTCGTACGCTATGCCACTCCCGAGCTTCGAGATATTCGACTGGCATGGGCCGATCAGAATGTCGTGTGGCCCGACCTGAAAAAAGTTCCCCTCAGAGTGCGGTCCAACATCCACACTATCTCGGATGTAACGTCGCCCAACCCAATCGTAGTGGACAGTGAGTTTGTCCGTGGATGTGACCAGTTCCGTGGACTCTCGGCCCTTTCCATAAAGCTCAGGGATACGATTTCGATGGCTCAACTTGCAAGTCAACTAGAACCACTAGCCCCTTCACTGGTCTATCTCAAGATACACTTCCAGTACACTGAACAGGTGACCGAGAATGAGCGAATAGTACGGCGACCGTTCGGAATGATTCAAGCGAACGATACTGAGCCAATACTGAGTCCTTTGTCTGGTGTTCGAATCCTTGTTCTGTGGAGTCAAGCGCTCAAGCATCGTCACACTGATCTATCGTCACTACGAATAGCGGAAATGCTTCCCAATCTTGAGGTGGTCCAAGTGGTGGATTATTGGCCCCGACGGGGTGCACTGTGAGCCCTTCGAGTGTCACTCTTTGTTTCATCCTGAGCGGATCATGAAATGCATCCGAAGACAATTGAAGCCACTCGAACAGTGCACTTCACTCAAGACGGTCTTTTACAGTAACGAATCCGGTTTGACTAACAAGCGATTCGATCGAAATGAGCTGTTTCTAGTGCAAGGTCAGACTGAAATGACCAGCACGAGTGATCGATTTCAAGCGAACCACAACCGAGTCAATTTTCAATATAATTTATCCACGCATTAGACACATTTTTTTTGTGAATCACTTCATTGATTGTTGATTTATCAGACATTCTGGGTGCGCAAAAAATCAAAACATTCAATTGCAAAAACAACCAAGCAAAAATGTTCGATTGTAGAGTTTTATTTACATTTACGTCTATGCATATTTAATTACAAAGATACTTTGTATTTATTTAACTAATTATTTTATCATATAATTCTTGGAAATGCCTGGGGTTGTGTTTCCCGATACTCAAGGGATGGTTGTATAAATACTAAGAAAATACATATCCAGTGCAAGTACGAGTACGAGTAGTGAAAAAACAATCAAAAATAATAATTGAACAAGTCATATGCATTGCAAATCATGTGCGCAATCAAATACTTTTTGTTCATTTTTGTGAGATGTTAAGATTATCTATCAAGTTTTTGTTTTTGTTCAATCAAATACTTATTTGCAATTCAATATTTGTACGAACAAAAAACAAAACAAACTGTTTAATAATCAAAAGAAACACCTTGATAACTTGTTGCTAAAGTAGTGGCTAAATGATTACGTAGTATGATCGCTAAAATGTTATCATTACACACTTTGTTAAACTTGATAATTTTTATGAACTTTTCAGTCAGGTTATTTTGTTAACATTTTTTGATAGTTAGCCAGTGACCTAATTTGTCACCATAATTTTGTATGACATATACGGAAGTACCCAAAACTTGAATTGAGAGTGCATACAACGGTATATGTCAAAGCACGTCACATACGCATGATATTGCACTGACCGTTAGCACTACACTTCACTTTCCAACATACCTTCCATCTGTAAACATCGCCTTTTAGTGTGCACTCAGCACATTTTGACTTTGACAAACTGTTCAACTCAAATCTTATCGTTCAATAGCACAGTGCGGATTCGTTCATGATAAGACTTGCGTCGAAGATTCTGCTGACTAAGCTTACTTGTTAGATATATACATAATTATTAAACAATATTTGTCCTTAAGAAAAAATTATACAAACAATCTTTTCGATATTTTGTCTTAATAATGAACAAATATTGTTTGGGGGTTTCAATTCAAATTGCGCACAATCTCGTTGTATATTATTCACTCTTCTGCATGATACGTCATGATAACCGAAACTGACAACATTGTATCAAGCACATCGTGTACATCTTAGTAACGTACGTACTTTCATTCAATCGAATTCAAACTACCCAACAGACCACCACAATCAGTGAACATCTCATTTCACAAAATTGTCAACGTTTTAACAATGTTTAAATTTTTAACAATTCAATTGTTTGTTTGTGCAATAAGTGTGAAAGCAATTGTCCGACTTGACAATAGAAATGAATATTTAATTGATAAGAAAACTACCAATGATTCTATGCAAGAATGCTTTCAAGTGAATTCAAATCAAACACTGCGAAAGTATAATTTTTACAATGAATTTAAAAGTTGTCTTACTGATCGTGATGATGGTCAAATGGCTAAATACTCAATAATATCAAATTCATCTTCCAACAACAAATTTTGTCTGATAACTGTTCCTAAAATTGACCAATCTCAAGGCGCAACAAAACGTATGCTTCCCATATCGAGTGTTTGTTTGCCATCGAATTGTGATGAAAATGAACTCAAAATTGATGCAAATAATTTGAAAAACGTTGAAATTAATTTTTGTCAGACTTCAAACCAAAAATTTGAGAATAGTTTTGGTTTCATTTTGGCAATTTCAACACTTTTCATTGTTGTTTGTGCATCGCTTGTTGGAACAATTTTGGACTACATTACTGGACTGGTCTATTTCTCCAACCTATCTAGTATGCATAGGAATAAGATTTTCGAATGCCTTCGCGAGTGTTTCAATTTGAGTAAAAATTTCCAAAGTTTAATTTCGATTGATTCGCGAAAAGTTGTGGGAAAGCACGATTTGCGTTATTTGAATGGAGTGAATGTTTTTCTCATTTTGGCCACAGTTGCAATTCATTGTACATACTTTCTCAATGTTACTATACTTTCCAAAGTGGACATGTTCTCAAATACGGAATTGTTTTATCGTCAACTTGAAGGCGAACTTTCATACGTGAGCCATGGAATCGAAAAGTATTACTTTCTTATTGGCTGGTTCTTTCTTATTAGGTAAAGTATTAATCAAGAATGAAATTTAAATTTAAATCGAATATTTTTTCAGTGGATTTATTGTCACTTACACGCAACTTTCAAGTAAAGCATCAACTTTACCAAGTTTTGCCTCTTATGCATTGAATCGTTGGTTACGACTGATTCCGCCGATTATCGCAACAATTTTCTTGACAATTCTTTCACAAAAGTTCGGTTCCGGTCCGTTTTTTCATGAAAAATTGACAGATGTCTATGTGAAACCGTGTTATGACAAATGGTGGACACATTTGCTCATGATCAACAATTTTTGGACTTGGGACCAAATGGTATAGAATGATTAATTTTTGATTTTGAAACTCATTTTTTTCTTTAGTGCGGAATCAATCTTTGGTACGGAGCAGCCAACTTTCAACTATGCCTACTTCTGTATCCAATTCTGTGGTTATGCAGCCACAAATCGTATTCACTCGCGTACATAACGTCAGGATTGCTCGGATTTTGCAGTTTCATATTCCCAGTATTTGCGTATTTTGATATTGCGGGAATTCCGAGATATGATTCTGGCGTTCGACCAGAATATTCGTAAGTTTTTATCATTTTTTTTGTCAATTTTTAATTTTTGCTCATTTTTCCAAAAGAATACCATTCGAATCATTTCGCTATTTTTACACGAGTCCACTGATTTACCTGTTTCCATTTTTCATTGGAGCAATTACAGCTATCTACATCTTCAATGCATCTTCAAATCATAGAAAAAGTCTTTCGTGGATTTCAACTGATTTGTTGGTGTCAATTGTGCTCGCTTCCACAATTGCACTTGAATTTTGGCCAGTTTCAGCCAAGTTTAAAACCCAAGAAAATGTACAGAAAAGTTTGAATTACATTTGGATTGCACTGTTTCAATATTCGGCATTTAATTTGATGTTGGTTTGTTTCATTTTGTTGGGTTCGATCAGTGCAAAATCGTATATCAAGCAAGCTTTCTCATTAAACATTTGGCAAGTGATGAGCAAACTTTCGTATGGAATCTCCCTGTCGAATTTGTTGTTAATCTGGAATAATGTTCATCGAAACGATCACATACAGACACTCACTTCAAGTTACATTGTAAGTTGTTAAAAAAAATTGACAAATGAACTGATTGTGAAGTTTTATTTATTTCATCTTTTTCTAGTTGAAAATGCTTGGGCTGATTTATGCAGAGTCACTTTTGATGGCTGTGCTACTGTTTGTATTTGTGGAATTGCCTTTTAGAAATTTGTTTACTTTTCTGACAAAACCAGTCAAGCAATCTGATGCAAAACAAGGAGGCATTGCAGAACTAAAGTGCAACAATGGTGATAGCAAATGTTGACGATTTTTGGTTAAAATTGTCCTGGTCATAAAATGGGCGCCTTAATGAAATCTTTGCCAAAAAAATTGTTTTTTTACTAATTACATTCAATCTTCTATATTAAGGCATTAATTTGGAAATGAAAATTTCCTTTAACATGAACAATTAAATTGTTTTGTATTTTTAAAAGAGGAAACAAAATTTAATTAATTTGCATTTTGAAGTCATAAAATAATTTCAAGTATTCGCATACTATATGGCAAACATTCTCTAGGTGCCTCATCATGTGGCACTTCATGTTGTGGTTCTGTTGATGAGCGTTATCCTCGATGGACTGTAGTCGACCTATCTGTGGATGTTGGCCAACGAGAAAAATGGTCTCGCTGCACTGGTGAGTGCTGATGAGTCGCATCCACTGGTTAAGGGTCCGGTTAGTTTAGTTCGTCATATAAGAAATCTTAAAGCCTGAGTCAACTATGTAACGGCTGTAATAATAGCTGTTCAGTTTACAATTTAAAAAAATAAACAAAAAGTTGTTAACTAAAGCTGCACCATGTGACATGTCATGTGTCTAAAAAGCTGGTGCCTCACAATACAGATTGTGTCTGATATGTGCACAAACAGAAAACACATCTATTTTAGGGCGCATTCACAATACATTTGTTTTAAAATGTGCAACTGAACTATCTGATCATTCAATAACACAGTACTTATCCTAGTGATCCGACCTGGGTCACGAAATTTAAGACACTCTTATCAGGACAAAAAGTCCATACACAAATATTGTGTGGGATTTGCAATGCAATGTCCGTGTCAAGTAAAATGCAAATTCCAAAGGTCACTTTGATAGCTTGTTATGTTACTTAAGTTGTAGTAAGTAAATGATCGTAATCTCTTTAAAAATGTCTTTTCACTAATTTGTTATCAAACTTATTCATTTTTGATGGAACACATGTACCACGCCAGTCTATTCATACCTTAACCTTAGCTTGTAACCTCAATGATACACACTTTTTTGCTTGTCACATCAAGATATAGCCAAACTTACATATCAAACACACAAGGTACCTCTTTGAACTGTTTGTACTAAACTTCACTACCCCAACAGACATTCAGTCTGTAAACACTGCCTTTGAATAAAAAATCAGCATCAACGTTTGAAAAATGTTTAAATTTTTATTTATAAAGTTGTTTGTTTGTGTATTAAGTTTGGGAACAATTGCACAATTGGACACTAGTCATATACGAGATTTAAATTATGTGAATTCTCCCAATGATTCAGAGCAAGAATTTTGTTTTCAAATGTTGCAAAATGCGAAAATTCCAGATTCAAGTAAAATCCTGCAAAAACATGATCTTCTCCGTGATTATAACTGTAGCTTTATTGATTATGATGCTCATCAAATTATCAATTCTACAACAAATTCATCTACTAACAAGTTTTATATGCTAACTGTTCGTAAAATTGTTGAACCTCAAAGAACAAAACGTATGCTTCCCATATCAAGTGTTTGTTTGACATTGAATTGCAATGAAAGTAAACTGAAAATTGTTGAAAACAATTTAAAATTTAAGATCCATTTCTGTCAAACTTTCAATGACAATTCAGAAACTGAAAACCGTTTTGGCTTTATTTTGGCAATGTCAACACTTTTCACTGTCATTGCCGCATCTTTCGTTGGTACCATTTTACACTTTACCAGAGGATACAACTTTCCTTTTCATAGAAATCCGATTTTCAAAATTATTCGAGAATGTTTCAATCTGAAACAAAATTTTGAAAGTCTAATTTCGATTGATACGAGGAAACAAGTTGGAAAGCAAGATTTACGTTATTTGAATGGAATCAACGTTCTGCTTATTTTGATCACCGTCATTGTTCATTGTGCATACTTTCTCAATGTTACTATTCTTTCAAAAGTGGACATGTTCTCAAATACGGAAATGTTTTATCGTGAACTTGAAAACAAACTTTCGTATTTGAGCAATGGGATAGAGAAGTATTATATTATTATGGGTTGGTTCTTTCTTATAAGGTACAAACTTTATCGTTATTTAGCGATTTAATTAATTCAATTTAATTTACTTTAGTGGATTCGTTGTCACTTATAGTCAAATTTCAAGTAAAGCATCAACTTTACCAAGTTTTCTGTCTTATGCACTGAATCGTTGGTTACGACTGATTCCGCCGATTATCGCAACAATTTTCTTGACAATCCTTTCACAAAAGTTCGGTTCCGGTCCGTTTTTTCATGCAGAGTTGACAGATGTCTATGTGAAACCGTGTTATGACAAATGGTGGACACATTTGTTGATGATCAACAATTTTTGGACTTGGGATCAAATTGTATGGGTTGATTTATGTATTTTTAGTTTTTAGAACAAATATTTTCAGTGCGGAATCAATCTTTGGTACAGTGCAGCCAACTTTCAACTATGCCTACTTCTGTATCCAATTCTGTGGTTATGCAATCACAAATCGTATTCACTCGCGTACATAACGTCAGGATTGCTCGGATTTTGCAGTTTTATATTCCCAGTTTTTGCGTTCTTTGATATTGCCGGAATTCCGAGATATGATTCTGGGGTTAGACCAGAATATCCGTAAGTCTCTATCTTTTTTCCAAAATGGCACTTAAATAATTTTACAATTTTTTCTAAAGAATACCATTCGAATCATTCCGCCACTTCTACACGAGTCCTCTGATTTACTTGTTTCCATTTTTCCTTGGAGCAAGCACAGCAATCTATATTTTCAATGCAAATCATCGGAAAATTTCATGGATTTCAACTGATTTAGCTGCATCAATTTTGCTTGCTTCCACAGTGGCAATTGCATTTTGGCCAATTTCGGAAAAATTTAAAAATGAAGAAAATGTACATAGAAACATGAACTACATTTGGATTGCACTGTTTCACTATTCGGTTTTCAATTTGATGGCTGTTGGTTTTATTTTGGTGGCTTCAATCAGCGGAAAATCGTTTATAAAAAATGCTTTCTCACTAAACATTTGGCAAGTGATGAGCAAACTTTCTTATGGAATTTATTTGTCAAATTTGTTGTTAATCTGGAATAATGTACATAGAAAAGATCAAATACAAACGCTGACTACAAGTTACATTGTAAGTACTTTTTCAAACCATTCAGCTTTATCAAATGCTATGGATATTATGTAACTTTTGTAATGTTTATTTTTAGCTTCAAACATTTTCGCTGATTTACGCCGAGTCAACCTTGATGGCTGTTCTATTGTTTGTGTTTGTAGAAGTACCTTTTAAAAATTTAACCACTTTTATGACGCAACCGAAACAATCTGATGCTAAAGAGGGTGACACTATCACATCTAAATTGTGAAATAATTGTGTAACAATCAAATTTGGACCATTTATTAACCGATAATATTTTAGTTTTTAGTTTTACTTATTAACTCATGCAGATAAAAATAAAAGTATTTAAATTGACAATAATTTCCAGTGATGAAGCATAACAATTTGTTCACCTCTCCTATCTGAACAATAATTTTGATCTAATTCACGATAATGATGACGATTAATTATTTCGATGCTAAATGTTTTCAATTTCTTTAAACGATTTATATTTGCATTTTGAATTTTTACTCTACCCTCTACGGTCACTTTGTTAATTAATTGTCGTTAAGTTAACTTTAGTTAATTTGTTTCAAAATGTTATTTAAAACTACACGTATCAAATACAAATTATATTAAATATAAATTATTTGGGACATAATTTTCCTCAAAATTTGAGATTTGTACATATTTTTCCCTGTTGAAGGGCATTCAATGGTTGACTTTATAACAAAAAGATGGCTACATAGAAAAACATTCATTGCAGTAAATCAAACACTGATGAGATATAAACAAGCAACCAAAAAATGTCTTTACATTAGCATAATCACAACTTTAATGCGTCTTATTGATATGACATTTTGAACTGCACTGCTAGTGTCTATCATGTTAATAAATGCAGACAGTGTTTTTCTTACTAATTTCTTGTCTTCATTGAACCAACTATGATTTAATGCCACTTGTACTCTCAATACTTTTTGTTGAAAGAAGAAAATTAAAATCTGTGCTCCTTAAAGATGGTTAACGAAATTGAACGACGTGAATTTGTGAAACAAATGGCAAATGAATCATGGAATGTCTATGTGCAAAATGCGTGGGGTGATGATGGAGTAGAACCAGTAAGCCAAAAGCCAATTAAAAACAATTTTGGATGGAATTCTGGTCAAACTATTTTTGCTTCAATCACCACTCTATGGGTAATGGATCTTAAAAACGAATTTGACCGGTGCAAACAATGGATTGAGGAGGAATTTGATTTTTCGACTGTCAACACCGAAGTTCATGTTGCAACAGCGGAACAATATTACATCAGTTCTTTGTTGTCGTGCTATGCATTGACAGGAGATGAAATGTTTCTGGATAAAGCTCAAGACATTGCGCAAGACATGATGCCTGCTTATCAAACTAAACATGGTTTGTGATTTAATTGTAAACTAATTTATGCATGCGTAGTTGTCTAACTTTTTAGTTACTGATTCATCATTTAAAAATAAAAATTAAAACAATTTTTTGCCATTTTAGGTTTGCCAAATGCGCGTGTAAATCTTAGAAAATGTAATTCTAAAGCAACTTCAGACATTTATCTCTACAAAATTGGACCACAAGCACTTGAGTACAACTATTTGTCTGATTTGAAAAAAGAATCAAGTAAATTGAAGACTCAAGTCAACCAAATGTTTAATTACATGAAAAATATTACCAAACCAGGCGGTCTATATTATAGTTATATTAGTTTGGCCAATGGTCAATGGCCAAACAATGATGAAACCTGTTATTCCTATTCGCTTTCCTTTTTTGACTCACTTTTGAAGACATTTATTCAATCAAACGGTGAAAACAAACAAGCGATCGAGATGTTCAAGGAAGCGATCAACGCTATCGATCGAAATGAACTATTTGTCAACAACCCAACGGATGGACACATTTTTGCTTTAGATTATAGTTCCAAAACTCAAACAAAACTGGACTACATGAGAATTGAATCTTCACGATTTGGAGCTATGCTAACGTTGGCTGCCAATACTTTGGAAAATTCGTTTAAAAACACCGGTAACAATGAACAACAACAAAGTAGAAAAATGATCAATCGATACAAAATTTTGGCAAAGAAAATTATTGAAACTTTTTTTAAGATATCTTCTAAGACTAAAACTGGTTTGCCGCCTTATATTTTGAAATTTGGGGTGTCTGAAGATAATTTGGATGGATTGATCAGTGATCGCACTTATTATACTTTAAGGTATTTGTAAACTTTCAAATTTTACTTATTATTTAATTTAATTGTTTTTAGTCTTTACTTAGCAGAAAGTTATTTCATCATGTGGCGTTTAACTCACGAACAGAAGTACCGAGACTATGCATGGCAATTGACTCGGGCTATTCACGAGCATTGTCGAACTGAAAGTGGCTCGTATTCGGAGATTGAAAATGTCAACGAAGTGCCAACAAAAAAGCGCAATCGTCAGCCATTTGACTTTATGAGCGGCACTCTCAAGTATCTGTACTTGACCTTTTGTGAGGACACAGTTTTGCCACTGGATCAATGGGTGTTCAGTGCCATAGGAAATCCTTTGCCGATCAAAGGCAAAAATGATGCTTATAAAGATGTACAACAATGAAAATTATAGCTTATAAGCATGCGTGTTAAATGCAGACTTCACTTGTCACAGGTAAATAAAAAGTAGTGAATTATTTAATTTGCACACTTTACATTTAAATATTATTTGATCAATTGAGACTGTTAATAAAATTTAACGAAAAAGCAATTTGATTATTCAAAAAAAATTGTTAAGTTTGTCTGTGATAAGTCATTCCACCAAAAGTGGCTGGACTAATCGTGGACATGCAATTGCATTTGAACTTGACTTGACTTCTTGATTACTTAATTTAATATGGCGAAATCGTTACAAAATTCGAGTTGAACGTACAATTACGACTTTGAAAAATTTAATGACTAACAAAACCTGCGATTATGATGTCAATTTATCATTTGCATAAGTCACATAATAGTTGGTCGAGGTTAGGTAGATGCATTTATAAATAGCATAAGCATTTGGTTATGGGAGTGAGAGTGAAATCATTGATACGTTTCCTATCTTATCAATTTGATAAGTTTCCATTGATTTTCAAATAGCTACATATCTACATTTTACACTGACTATGAGTGAGTTATAATGTCTATTTGGGCATTTGGCAGTTGACAATTGATGTTGTGTCGTGTTTGATTTGTGATTTGAATGGCTTGATTTGACGTACAAAATGAAAGTTTTATCATTCTTTTCGCTTTCAACTTTGTTGCTGTTTTCTTTGGTCCAAGCAAATTACCAATTTTCTCCAATCGTACAACTCAATGGCGGTAAAGTGAGAGGAACTGTGCAGTAGAGCGGTCCATGGTGAGGTCATATCTCAAATTCTAAAAGTGCTGGGTCGGAAACGCTTCCTTTTGATGCAAAATGAAAATCCCGCACTATGGGATAAGCATAGGTTGAAACACAAACTCGCACCTCTCTTTCAAAATTTAGCGCTTTTTAGACGGGTGTTTCGAGTACTTTTTGGAAAATGTGTTTTATGAGCGATTTAGAGCTGTTAACTTGCTTCTAACTTGTTTTTATCTTGTTCAGAACAAAATTCTGAATAAAATAGGATGTTTCCATAATCTTCTAAGTGCATTCTGGTTGGTTCTGGGCGTTTTGAAAAGTGAACAAGGTGCGAATCTATGTTTTTGAATTGACGCAATATAGATTGCACCTCATCTGCATATTATTATCTAACCAAACTAAGACATGTAGGATACCATAATACTTGAAATTTCAAGGAGAATCCGATGACGCAATCGACAACTCAATTTAGACTACCAGAATCGATCCAGAATTGGGCGTCATGTTGAATTTGGTCAAGTGTGTAATCTAAATGGTCGAATTGAGTTGTGTATCAAACTAAACTCTAAAAAGTTATGTATTCTATTAAGTTGTTAAATTCTTAGAACCAAAATTGTCCGGAATTGGGCACCATGCAGATTATAAACTTGTGGGATGTCAAAATGTTTGTGATGGATTGTAAATCAAGGAATTGAAAAGTATTTAAAAATGCAATTTTAAACGGCAGAATCGCTATAAAATTGGAATTCCCAAAAAAGTTGATTTTGTGATTCTGATGATCCAAAATATAATCCAAAAAACCAGATTCATACCAGAATTTTGGTTTAAATTAAAAGTAAAGTATCAATATGCCCGTAATGACTGAGGTAAAAAAGCGCTAATATATTCGACATTTTAATGAATGTTCAAATTTTGGCAAAAAGATTGTTCCAGATTAAGGAAACATCATGACTTGTAGGAGTCATTGTTCTAGTAACGGATACTTTAATACTTTGAACAATACTTTCTTTCATAAACTATCATGCCTGCAAGTACTAAAGTGTTTTTTATCGGCAAAATCGAAGACATTTGACATTCTAAATGTTGTGATTTGTCCTTGATTCTTATTCAATTTTTATGAATTAGCACCTCATATAGTTTTTAAATGTTTTCTTTGTTTTCCCCTAATATCCCACTAAATACGAATACTCAAACGCTCTACAAGCCCCAATTCTGTTATCCAGAGTGTAAAATAGTAGACTTTAATGTTCACTCAATAATCGACATAAACAGACTGCAATCACCATGCTGTCTGGCAAGTGCTTATGTACAGTTAGGGTCGTTCACATACAACGATACATTAGTATAAACATTAGTCAACACAGAGTTTTATTATTCATTAGAATAACAAAAATTTAAACATTTCCATTATTTCTTAGTCATTACGAACAGTTTGACACCACACATGATCAAATGCAGTATGACAAGTTAATGTATGTAAGTATGACGCCCAGTTTTGGACGATTCTGATTCCCAGAATTTAACAAATCAATAGAATGTATTTTTAGTGTTTTACTTTGATACACTACTCATTATGAGTATTTTGACACCAAACATGACCAAATCCAGCATGGCTCCCAATCCTGCATCGATTCTGGTACACTGAATAAAGTTGCCGATTGCGTCATCGGATTCCTTTTATAATTTCAAGAATTTTGATATCACATATTGTCGGGTTTGGTGAAATAACCAAGTCATCACAAACGTTTTATTAATTACAAGCTCAAATTTATAGTCGATTCACTTTGTTGTCCTTTTTCAAGGCGCCCAACGCCCACAAGGAACTAACTAGAAAAATTTTGAAAGGTGCTAATATATTCAGAATTTTGTGCTGAACAAGATAGAAACAATTTTGGTTAAGGATCTAAACGTTAAACCGCTCAAAAAAATATTTTTCAGAAAGCACTCGAAACTCCCGTCATTTAAGCGTGAAATTTTGAAGGAGAGGTGCGAGTTTGTGTTGCAACCTATGCTTCTCCCATTGTGCGGGATTTTGATTTGGTATCAAAAGGAAGCGTTTCCGACCCAGCACTTTTAGAATTTGAGATATGACCTCACCATAGACCGCTCTAACTGTGGAGCAAGCTTTCGGTCATCAAGTCTACCTGTATCAAGGCATTCGATATGGTTTGTTTGTGATATTTTTTTTTGTGAATTTGGTTTTTGATTTTGTGCTTCTCTTTTCTTAGGTCGAGCAAATCGATTTGAAAAGCCACATTTAGTTGAACCGTGGACTGGTGTCTACAATGCTACCCATCCTCGAGACCAGTGTCCCCAGTCGGTTTTCAACCTCACCATCAATGGAATGTCTTTTCTGACCGACTCAATGAGTGAGGACTGTTTGTTTGTCAATGTTTGGCGTCCAGCACAGGAAAGTGCAGGTCAAAATCGATCTGTCATGTTTTTCGTACACGGCGGTGGCTTTGCAAGTGGCACAATTTTCTCGGCCTTTCAAGATGCAAAATATTTGGTGGCAGAAGGAGATGTGATTGTGGTTTCGGTGGCTTACCGTTTGGGTGCTTTGGGATTTATGTACGGTGGAGATGTGGTTGGAAATTTGGGTCTACACGATCAGATTCTCGGTCTCAAATGGGTCCACGAAAATATTCATCATTTCGGTGGTGATCCAAACCAGGTGACCATCTTTGGAGCTTCTGCTGGATCTTTCTCGATTGGATCTCTCATTTTGTCTCCACTAACAAAAGGAATGTTCAAGCGAGCAATTCTTCAGTCGGGTGCACCAAACTCCCACCTGGGAGCTATCACTCGAAACAAGTCGCTGGAACTGACAAAAGTCTTAGCTAGCACGCTAAAATGTCCAATCGAGAAAATTGAGGACACGATTGCCTGTTTGAAAACGAATAAAACTGCCAACGAAATTGTTGCCGCAAGTCGATCAGGCATTTTGAAGGATGAAGTGTTTGTACCAATCTATGGAGACGAAGTGATGCCTATTGCACCGGTGGAAGCGTTGAAATCAGGCAAATTCAACCGTGATTTCGATCTCATGTTTGGTGGTGCAAGAGATGAGGGCTCGGGTTTTGTCCTTTCACTGTATCCTAGTTTCGGACAAAACAATTCAACTTTGCAATCGTTAAAACAGGATATTGTCGAGATAATGAAGTTCTACAAGCTGCCGCATCCAGAAGAGGTGGCTGATTTTTATGCCTCAAATTTGACTCAAAATTCTTCGCAGGATGATTTAAGGTTAGTTAATTCCTTAAAGATAGGTTCCATAAAGTAAGGTTCTTTAAAGTAAAGCTCCTTAAAGATAGATTCCTTATAGTAAAGTTTTTTAACGTTAGGTTCTTTAAAGTTTTCCAACTAACAATTACAAACCCTCAGAATCGCAATGGCTAACGTTCTGGGAGACTATCATCTCGTATGTCCCACTGTCCTGTTTGCCGAACAAATAGCCAAACACTCACCAACCAATCGTTTCTACTCGTACCGACTGATGCAACACTTCGCCATACCCAACAATCCACTGGAGTACTATCCCTGGATGGGTGTGCAACACGGTGACGATTCCATGTATATTTACGCAATTCCACTTCAAACCAAGACGGAAGATCAGCAAATAAGCAGAGAAATTCGACACGCTTGGACATTGTTTGCCCGTACCGGAGTGCCCGGCAAAATGGGTTCTGCAAAGTGGGAGGAGGCTTTTGAGAGTAAAGCAAATCCGGTTACCCGGTATATGTCAATCGAGACTGGTGATTATAAGATGATTGATGGACATTTTAGACGGACTTGTGATTCGTTTTGGAAAGATAAAATTACACAATAAAGTTGATGATTATCAGTTTTTGTGGGCTTTAATAACATGAAATACATGACATTTATTGATCGTCTGCCTTTTACCCTTTGGCCTTTTGTCGTATAGAAGCGATACTTTTGATATGACTTTTGACCCTAAAGGTCATCATTTAAAACTTGCTTTATTTCCTTTTCCTTTAGCATATGTTACTTATAAATTTTATTTATTTATGTTCGACTGTTGTATTTCTAGTTAGCTAGAGCTAGACACTTAGTTTACAATTCCATGGAATGATACACACAAAAGCAAGAAACAAAATGACATTTTGAAAAACCTTGTTATTAAGCATATAGCAAAGGGTTCTTACTTGCAACTTTGCATCTTTATCAGTTGTGGCTTGAAATAAATTGCCTTTTGCCTTTTGCCTTTTGCCTTTTGCCTTTTGCCTTTTGCCTTTTGCCTTTTGCCTTTTGCCACCTGACTTTAGAATCGATTCTATCGATTGGGGTTTTTCCGATTTTTAAAAAACTCCTAAAGGTAAAAGCATATTGTTTGACTGCTAATTTCCTTTTCCTGGAAAATGTGTTTCTTCCCCACAAACATCAACAAAAATTCTTATACACGAAATTATTGGTCAAAATGAAATTTTGTAATTTTATTCGTTGGATGATGATATCTTACATTGTATTTTTTGCCGCTGTCTTTTGTCTACATTTTTTCATAAAAATGAATGCCGAAACCATTATTCAGGTATTTTTTGTAATAAAAGCTTTATAATTATAAAATTATAACATTTGTTTTTGAAAGCTCATGTTAGAATTAGACAATCAAGATTATGAGTCACACAAGCGGACCAATCTGCCCCTGGAATGTGCCACCAATTTGCCCGATCACTTTGATGCACGAGTGCACTGGAAAGAGTGCGCAAACATAATTGGCCATATCAGTGATCAAGGCAACTGTGGCTCGTGTTGGGCAGTGGCAACCGCAGATGTCCTGTCGGATCGATTGTGCATTGCTTCACGAGGCAAAAATCAAACCAGAATATCAGCTCGTGACTTGATGGAACGTCAATTTTGGGCTGGTTGTGAAGGAACTACAAGAAAAACTGCTGCTTTTGTCCTCTTTATTGATCACGGACTGGTCACGGAGCGATGCAAACCATATCCACACGAACGATTATTGGACTATCGATTCGCAACTGTACTCAAACAGATTTTCTGGCCAAAATATTTGTGGCTAGACCGATGCACCGATCCCGAAATTGACTACTCAGGGGACCGATTTCATGGAGAGTCATTCCACAAATTTCCAAATGATCAACTCGAGATCCGAGAGGAAATCTACCGAAATGGGCCTGTAACTGCAGGTTTGTTTATTGCTGCTGAATCGGACCTAAAGCAAATTGGTGATTCTCAAGTTTTTTATTGTGAATATACAAAATATGCTGCTCATCTTGTTCGAATAATCGGTTGGGGAGTTGAGCGTCATCGTGGCCAGCTGTTGCCCTATTGGTTGGTGGCCAACAGTTGGGGCCGACATTGGGGACAGGACGGAACGTTCAAGGTGGATCGTGGGTCTAATACGAGCTGCAAGATTGAGCACGAGGTTCATGCAGCATATTTGAAATTGTGATTAATTAATTTATAAACTCAATTCAAAATGAGTTCGTATGTTATCTCAATGTTTTAACATGGAACATAATTTCTGGGCTGGTTGTGTTGGAGAACATGAAATTGTTGCATTTGCACACTTTGTCGAAGTTCACGGGCTGGTCACCGAACGATACAAAATATTTGTGGCTAGACCGCTGCACCGATCCCGAAATTGACTACTCAGGGGACCGATTTCATGGAGAGTCATTCCACAAACTACCAAACGATCAACTCGAGATCCAACAGGAAATCTACAGAAATGGACCTGTTACTGCTGGTTTGTTTATATCAAGACACATTGAAATCGATTCTCAGGTTTATTCTTGTGAAAGTAGCAAATTTTTTTCAAATCATATTGTTCGAATCATTGGTTGGGGAGTGGCGGAGAAGAATGTTGGTGACAAGTTGGCGCCCTACTGGTTGGTGGCCAACAGTTGGGGTAGTGACTGGGCACAGGACGGTACGTTCAAAGTGGCACGTGGAAATAATCATTTGAGTTGTAATATTGAGCAAGAGGTACATGCGGTTTATTTGAAATTGTGATTCAAATGTACAAATTTCGTATAACTTACAAACAAAAAATTAAAACATATTCGACTGTTGTGTTTTGTATGTTTTGGTATTAAAATTGTTGTTTTGGCCGCTTGTTGCCTTCTTTTTTATTGGCTCATCAAATTTTCTCGAAAGTCTCTCGATCAGATCACGGAAATTTGTTGGTTGAATATTTTGTTCAATCAAACACAGCAAAAACCAATCACCAATGCACATATTATGCAACACTGTTTTCACTGCATCTCGATGTGCGGCATCGAATTTTCCACTGCCACCAAAACCGGTTAGTATGCCGAGGCGTAGATGTGGAATTGCGATAAGCACAACACGATAAACAAGCGCAATTGCGTTTGCAACTGCAATCGCATACAGCCAAAACCATAGGAAAATGTAGATTTTCTCATTGAGAATGTTGATCGGTAGGGTGCACAGAGTGTCCTTGTCGTTGATGTTGCCCGTTGGACCGTAATAGAGGAATCGACATTTTGCAACTCGTGGAAATAGACGCAACATTGGGTCATACTGAAAGGACCAGCCCCAGTCAGTAAAGGAGAGAACATTCCATCCGTATTGGAGAAATTCTCCACCCAAAAAGCTATCCACCAAATAGATTTGAGCAATCACATTCACAAAATTGAGCACTTCCGTGAAGATGTGCACATAAAAGAGGGTATTATGCAGCGAAATGTTCTGGGCTAAATAGCTGGCCAACATGTTCACACTGAGGGATCGGTCATTTTTGTCCAGTATTGGCTGATCCAGTCCACAGATGAGATTTTTCACTAAATTTTTCTCCCTCGACTTCCAAATATAGCGAGGAAAGTAGAAGGCAATAGCCTGAAAAAACAGAACCCAACAAACCCACTGATAGTAGGAGTGATAGATGTAGTGTTCGTTCACGGGTTTGGGTTTGCCCACCCCCGGGTAGGGCACATCGACGCCCACACGCTGGTGCCATGCACTTGCAACGCTGAAAGTGGAATGAATCCAACAGAAGGTGTCCAGTAGCTGGGGTGGCACCTCCTCAATTGGCATACAGTCGATTGGATCACCGAAATACTGTCGAGCAGTGCCCAAAATACTGAAAGCCGCAAGTATAATCACAGTGGCTTTGTAGTTGAGTCGGAAGACAAAATTGTCCGTTAGACAACTTTGAGGCTTGACCAGGGATTTGAGTGAGTCAAATAACTGAAACATTTTTTTGTGTGTGCACAAGAGAAAATAAAAGATTTACTTATTTTAAGAACAAAATCGATTAGATGCGCACAATGCAAACAAGTGAAATGAAAAAGATTTCAAGGACTTTCCATGCGCTTATAAATGATGTTACAGCTTATCGCCTTTCAGTGCTACTAAAACAGGATTTCTGATGCGATTTTTGTTTTTGCTGTTGAATGCATTAGCTAGTTAATATGCAACCTGCAATCAACAGTCCAACAAGAAAGTAAGTAATTGCAATAAATTTTCAAGTGAAAACTGATGTGACATGCAAGGTGTAATCGTGTGGTAATTTCTGTTCTATGTTTGCAATTTCAACTTGTGAACTTGTGATTTAAGATACCTGTCTAAGATTAAAGAATTTTTTCAAAGATTTACCCTCATTTGATGATACATGATTTGTTGTTTTTGCAATGATAACATAATATATCAAAGTAGATGTTGTCAGTCTTTTGCGCAAACCAACAAAAAATAAGATGGCGATACATATACAATGATCGTGTTTCTAAATTAAAAAAATTGAAACACTATTTTAAAATTTTTATTTTTTAGTTAAATTCAAAAACCGAACATACATAGAATTGTGATCATTTATCGTTTCGAATCACCTCTTCATAGGTGGGCAGTGAATCGTCGAGTAATGATTTAGTCTGATTTTGTTGTACAAATTCTGTTGTTGTTCTTGTCTCGATTCTGTTTTGTCCACTTTCAATTTCATTAGGGGGTTTAACTTTGTTTAAGCGACCAACTACAAAACCACATCTAAACAACATCACTCCAACAAATATCGAAACGTACAAAATGACAGAAAAATATCCTGAGGACTCTTCTTGTGGTTCTTGTGGTTCTTGTGGTTCTTGTGGTTTTTGTGGTTCTTGTGGTTTTTGTGGTTCTTGTGGTTCAACCTTTACCATCCCACAAACGTTATTATTTTCTAGTACATAATTTTCAGCGCATGCGCACGTACCGTTAGAGTAGCATTTTGAGTTTGCTTCATGACACTCGAAATCATCACGACAGTGGATTGGAACACACTTCAGCCTGTGTAGTCTCTTGTAACCAAACTTGCAACGACATTCACGCTCGATCATGTTCACTCGATGACAGATCATTCCATCGCCACATTGATAGTCATGATCACAGGCTTTTTTGCCTGAGGAAGCCAACAAACATTTCTGTCGAATTGCATTGAAGTACACATTCGGATGAGTGCTATATGAACAGTCACAAAAGCGTTTAAATCTTGGAAAGATGGGACATTGAGCCAGGAATCCAAAATGCTGCCGACATTCAAAATCACTGAAACACTCCAAAACTTCACAATCGGTGGTACTGTTTGGGGTAGTGCCAAATTTGCACGTACATTCGTTGTTCTCTGCACTACAGAAGGCGTTTATACCACACTCGCGCTTAAATTCACCTGTGCAATGTCTATTCAAAGGAAGGGATCCAGAAACAACATTTTGAAGCTTAAAACAAGACACCAAAAGAACCAATACATAGCACAGGTTACGGCTCATGTTCATGTTTCTTTTTTGAATACAACACTAAACCGTTGAGTTTTAGAAACCTTAATCAACGTTTCTTGTTAACACAATGACAAAAGTTATATGTGATTCCATCAATCTCAATCTCGTTTCTTAGCTACCACTTTTTAGTTTTCTTGTCTTGAGTTACTGACAAACGTGAAAGAGAGTTAGTAAGTTAGTGAGCTCGCCCGGTGATAGTGGAAAGAGCGTCAAACATGTGTTTATTACTCTATTCCGATAAATCAACACTGCACTGATTGATTTATGGTCATGGTGGATAGACGTTCAGTGGAACAAACCAAAGCAATACAAACCAGTTGAATTATTTTGTAAATTATATTTGTTTTATTTATAAAGGCAGGCCAGGACGTCGCCTTG
Organism: Rhizoglyphus robini; assembly: GCA_023373905.1. Taxonomy (NCBI): domain Eukaryota; kingdom Metazoa; phylum Arthropoda; class Arachnida; order Sarcoptiformes; family Acaridae; genus Rhizoglyphus; species Rhizoglyphus robini. The sequence continues at coordinate 614,915 of JAKIJQ010000071.1, read as the reverse complement.
ATATGTGGATGACCCCTCGATATACAGTAAAGTGCCCATAATTCGTGCCTCCCTTAATTCGAATGCTCCCGTAATTCGCAATTCGAACCGAAAATTGTCAAAATTCCTATATTTCGGTACCTATTACAGTACAAAAGAGTCTCATAATTCGAAAAAACTCCCATAATTCGTAATTCGAAATGAGTTTGAAGGGTTAATTCGAAATAAAATTGATGAAAATGAAAAAATACATAAGAGTGCCCTCTTATACAAAATTCGTGGACTGACTCTGAAACCCAAGGCGGTTGATGACTTTCCGCCGGCCTTGATTTCAATTTTTATATTTTCAATTTTTTGATAGTCGGTATTGGATTTCAACATTGTCCATAAAAAACCGCATCTAATTGCGCAAAATATGATATTTTATCAGGTTATTTTAACCTAATATGTACAGTTAGAGTTAAAATAGCCTACTCCCATAATTCGTAATTCGAAATCAAAATCAAAAGTTGACCGCAAAAAATTTCGAATTATAGGCACTTTACTGTATGTTGGGAAAAGGTGGTCCCCGAAGGGTACAGTTTTAACCGAGAACATATTAACCGATTATGGCTTTCAATATATCAAATTAAATGTAGTTCACGGACTTTAAAGATGATTAGACGTTTGGGCCATTTATCTGTAAATTAATATCAAAAGGAGAAATAACTTAAAAGAGTTTTAGATCTTAGTTTCTTTTCATTATTTACTAAAAAATATGCAAATTGTTTAAAAATAAAGCCAAAACGTCTAATCATCTTTAAACTTAAAGTTTAAAGTTCGTGAACTACCTTTAATTTGATATATTGAAAGCCATAATCGGTTAATATGTTCTCGGTTAAAATGAACCCTTCGGAGGCCACTTTTTCCAATCATATATCGAGGGGTCATCCACATATCACGGCGACGTCCTGGCTTGCCTTAAACTAAATTTTTAAAAAATAGTTGTTTTTAAAAAAAATTGAATTTAAAAATAGTAACAGAAAAAGTTGTATAAATATAAAAAGCTCAATTTAGGTCTTAAGAATAAAATGCAAAAAACAATTTATTATTTTCAAATGAAACTATGGATTCAATAATTAAAAATAAAAATAAAAATTAATGAAAAATTATTTTTGCTTTTGAAATTTTTTAAGCAAAAATAAAATACCGAGTTGCTTTTATTGAATAGTCATTATATAATGTAGATGATGTAATGAATCAAACAGGATGAAACAAAATGTTCTATTTTTTAGTGCGAAATTATTCAAGAGTAAAATAGGATTTAAAAAAATAAGTTCAGTTCACAAATAAAGCGCATAAATGTTAGTCATACAGGCCGTGTTATTACCTCGTGCAATCTTGAACGTTCCTCTCTGTCCCCAGTGTCGGCCCCAACTGTTGGCCACCAACCAGTAGGGCAACGATTTACCACGATGCTGTGGCTCAACTCCCCAGCCAATGATACGAACTGCATGATAGTCCTCACTCTTGGATTGACACGAATAAACAAGAGAATTGTCCAAATTCAAAAGCAATTCCTCATCCAACCAACAGATCACCGCAAGCACAGGTCCATTTCGGAAGATTTCTTCTTTGATCTCGTGTTCGTTGTTGGACAGTTCGCGAAACGATTGGCCATAGTACAGACTGGACAAGAAGTCAATTTGTGGATTGGCACAAAAGTCTTTCCAATACAGACTGTTGGGACATTTGTTTGGCTGTTTTTGTTTGTGCAAAATTTGCCATCTGTAGCCAAATCGATAAGACACCACAGTAGGATATGGTTTACACTTTTCGGTCACCATTCCATAGTCGATAAAGAACATAAGCGCTTCAACCACATCTTCGCCCTCACAACCACCACCCGGTGCCTCGTCCATAAGATCTCGTGCTGATAATCTGGTTCGATTGTGCCCGCCAGATGCAATACAGAGTCGATCGGAAGCGACATCAGCGATGGCCACTGCCCAACACGAGCCACACTCACCCTGATTGCTGATGTGGTCAATGATGTGCGCGCATCTGGGCCAGTGGTCACGTGCGTCAAAATGGATGGGTAAGCTGGGCAGACATTCCTGGGGAAGATCAGTTGGCGCATAATCAATGAAATCAACAAATTCTTCCTCATGTTCGGTCGCATAATCATCATAGTCCTGTTGTAGACTTGAGTTTTCAATCAAATTTTTGCCCTTAAAATGGTCCAAATGACCTACTGATGAAATTTTCTTTGAAATTGGCTAGAAAAATGCCAAATCGTTAATTCTACTATTATATTCAAAAGAAAAAGTGTTGATATTACCTTGAACGTGCCAATTAAAAGTAAAACCCAAACAAACGAAAAATATAAATGTACAAATATTGTGCACAAAAGTGGACCATCAAGTTTGATTTTGTGAGACTTTTTTGGTCGTGAAGCCATTTTGATGTGAAGTTCTTTTCACAAGTCGTATATAAAAAAAAATGTCAATTCAGTTTGCGATCTAGAATTCAAATGACACTATACTAAAGTTGCGCGCACACTGACAAATGTGTCTCTTCTCCGATAAGCCAGACTAAGGCCTGGCACCGTAATGTAAACATATATACTTTTATCAATCTATTGGCCAGAAGCAGTCAATACCAAGAACAGGGACAAGACAAGACAAGACAAATTGAGCCATTAGTTGACATGCAATGCAACGTGTAACAGTGTTCAATGTGTTCTGTTTATGTTTTGTTTATGTTTTGACATTTCCTTAGGCAATTAGGCAAAATGAGCCCGCAGGCCTTAACGCCTGGCTTTCTATATATAGCAAACAATGACAAAATACAACAAAAGTAGCCTCAGTATAAACACTTGATTGCAGTATATACTATCATATACACTGTCACTAATGGCCAACGTATGAGGGGTAAAAAAAATGTCCAATTTTGATGACACTGTAATTGATTGCAATCTTTTCAAATTCAAAATCTAAGTAAATTGTAATCTAAATTACGGGGGTGGGCAAAGTGAGGTCCCAGAAAACACTTGAGTTGGTAAAAATCCAAACTATGCATGATAATTATGCTTGACCAAAACGGAATTGATTGGTCATCTCACATTTTGGAATATTCAACTTCCGGCGAAAATTCAAAATCCAAGTTCCAAAATCCAATTTTTGTTTTGTTTTAACAACATTGAGAAACTCCCTTAATGTAATCATTTGAGCAAAATTTTTCAAAATTGAAATATAAGCTATTACCAACACATAGATTTAAATTTTTGGGTCAAGTGTTCCAATTGGAACGATTGGGACATTTATCAAAAAATCACTTCTGGTCCATTTTAAGTTTTTAAAATACGCTAAGATTATTTTAAAAATTATTTCACAACTCAAGAAATTTCTTGCACAGGAAGAACGGTTTTTATAAACAAATGTTTTTTGATTAAAAACAAATTCGACAAGTGTGTACTATTTTGGTTTCAAACAATGCGGATGAACCCACTGCTCTTTGACTTCACTAAACTTGACATTTCGCTTATAAATTTGGTTAGTCAATCAAGTCATTTGGGCTGATACTAGGAGTCTTGCTAATTATTAATTTAATTTATTAAAAAACAGATTTATTAGCAATTTCATAACAAACATATACAAATGGATTCATTTACAGTTCCGCATCACCTCATCATAGGTAGGCGGTGAATCGTCGTCCACGAGTGGTTTAGTCTGATTTTGAAGTACAAATTCTTCTGTTGGCCTTATATCAATTCTGTGAAGCGATCCAATTGCATTAGGCGTACTTGTTGTTTTGTTAGATGAGTAACAAACTGCCATACCACAACTGATCAGCATTAGTCCAATAATTGATGAAATGTATACAATAGTAGATAAAGTTACTTTGGTTTCTTCGTCCTTTTGTTTTGTTTTTTCTTTTGGTTCTTTTGGTACAACATTTACCCTCACACAAACATTATTATTTTCCAATTCAAAATTGTCAGCACATACGCATTTGCCGTTAGAGTTGCATTTTGAGTTTGTCGCCTGACACTCAAAATCAGCACGACATTCGATGGGGACACATTGCTGCATGTGTTGTCTCTTGTAACCAAACTGGCAACGACATTCTCGCTCGATTATATTCACTCGATGACAGATCATTCCATCGCCACATTGATAGTCATGATCACAGGCAGTTTTGTCCGAAGGGTCATCAGCAAATATACATTTCTGTTGAATTGCATTGAAATATACATTCGTATAAGAGCTATCACAGCCACAGTAGCGTTTATATGCTGCTGTGATGGGACATTGAGCCAAGAATCCAAAATGCTGACGACATTCAAAGTCTTGGAAACATCTCATAACTTCACAATCGGTGGTACTGTTTGGGGTAGTGCCAAATTTGCACTTACATTCGCTGTTCTCTGCACTACAGAAAGCGTTTATGCCACACTCGCGCTTAAATTCACTTGCACAATGCCTACTCAAAGGAAGGGATCCAAAAAACAAAGGTTTGAAACTCAAAACAAGTCACCAAAATAACCAATAAACACTGGCTACGGATGCACTTCATTCGGTTTTTCACTCAAATACACTTTATTAACACCAAACTAACTCGTTGAGTTTCAGAAAACTTAACAACGTTGCTTGTTAGCACAATGAGCAAAAATATGTTAACAATCTCAATCGTTTCTAAGCTACCACTTGTCTTGTGAGTTTCCACTTAGACAGACACAGGCAAAAGTGAGCGGGAGATAGTCAGTGACTCACAGTGACCCACTGACAGCGAGTGCGCAGTTCCCGGAATTCCGGAAATAGGAGCAAATCTGTGTTTACTACTCCGAGAAATCAATACTACAGTGAGTGATTTATGGTGTTGACATTGACGTTCAGTGGAACAAACGATGCAGCTATGCAATGCTTTGCATTTTACCGTCAAACTTTGTACAAGTCTCAAAGGCAAAACGTTAGTTAATTTTGCGGGCTGTAAGCTGCCAGAGGGCACACAACGCAACTAATCCTATAAAAATTGAAGTTAATGATATTATGTCAAAGCAATCATGGCACAGAGGTTAATGTCGGTATTCCAAAAATGTGGCCGAAAATTATTGGGAACTATCAATGAGTATCTGCAGGTCATGAAGATTTTATTCCTGAAAATGAGATTAACCCTCTGAGCTTTTTCTCTTCGATGCTTTGAATAATCTCGCATTTAAGCACAAAATTGAATAAAAATGATATAACTTTATTCATTGTAAAATACTGAACATATCATTAGCTTCGAAAATGCTTAAAAATACAAACAATTTTTTTTGAACTTAATGAATGGCCCTCATACAAATTGATTCATTTACAGTTACTCATCACCTCATCATAGGTAGGCGGTGAATCGTGGTCCACGAGTGGTTTAGTCTGATTTTGAAGTACAAATTCTTCTGTTGGCCTTACATCAATTCTGTGAAGCAATCCAATTGCATTAGGCGCACTTGTTGTTTTGTTAGATAAGTGACAAACTGTCATACCACAGCAGATCAGCATTAGTCCAATAATTGATGAAATGTACACAATAGTAGATAAAGTTACTTTGGTTTCTTCATCTTTTTGTTTTGTTTTTTGTTTTGGTTCTTTTAGTTCAACATTTACCCTCACACAAACGTTATTATTTTCCAATTCGAAATTGTCAGCACATACGCATTTACCGTTAGAGTTGCATTTTGAGTTTGTCGCCTGACACTCGAAATCAGCACGACACTCGATGGCGACACATTGCTGCATGTGCTGTCTCTTGTAACCAAACTGGCAACGACATTCGCGCTCGATCATGTTCACTCGATGACAGATCATTCCATCGCCACATTGATAGTCATGATCACAGGCAGTTTTGTCTGATGGGTCATCGGCAAATATACATTTCTGTTGAATTGCATTGAAATATACATTCGGATAAGAGCTATCACAGCCACAATATCGCTTATATGCTGCTGTGATGGGACATTGAGCCAGGAATCCAAAATGTTGACGACATTCAAAGTCATGGAAACATCTCATAACTTCACAATCGGTGGTACTGTTTGGGGTAGTGCCAAATTTGCACCAACATCTACTATACTGTGCATCACAGTAGGCATTCAGACCGCACTCATTTTGAAGTTCACTTGAACAAGGTGCATTCAAAGGAAGAGATCCTGAAGCAGCATTTTTCAGCAGCTCAAAACAAGTCACCAAAAGAACCAATAAACACTGGCTACGGCTGCACTTCATTCGTTTTTTCACACAAATACACTTTATTAACACCAAACTAAATCGTTGAGTTTTAGAAAACTTAACAAGTAACATTGTAAGTAAGCAAAACGACAAAAATTATATGTTTGAATTGTGATTACTGTTAGGTTAAAAGCTTTATTCGTGATGAAATAAATACAGAATGACAATAGTGGCAAAGTCCAATCAGTGAAGATAAGAGCCACCAGTTCAGGAGGGTAAGGGTCGAGACCCAATTGAGAGAGAGAGAGAGGCTTGATCGCCAGTTACGAGTAGATGCCACCAGACCTTAAGGATCGAGATCCAATAAAAAGGTAAGGAAGTAGACACGACACAAAGTCTATCAAAGAAAAGAAACGAGTTAACACAAGTCACAAAGACAGCTGATCGGCACACATACGAGACATGCGATGATTGAGTGCTTCAGCATGCACGCTTATATAGCCAGTAGAGCGGCTATATTCACACTAGTAACAAGCGGTGAACGACGACTTCAACCTGACTAAGAAAGGCTCTGAGTGGTCAGTGTGAGGGAGCCATCATCTTGACAATTACAACAATCTCAATCGTTTCATAGCAACCACTTCTGAACAGTTGTTTTGAGTTACCACTGATGGAGAGTTAGATAGTGAGCGCGCGGTGATAGTGCAACGAGGAGCAAATCTGTCTTTATTACTCTATTCCGAGAAATCAACACTGCAGTGAGTGATTTATGGTCGGGATGGATGCATTTTTAGTGGAAAACGATGCAATGCTCAACACTGTTATACACCGAAAAATAAGTTGGAAGCACTCAAAATGTTAAGATCCAATCTTACAGTAAGTTTTAACGCTCTTTCCAGTGGTATACTCAAAACTTTCACGAGCTGATTCAATTTTTCAATGCTGTCATCACTGTTGAGTAACTTGAGTGAAGACCACCTTAAAGCCACTTATGATAAAATAAAATACTCAAGTTTATGACTCATTAGAACGCATGCAAACAATGTGCAAATCAACACCCAAAATGGTGATCATAGTCTTAAAACATGATTTTATTAACAAATTCAAAACAAATATTATTACAAGATTGATTCATGTATCGTTGCGCATCACCTCATCATAGGTTGGTAGTGAATCGTCGATGGCTAATTTTATCTGATTTTGATGCACAAGTTCCATTGTTCTTGTATCATTTCTCTGGACTCCAATTTCGTTTGCATTGGATGGTCTTGTTTTGTTTTGTTTGTTTAAACGCCAAACTGCAGCACCACAACTGAACAACATCACTCCAATAATTGCTGAAATGTACACAATTGCAGACAAGCTCCCTTTAGATTCTTCTTTTTGTTCTTTTGGTTCATCATATACCCGAACACATTATTTTCTATAGAATTTCTATTTACTATTGTACAAAATTGTCCGCACATACGCAAGTACCATTAGAATTGTTGCATTTTGAGTTCATCTCCGGACAATCGATATCATCACGACAGTTGATTAGAACACATTGCTGCATGTGTTGTCTCTGGTGCCCAAATTTACAACGACATTCACGCTCAAATACGCTCACACGATAACAGATCATTCCATCGCCACATTGATAGTCATGATCGCAGGCATTTTTGTCTAAGTAGCCTGGAGTAAACAAACATTTCTGTTGTATTGCATTGAAATATACATTCGGCTTGTGAGTGCTATCACAGCCACAAGAGGTTCCATATTCATCGTACATGCTTGTACATTCAGTCCAGGGCCCAAAATGCTCAAGACAAAATTTAGAATTTTCGAGACACTGCACAATTGCACAATCGGTGGTACTGTTTGGGAGGGTGCCAAATTTACATCTACATTCGTTGTGCTGTGTACTGCAGTTGGCGTTGAATCCGCACTCGTGATGATTTTCACTGGAACAAGGTGAATTCAACGGAAGAGAACCAGAAACGAAATGTAGAACAAATCATCAAGAAGACCACAAAATTCTGGTAGAGAGGCATGTTTTTTGACACAACTTTTTTAAATGCTTAAAATTAAAAACAAGTTTTGAAAATTTTACACAATTTTAGTTAGTGCCTGACATAAAGTTTATTATATATTGAGATTATGATTTAAAATTTGCAATTATAATGGTCTCTTAGATACATGTACGAGATTGATTTATAAAAATGTTTCTATTTGAGCTTATCAAGCAGATGACTCATTTTAAACTCATGCAATCAATACGTACAAATTAACACCTCAATTGGCAATAAGTAATTCGTAATTTGTTTTATTGAATACAAAAAAGCAAGTTTATATAAAATCCATCAATCGTTCCTAAGCACCTCATCATAAGTGGGCGGTGAATCATCATCACCGACTGGCTCTGTTTGATCCTCGGAATCAATCACGACGATATTGGGCACAAATTCAGAGAGTCTTCTGTCAATTGATCTAATTTGAGTGTGCTGTACAGAAGTCGCTGTTTTACTTGAGCGTTTAATTAATATTACCAAACCACCCACAAACACTATTGCAACAATAAATACGGAAATGTACAAAAATGTTGACAAACAATGTGACTTTTCTTCTTCTTTTGGCAAAATGTGTGGTTCGTTTGGTTTATAATGCACACAAATATTATTTTCCAATTCATAATCGGTTGCACATTTACAAGTGCCATGTTTACATTCAGTTCCAATTCCAAAATTGCCATGACATTCGCTGTCGTTGAAACATCTCAGTTGGGCACAATCTTTGGCACTCACTGGTAGAGTGCCAAATTTGCATTTACATTCTCCGGTACTGCAGAATGCGTTTAATCCACACTCAAAATTCAAATATAGCTCACTTGTGCATAGGTCATTCAGCGAAAGAGATGCAGAAACAAGAAGGATTTGAAGCTCAAAACAAAAGATTATCAACAGAACTGATAAATTGCGATTAAGTGTGATGTATTTCATGGTTTTGGAGAGAAAATTTTCAAATGAAACACATAAATGACAAGGTTTAGTATAAAGTTTTAGAAACTCAAAATAGTACGTTGTACGTTCAAGTTCACAGACAAAAACGCACGTCAATGCAGGAATTATGATTTTACTATCGCTGATGGTTTCTATAGCTACCACAAGTGTCGGATCGAGATTGATCAATTAAGATGCACTGATTGTTTGTTTGGGGACTCAAAGTGGCGGCTTCTGATAAAGTAATTAAGCTATATATGTCTCATTAGTTTTATGTTATCTAGGATACAAATTTGCAAATTGTAATATTTTTAATTAAATTCAAATCCAAAAAGAAACATTTGTTGTTTCTCAATCTCAATTTGGTTTCCAACAGTTCCATTACATCAAGTTCATCTTCAGCTCAGGATTAAAATTATTCCAATTGGAATATTAAAATAGTAAAATTGCAGTAAAATTTTATCCAAACTTAATGTTTTTAGAACAATCATGCTGATGTCATACTTTAACATTAAAACATTTGGAACAAAATCACGAAACTTTTGAGTTCGACTATTCGATCGAACAAATGGAACACGCATTTCTATGTAAAAGTAGCTACATTTGGACACGTTTTCTCATAGTTTGAGTTTAGATTTTGTACTTTATAACCTTGTTCCCTCAAGTAACCAAGACTCTCTGTAAAGTATGAGTGGACATTTCCCTCTGGCGAGCCTTCCCGACGACATTGCGGTGCAAGTCATCTCACGACTCTCCTTGGTGGACCAATTCTCCGTTGGCCAAGTGTCGACTCGATTCCGCCGTCTGATGTCACGCGCCTTGTGTCTCGTTGACTCACTCACGGTCGTGCTTGACGATCCGAACGGCTTGTACCGAATGGATGCCTGGTTTGGGGACACCTTGTCTCAGGACCACTGCAGCTACATCAAGTTGGATGGCATGACCGACTGCGATCGTGACGCTCTGCTGGGCATCAGACGAATCGAACGCAAGGTCACATTGCGCTTCTCTAACGAGGACCGAGTCAATCTGCACTGGCTCTCCACAAGTATGCCCAATGTACGCAAGCTCGTGTATGTTCGAAATGGTGGCAACTGGAACGTAGGCCAAGTGACCTCTCTCCTGCACGAATGGGCGCCATCTTTGACCAGCCTCACCATTTTGATCTATTCTGCAGTGCACAGGATGACCATTGAACAGTCCACTCGCCTGTTTGGCGCTATCAACAAGTTGGCCCATCTGCAGGATCTGTTCGTTGAGTTTGTGAGTTTATTCGAAGCTGTTCGCCTGGACTTGCCTATTTTGAGCCGTTTGCGACGATTCCACTTCTACTCCGAAGACGCGTCCAACCAGCTTCTCCTCGCCTCCCTCAGGCAGTATGTCCCGCACAATCGGGAATTGAAGCAAATTCTGCTGGGCAAGCGTACCTGCATTGGTCAGTATCTGCCCGACTTCGTCCGACTGGACCAGCGGATCACCTCAAAGATTACTGGACTGGTGAACTCGAACCAGATGAGCAACAAGGCTACAGGTCCGATGATTGAACTACTGTGCTCAAAGTTTACTTCGCTGACCTACCTGATGTTGAAAGTCACTTCACCTGTGTACACTCCCGCTCAGTTGGCCAGCGCTCTGTCCCGTTTGTCCCAGCTCTACTTTCTGGACCTTGACCTCTCGGATGCGGCCAACATGAAGATCAATCCACCTGAAGTCAACCAAGACCGCATGGCCCGCGCCGAAGGACCTCAACTCAGCACCATTCAAGTTCTGCACCTAAGCTGGGGCGAGTCATACAATCACCGTGACCTATCCCACATCTATGACTTTAGTCATACATTTCCTGGACTTCGAGCATTGGTGCTGAAGGACTTTGACTTTCGTGAGTGTGTCCGCTGCCGAGTGCAAAAGATGAGCCGAAGGCGTGCAGTGCGAGAGCTCAAGTCTGGCTACTCCCGAGTTGGCAAACGACCACGCAAATGCACTCGCGGACTTACGTCCACCTTTGGACGGTGCACGCTGATCGAGACGTTTTGGGTCAGTCACTCAATTGACGATGTGACTTATATTGTATGAGTCACTTAATGCAATAAAATTCACTTAATTAATTATCTTAATCTGTTATTGAAATTTTGCATTATGATCTAATCTATTTAATCGATTTTGATGATTCTGATGAGTTGTCATAAAACGTTGAACATTAATGATTCTACACATCCTCATCGTAACTGGGCAAAGAATCATCGTCGACTAGTTCTATTTGATTCTTTGATGCATTCACATTTGGGCGTCCAACTTGAACATTTTTAATAGTTTTTCATTTGCATTTACCTTCACAAATTTGTTTGTTTTTTTGTACAGTAAGTCACCGAACAGCATTATTTGCTTTTGAGCAATGTTTTGCATCTTGTAATTTTACCTTTCTCATCGCGTATGTTTGTTTTGGCAAGTATTTCACTCTTTTGTTGTTGTTGACAAGTTTTAGTGCAGATTAAGTTCAAATTAACATTTATACATTGCTCGAAGTCGTATGTTTGAAAATGTTTGAATACTCGGATACTTTTCAAGAGCTGAATGAAATGTTTGCGTTTAAACAACTTTAAAATTCCATTTCAAACCAAAGTGGCAATCGATATCAAAATATTTGGTTGTATTCTACATTACTTGTTATATTATAACTCTCATCACTATTACACAAACTAAATGCATACAAAATGTTTTGGTTATTGAACATGAATTTTGATGACATGGTATGTCCAAAATATCAAAATCGATCAAATGTCATGTCTCTCATCATCATAAACATAAAAACTGGTTCCCAGTAGAGTATTCATAAAAAAGTGACCCACCACACTGTTAATCATTCGATCAGTGACTCTTGTGAATTGTGTTTTTGCCTATTCTCAATAATCGTGATTCGTCATTGTGATCAAACGCCTCAAACCAAAGTTTCCAGAACCAAAATGATCAAGTTTCTTCTTTCACTGCTCTCTGTGCTATTGGTAATTGTTGCAGGTAGGATAATTGTAGTGTGACTTGTGCACTTTGAAATTTTGTACTTTAAACATTTGCTCTTTAGTAGCGACAAGTGACACAAAGATCGACCGGAATTGTGATCGAATTCTCAACTCAATGGTGGATAGATGCAAGTCAGTTCGAAACGCCCTAACAAGTCCGATCGATTTGGTTTATTCAAAAGAGACGTGTTGCCTCAACTTCCGTTACAACATGTGTGTGCAAAGTGTGAAACACTACACAAACTTGGGTAAGATAGCCCAAATTTGCCCCAGCGAGGTTTACGACCTCAAAATAGCCGAACTCGAATCGAACTACATCGGCAAAAATGTTGTGGAGACGTTGTGCGAGCGGTTCGAGTCACATACGTGCATCACTGAGCCACTGTCGAATGCGTGGGATAGCGTGAAGGCGAATGTACAGTCGGGCATTGATGAAGTTGAGAAGAGTTGGAACGCTTGGACTCGTTTGTTGAAAAGTTTTGGTGTTTTCCGCCGGGATGAACCAAAATAAGAACAAATCGAGCAATGAGGCAAACCATACCTGACCTGTCCTGATTCACTTAACTTCATTGGATATCTTTAAATTTTTGTACTTTGATTTACACGCAGACAGTTTTGATTTGATACATTTAAGTTATATTTTTAAAAATTTATTTATTTATAAAAAATACCATTCAAATTACAAATAAACCGTATGAAATTAAGTCATACAGACCGTGTTATCTTGAGCGTTACCCTCTGACCTCTGTCCCCATGTGACGGCCCCAACTTTTTTTGCCAACCTAACCAGTAGGGCAACAACACTCCCCGGTGTTGCTCATTTGCTTCATTGAAATTGGCTAGTAATACAAAAAAATAGTCAAAAAGGTTATTAATTCAATTATCATTCTCAAAATCACCTTAACAGAAAATTACCTTGAACATGCAAATTAAAAGAAACACCAAAACAAACGAGAAATATAGCACAAATATTGTGCAAAATAGTGAATCAAGTATGGCTTTTTGTCGTGAAGACATTTTTGTGTGGGCGAAGATCTCGCGACACATGTCGAAAATAATAACCAACAAAAAGGGCCAATTCAGTTTGAGATCTAGAATGCAAATGACACAATGCAAAAGATTATGTTTGTGCGTACACACTTACAAATATGTCTCTCCTATTGGTCAGAATAGGGCTAGATGCACCATAATGTAAACACATACTTGAACCAATCTAACGGACAGAAGCAGTCAATTCCAAGAAAGGGAAAAGACAAGACAAATTGAGCCAACAACAAGCGAGCAAAATTAGTTGACATCACGTGTCACAATTGAATGTGTGTTTATGTTTTGACTATTCATTTAACTTTTTCATGTTCGAGTATACCACTTATGAGTCTATAGTTCATAGTTCATGCATTAGATTGTGCATTGAGTGATGGATTTTTCTCGAAATGTACTTTTCCGCGCCAGCAATTAGGCAAAATGAGCCCGCAGGCTTGTTAGCATACAATGACAAAATACAACAAAAAGCCTCAGTATAAACATTACTGTTATTTTACTTTCACTAATGACAAGCGTATAGCGTTAGAGGGTAGAGGGTTAGGAGGTACCTAACAATGAATGTAACACGCAGTAATTCTTGCAAATATTCCATTTTCGTTAATTGACTTACCGCATGAAATGAGTGTTTGTAGTTGTGAATGGATTTATTCTTTAATATAAATTAAATATAAAAATTAATTAAAAGTTCAATAAGGATAATCCACCATGCTCTTGCATCCCTCCATCTTGTTAAGGCGATCATTTTGATTGAGCGCTCCAAGTAAGTTCATCTCCTCTTGCGTTAAACTGAATCCAAAGATATTTTTATTTTCGTTCATTCGTGAAATTTTCAAGCTTCTGGGTATGATTACAACGCCCTCGTTGTGCGTGCCATCGTAGTACAACTTGTGATACTGTTTTGCCGTACTTGGTTGCAATTTTTAGTAAGGTTTCATTGTCAAACAAAACTGAATCAGCCTGAAAGGCTACAAGACGAATTTGGTTTCGAGTGCAATAGTCGAATAGATCTTCTTGTGTTAGAAAGGGATGTAGCTCTACCTGATTTACCACTGGTTTGATAGTTGTATTCGTGAGGATTCTCTCCAATTGAGTAACATTGAAATTCGAAACACCAATCGACCGAGTCAGGTTAAGTCGAACTGCTTTTTCAAGTCCTTTGTAAGTAAGTTCGTAATTTTCATTACTCAAGTCTACAACTTCTTGCAGGTTGGTCGTGTTACCAGAAGGAAAAGTCATAGGCCAGTGCACCAGAACCAGATCAACATAGTCCAACTTTAATTCTTTCAATGAACGCTATTCAACGCTATTCAATAAAGGTATTGAGATCTAATAGCTTCAAAGTGTGATGAAGTGACATTTGTCGCACTTTTGTCATACAAACGGCGTACAAATTTGATGACGATTATATGAATATGAGTATGCCTAGTGGACTTTACATAGTGGAGTAAATGCACTTTACGATGCGTTCAAAACCATAAGGCATTTTATTAGAAGCACAAGTTTAGTGGATTTTTGTCTGTGTAATCTCACTGTTAATGTAATGTCATGTTGCACCATATGTTTCACATGTTTGAGACTTTTCCATTTTATTTTTGTACATTTCTGTTTTGAACCGTGATCATGAATTCATGCATTTTTTGTTATTTTATTCAAAAGTAACGATAAAAACACGATTAAATTTTATTTGAAAGAATTTCAAAAATAAATTCGAT